>OZ012704.1:13792582-14188655 GCA_963942595.1 Cylloceria caligata
TATTGTGCGTCTTTACGCAAAGTAATGAAATAAAAATGAATTAAATTGCAGAAAGTACCGAGAGAGCAATTACGTAAATACATGACAGCAAACGTGGCCTCTCGTCGGGCAGTCTTCGACACAATATTCAACGAGTCTCACCACATAGCATTGGTCTCGAGGGGCGAGAGGAGATTCACCCACACGGCTCTTCAAGGTGCCATTATGATAACGCTGTATCGGGATGAGCCGCGTTTCAGCCAACCGCATCAGATCCTCACTGCACTTATGGACATCGACTCACTGATTACCAAATGGAGGTGTAAGAGATACGACTTGCCAAACTGCCGAAGATAAAATCCTTTTCTCGATGACAATTTGAGGCTTTTTTGTCATTTACTCTTGCGAGACTGTCATTAATATTCGCGCTTTGTCCTTCGTAGATAATCACGTTATCATGGTCCAGAGAATGATCGGATCACAGCAGCTAGGGACCGGCGGCTCTTCCGGTTATCATTACCTGAAATCCACCCTGAGGTAAAATCAATATCCAGCGTTTATCATCCATTCCCGTTTCGATGACCAAGGGTCGTTTAACGATTAATTTTTATTCCCACAGCGATCGTTACAAAGTTTTCCTCGATCTGTTCAATCTATCGACGTTCCTTATACCACGAAATCTCATACCACCATTGACGAAGCAAATGAAGAGGATACTGTCAGTCGTGTGGGGCTGCTGGGGACCGGAAGATGAGTCCCTCGAGTTAAACAATTCGGAAAGCTCGGTCGAAGGTTCACTCTGAAATCTTAACTAAGCGAATGCAAGGCTTGGTATCAATTCTGGACTCGTTATAATATTTTTATTAAAAGTAAATAATGGCTCCACAGCTCATTGCGTTTTTACACGTAACATGTGTAAAATATATTAATATATTTAATATGTATACAATATATTGTAACGTGGTGGAATAATCAATATATGAGGACGATTCGGATCGAGTGTGGTAAGTTACTTGACGTAACTCAGTGGTCAGAGGCGTCGACGGGCAATCGGAAGACGCCGAGTTCTACTAATTCCGGTACCAGACGACCCACATTTTTTTTGGATTATAAAGTGGCACCCAATGTTGGGGCTCTATCAATATATTTTTAAACTGTAACATATAAATATATAAATGGGCAAGTTTTTCTTTGTTCGTATTATACATGTCATGGGCGATGTTCGCGATCCTTTCAGCGACGGATCTTTGGATACGTAAGGCACACTTGGTACGTGAGATCAGTCTTAAGGCGATGAATTTCCTGACGTGATCACTCAAGTAAGTTCATTAAAATATATTAACATAATTAATCGAATGTGAGCGATGGTTATCTTATTTATAAATAAAAAATTAATGTTAGAAATATCAATCGATTTAAAAACAATTATCTTTCGCATCGCCTTGAAAACATTTCTCAATACCTTTCGTAGATATTTTTCATTGAATTGTGTCACTTAACGGCGATGTCAACGGCAGACACCTGGTTCGCAATCCCTGAAAAGTACAACGGAGCATTAGGCATTTGATAGCAAACGCACTTGTTAATTACAATCGGAAGTGCTTAGTCCCCATCTTAAATCTACATACCACATATATTGCTACCAATGGCTATATAGGCGTAGCCCTTATTGCCAAAGAGGGTACCCCATGAGTTTCGAACTATGTAATACGGTATACTCGCTGTTTTATCGTATCCTACAATCTGTACCGCATGATTCAGACTCGTGAAGGCTCCATCGCAGTGAAATTGAATTATGCCACCTAAATAATTTTGCCACGAAAGAGCGTTCACCGCTGCGGCGATTGGACCATGATTCGCTATTGTAGCTAGCAACTCTTCCTCGGCTCCTACGAAACTAAAAATATTTATTAAACATTAACTTACCTGATATATCAGTTTCAAGCATACTTGTAGGAAATATTTATCTTCGTTAGACGCAACGATCGGAATGGAAATAATCGCAGCAGAGAGGCTGGTAGGACTTATAACGCTTAACGTTATAGCTATTATAAAGCTATTAAAGATACATCACGGATTAAATAAACGTTAATCAATAGCTCTACGTAACGTTTTCCACATACATGCGGTAGCACATCATATGTTTATCGGTGTGTGCGAGGCACGCGATGAATTCCTTACGGTAATTTATTCGCACCTCACATCCTATGTACTCAGCTAAATATTATTACTAACATGTACATACTGCTATAACGCATGTTTATATATATATATAGATCGGTATATATATATATATATATATATATATATATATATATATATTCTGGGTATTATATATATATACACCCAGGACATCAAAGAATATATAAATATAGTTTTACCTATCGCATGTGAAATCGATCACGTGAAGACTAGAAGACTTTGTTCTGGAAAAAAAAAAAATTATTAACAGGTTGCTCAATAGATTTAAATTCTCCGAACGATGACCGACCGATGATCGATCTATGACGATAGATCGATGACCGATTAAAGATTCTTATTTTATTTTATTTTATAATTACTTGTCTAATTTGCAAGCATCCGATTTTCCAGTAACCGGATACATCTTTTCCGGTAGAATTGATATTTTGTTGCCTACAAGCCACATGAGAAGACTACAAATATCACCGCCTTCGCATCCAAAGTTGCTGTTTCCTGCACAGTCGATCATCTAAAGTTGACCAATCAGCAATAATATATTTTTTTCTTTTTTAGACACAACTTTGATATTTTTATATATAATTTTAGCGGAATTTTTATAAAATAACTTGTAACTGTAATAAACAATGATTTTTAATAATATCAGCGGACCTCTTGGACACTGTAGGATTTTAATGTCCCATTTTTAATTGCAGCCATTGATTCCACACACTCTACGGTGCTGTACGCCCAGCAAGCACCGCATGAACCTTGATTTCGAACGGGCGTGATAGCACCTTTTGTTCTCCAATCGAACTTTGGAGGAACGATCGTGGATCTCTTAAGCCGTTTGTTATTCTCGTGAGAATGATGATCTCTGTGATGAATGTCTGTCAAGTGTCGTTGTCCACGAGTCGAGAGATCTGGACGCAATGCAAAACTCACAAATTCATCCTCGGACATGTCGGAATATTTCGTTGTTCCATAAAGTGCGCTGTCTTCGGAATTACGAAGTTTGTTCATCTTCTCAATGTGTCGCAGAGATTTCTGCAAAGTAAATGTGTTATATATCGATTTATATAATCAGATAAGATAATTCAATTATGCGGAGTACGATCGATAGGTGGTAAAGCAAACTCATATTTGAACGTAAAACAAAATAAAATATAAATTACATCCATTATTAACACAAATGTTGATTAAAAGAATTTGAAAAAAGAAAATAAATCAAATCGCTTATGATATCACATAATGTTTCTTTAAAATATAATAATTAATTAATCTTCTTAATGACTCGCCTGAAATCTCTCGAATCTCTTATCGTACTCCGTCGGATCGTGTCTGTACGATTTATTATAACGCGATACATAACTCTCGAAAAGTTTAACATCTTCCACAGATGTGCTTGGACCAACTCTTATCGGTATCACCAAAAAACAGAGACTAATGCCCAGCGTTGTCACCACTATAGTCCTCCACTCCATGATCGCGATGTTCCATATTACCCAATGCACTCGGAGCTCTCTACAACTCTACGCACACCCGTAAACACGCGTAAGTAATTACTGCACAACTCAATAGTACTTCAATTCATTCAGGTGTATCACCGACTGGCGGGAACGAGAAGGACAAGTATCACTCTATCCTGTGGAAGCAACGTTTACTTGCTTCTGTATAGAAAAAACAGAGCAACTTTTTATTCCTTATTACAGGAAATGTTTTAATTAATAGTTGGTTCTAGCATTGTTCTATCAAAATCTCGACTGTAACAATAATTGATCTTTATGAACTTTTAAACGTCCTTCAAAGTTTGTCTAGCTGTCGAGGGAGTTTGAATAACCGGAAGTTGTACCGGTAGAATCGAGAATCCGTAAAGAACAATCAGAATATCCTTTAGCGTTAAGATACATTTAACAAAATTATATTTTGATTATTTTCTAGGTTTATAATGATAACATTAATGAAAAGAAAAAATGACTTGTTGTGTTTCCTTTTATACGAATCATCGCTTGACTATGCAGTATTTTCGTCGTTTCAGATGATCATCTCACTGTACGGAAGCGTAAGATGATATTTGTTCAAAGTACATAACGTACCGCGTACATATTATTGAATAAATATAATTATTTATAATGAAAAATAATTCAAGCACAAGATATTTTCAATATTTTATTAATGAAACATCCACAGACCATAACGCAAAGTCAGTTGCGTTATATACATTAGTACTAAACCGTGTAAACAAGAGTCTCAAATCATAAATAAAGAGTAACGAATATAATTAATAAGTGTACGCAACAGAGTTCTGTAATGTGATGTGCCAATGAAAATTCCACATTTTGATAAATACGTTGTTGAAATTTTGCAATCATCGTGACTAGCGGAATAAATGATTTTTTACTTGTTGCTACACTCGCGAAGAAATATTATTTCAAGACGGAAATACACTCAGAACTATTGGGTCCCAGTTATCTTGTCGATGATAATTTCATCGTTCAATCACAATTATGTTCGCATACGGAATAAAGAAGAGTTTTAAAGGGATGTAATACGTTCGAGACCAAAATATTTATTATCCCCGGTGCGATTATCATTACAATTATGCTTTCCACGTGCTGCATGAAATCACATCGAGTAAAAGAAAAAATGTGAGCAGGTGTTTGGTGGATTTATAAAATGCCCGCAATAACGGAATGCGCACATTTTTTTAAAAACATTTGTACAATCGTTGCCACAAATTCTTTTTTAAATAAAAACGAACATTACACACTTGATGCAGACAAATTTCTGCAACGAGTTTATTCGTTAGTATTAGAAAAATAAGACATGAGCCACGAATGTTACAAATCAATAATATGACGTTGCAATTTACACGACTAACACGAGTACAATTAATCATCCATATAGAATAACTTGGGGAAACTGCGCATCTAACCGTCACCAAACTCATTATTGGTTTACGTTATTGGCATACATTCGATCTTTTGATTTGTGACTTTATCAGTCAGCCAAGTCGCATTCCAACGCGACAGGCACATATTTACGAATTAACAAACGCGCAACGTTTGTTTCGCGACTACTCCTTCGTAACAAATCTATATTTCTACGAGAGTTAAGATTACACATTAGAGACAATTAATTCATGTAAATTGTATGAATTGTTTAAAAAATTTAATTCGCATGTCTCCATTAGGGTTCTTTTTCGCAATGGCGAGGTGGTCGAGCGAGCGAAAATTCCATATTCCATTTGTCCCTGACCGATTTTTGTGGAATAACGACTCGCACTGTGTATATAAAGTATAGAATTTCGTGATCGATGATTCCAGAAGAGTTTTATCGAGCGAACCCTAAAGAGTTGCATTGATAAAACTCGAGATAATTTGTTGAATCATGATTCAAACGACAAAATAACCAAACGAGACGCTAATATTACTCCTGCACGAGGTTCGCATCCATATGCTGGGTTATCTTTAACAGTCCGTTTATCAAAACTTTAATTATACCCGGGACAGCGGCCTTTGTCGAAAAGTTAGTCAGACCAGACCTGATTTCGTGAAAGGCTTGTCGCGTGAATGGATTTCTTCTCGAGGAAAGACGCATTTTCAGGAATTGATAATAAATTACTGGCGTAAATAGACCAGTTCGTCCACTGTAACAAAAATATTTACTTATTAAATTCGTTCTAACAGTAGCAAAACCAAAAGTGCTGTATGTTGTTAAGAAACTTACGACATCACAAGAATGATACTGAGTGGGAAAAGCATTATTTCGCACCACGCGCAAAGACGTAAAATATTCCGTGACTGAAATTCGACGAGTAATATGAGAAGTCGAGCTACCCACCAGCTGTTATGACCTAGACGCTAGTGGAGAAGAAGAACCAGTTATTAACTTATGTTCGTGTTTTGTTATTTCTTACATAATCTTGGGCGGGTTTACGTCGTTACAATGAATGTTTTTTTTTTATTTCCTAAATTACTGAACTTACGTCTAGCATCGTGAGAGAGTAACTCGCGGAATGCAGCACTGCGAACAAAACTACCGGAGCCATTACCACTGTGCAATCTCGTTGAGGAATAATCAGTAGAATCATCGATAATAATAAAATTAATAAAATACACACGAGTACATATTCATTTTTAATTTTCTGTTCAATATTTTACGAAGCGAAAGACGGTGCCGTTTCTCAGATAATGTTAAATTCAAAAACTGTTCAATAATTATCGATTGATTTTTTTTGTATGCAACATAAAACGAATATAAGATGGAAAACAAATTTGTGAATCGTTCTCAAAAACGTTAACACAGTAATAACTTTTCAATTATTAGAATTGTGATAAAATAGCTGGCTTTTACTGTGTTAAAATTTAGGTTACACCAGCACAAACGTTAGATACTTATTCCAAAATCACTCTGCAAAAGAAATAAAGAATATCATCGTCTTTGAGTTTAAAACTTGTCAAATTCTCCAATATTAAGTAACACAAATATAGAATTTGTTTGCTATCGTATGTGTGACAAGGTACGTATCGATATTACAACTGTAACTTGCTGAATTCGTACACTTGACAACAATATTATCGTGGAATCAGCGTTTTGAAAGGATACACGTTATCGGCGCTACATATAGAAATATGAGAGAGTAGAGTAAATAGTGACACGAATCCTCCAGGAGTAAACGATCGACAAATTGCATATTGAACTGCACAGGTGGCACTCTCTGGTGAAGTCGAAGAGCACTCGTCGCAGCACTGCTTATCAATGCTTTATAGTACGCATTGTACGAATTGCTAAAAGAAATATATAAACGTTATTAACGATTCTTTTCGTATATCGCCATTGATTAAGGTACGCTCTTTGCAGATAGTTAAACAAATAAATAAATAAGTAAGGTACACTTTGACTTTTTGCTTCTACAACTTTGTACGACTTATGAAAAGCATCTATCGGGTAATAGCTCTTACCCGAACAATGGAATGATATATCCTATAGCAAATAAAATACTAAAAATCCTTGTAGCCCACAGTGCGACTTGTACTTTATTGTCGACGACATGTTGCTTTAAAGCACCCCATCCTTTTTCCATTTGTGGTGATGCATCGTCGGATCCGACATCCGGCTGCGGCGAAGAATTGCCAGAATCTCTTGCGGCATGCGGCGAGCTGTCGCCCGAATTACTAGTGTCAACCATTCTGTAAGGATGATTATGGATAAGTGTCGAATAAGTAAAGAGGAATAAACAACTGTTAATTTTCTAGAATGCCGTCTAATGTTCAGAATGATTTTGCATCTTAGCCGTAGAAAATTCCACTGGTTATAGAGTATCGTCGAGGGGTTTACCAATTTACAGTGAAAGGAGAAATCGCGGACATAGCACTACTTTTCATTTTAACAAGTTACGCTTATGATGCTTACGTGTAACGGATAAATTGCACGATGATACATGAAAATACCGAAAATTTTTGTACTATTTACTCACTCAGTTTTGGCTGATGATACAGTTACACTCTAAAAAAATCAACTCAATGTTACCGGAGCGTGTCTCTCGTGTGTACCCGAGAGTAAAAAGTCACACGTACTCAAGTTTTTGTCACATATATCTATCTGCGTGTAATTGCAGCGGAGTGCTTTGTAATTGCTTGTGTAACGTGTAGCAAGAATAGCCTCTGAGTTTCGTTTTCGTGATTTTATATTTCGATGGCAGATGGTGTTTACGACGTTTCTGTGTTTCTCTATGGTAAGTATCGGAGTAAGAATATAGAATTGATAGAGGTTAAAGCGTGCAGATGGCGATACGTGTTTATTTTTATGGTGGTTTTGCGAATCGGAAAAACTTGGAATCGAAGATGCTACATTTGCTAGCACCACGCGGCCCGCGCGTCAAGAGATCCACAAGTTCTATTAAAGAACAAGGCAGGACGTCGACTCCGAGACCTACTTCCTCGACAACCTGCTAAGCAGCCTGCTGACAGTGCTGACGGCTGACCCACGTGGCATGAATTCCGAAGCCACAACAGGACCGTCTCGTCTATCGCTCTGACAGTTGAACAGTTACACTGTAAATTTGTAAACTGTACTCACGTATAGCACGTACTCTACGCTCCCACTACCATCGATCCGAAGAAGAAAGTTTAATGAAATAAGCGCATTTCGTTCGGCAGCCGCGCGGTGGAAACTAAGGATGCCAGTTTGCCTCTTATTGTCTATTACAACAGACCTGCTCTACAAGCGCGATTCGTTTTCCGGTTGCTCTTCTGATTCCTGATTGTTTACTGTTACAAGGAGCGAACATCGACGTTGATCACGCGTTCATCTCACTTGAAACGCTACTACGAGGACGAACGTGATAACAATTTTGTCAAAAAGGTGGCGCGGGTTCTTACTCTCTCGCTGAGACTCAAGGTTATCATCTCAACAAGACGTAGCGGGGATATTGCAAAACACGCATAGTCATACGGCCTGTCACCGAATCTTCGCTCACGCTTTCTCTACGATCAGTCGCATCACGGAACCGTTTCGGATGCCTCGTGTCGAGCGGCAACCAGTACGAAAAAAATCGAAGGCCACGATGGTTTTTTTCGGTTCTACTGTCGCGGTTCTCGGGAGTCTTTGTGCTTGGCCAAAAAGCCGAAACTATATTTCCTTACTCGCCAGCAAGATTGTCCTGCAAATCAAATTACACCTTTTGGGGGCTTACGCGGTTTACCGCGATATCCGCGACTCCAAATACAACAAAATTGGTAAGACACGAAATATCATTTAATCAAATGTCCTTTATTTAACGCGCTGATACGATAAACATTTATTAAATTTAATACAGGAGATCCTTTTTTCACAACATTCGTTGTGAAAAAAGGACATTTTTATGTTTTAAAAAAAAAAGCAATGTTTAGTCGCTACAAACGAATTAGAACTAGATCAAGTGGTAAAATAACCAAAGGTACTTTCATCCTCAAGAATTCAATGATTTAATTTTCATTTAAAAAATTAGCGTGAAATTTTTTTAAAAATCGATGCCGTTTGCCAGTGTTCAGTTTTGTGAAAGTGCAGGCAAATTTGTCATTTACCTTTTGCTTCCTCGTAATTCTCGCCAACCCTCAAAGAATCTTCTCAACGAGTAATAGTTACATCGGTTTTGATTTCTTCGTGAAAGAAGTGATATTAACATTTTCAATAAAATTGAAAATTTCATTAAGTTCCCTTCGATTGATTCACATAAAATTCAAGACCAAGTATCCTCGTCCCTTAGCCAATTTGTATGCCAAGTTTTAGTTTGACAGATGAAAATTTACAAGAATTAGAATCAAAATATATTTTTTTTCGAAAAATTACAAAAAATCTTGATTTTTTGAAATCTGAACGCCTTGATCGATTCTCACAAAAATTCAATACCGAACAACCTTGTCCCCTGGCCTGTTCTTGTAGAAAGTTTTTATTCGATAGCTAAAAATTTATGAAAGTTAGAGGGCGTGCATTATATTCTTCGAATAATTCAAACAAGATTTAGCCAAAAATTGCAGCAAACTGACGAGGATTCGTGGGGTGTCCCAACGGGCACGGAAATTTTTTCTAAATATGATTTCTCGACGTTTTGGGAATTTTTAAGTTCTCTGAAATCTCGTGAAAAATGTTTTTCGCGAAAACATAGCTTTCTATACGAGGAAGCAAGAAACGGATGAATAATTGAAATATAATTTTAAGTAAAAGTCTTTAAAATTGTTGTGTTGAATTTTATGAGCATTAAAATTCTTTGAATGTTAAACATATATTCGATTCATTTTTCGAATTAACGTGTCAACGAAAATAATAAAGTTGAGAGTTATTTTTAATGTCCGATATTTCGAACTCTGCCCAAATTAGAATTATTAACTCTTTACGATCGTATTTAATGTAATACGAGGCTAATTGGTGACTGAGAGTAGACAAACGACCGCAAAGGGTTAATATATCCATAACTATTGTACTACTGTATACAAACAAGTCTGCAAAACGCACTTTACTCTTTAAATACTCTGAAATCTCGAGAAAGCTATGTTTTCGTGAAAAATATTTTTCTAAGAAAGAAAAAAACAAAAGAATAATTGAAATTTTCGTAAGTCTTTAAAATTTGTATGCTGTATTTAAAACTTCTGATTGCCTGGTGGGCAAAAAGGTGACGATAGGACGCCTTACGACATAGAAAATTGCTAGTAATTAGTGGTGTTTTTATTGCATCACATTTTACATGTGTGGATGTATAAATTTGTGTCCATCGAAGATCGTAATCGTGCGTGTGTGCCTTGTGAGAGGATGAGCCATCGACCGCCGGAATTCAATAGGCCACAGTTAATTAAATTTACATATGAATACTACGATTTTTCTGATCATATCAGTTTGGCTCGAAGAACTAGGAAAAAGATTTTCCCTATGAAATATTATTTATATTCAGATGTAGTCATACTTGTTTTTTGTTTTGCATAGTTTTATTAAGAGCCACTTGAAAATTTTTAAAACAGTGATTTTAAGATTCACTTTGATAATTATATATTGACAGAAATAAATATAATTGATGTAACTGATTATTTTGTTTTGCTTATGGAGAAAGTCTTGTTTTCATGAAAAAAAAAATATTTTCAGATTTCAATGTCAGGATACTTAAACTTATATAAAACGTGTGAAACTTCAGAATGACTACAGTAATCCAATTGGAACTTGACACACTTTTAGAACAGTGACTCCTTAAACGTCATGATTTTCTGTCATAATGTATACAGATATATTTAGATTATATGTAGTTCAAATTTGAAAAAGCTGAACAGGCTTTGACTTCCGCAAATTTTTCAGTAGTCGCGTTAATTTGATCTTCGTAAATGAAGTAACACTCAAGGATCTTTGTTATTGCATTTGGTAGGAATCTACAAAGAGCTTGGAATTTTATGGGGTTTTGAAGTTTCGAAAGAATAACTCTGATCCCTCTAATTTTCATAAACAAGATTGAGAAGCGTGGCTACTCGGCCAGAGACGAAGATTGGCCGTACGGCACGCGTATCATCGTCGTTGGACCGAGCCATGGACAATTTCTTGATAACTGTACAAAGAAATTACCATTCGGCACATGCTATATAAATTTAGATCATGACACCGTGGTGCCATAGTTGTTTTATACCGTGGTACCGCGTGTCGGATTAATGTACGTCGTACTATCGCTATGGGGTCATTTTTGCAGAATATTTCAGATGTTAATTGCGACACGGCGTGTCTGAACGATACGCAACCTGCCGCTGCGACCCAGATAGAAATGTAACGGCACGCCATGTCGGTACGGTGCAGTCATGTACGTCCGCATGTTACGGCACAATGCCGGCGCAGTGGCGGTTTTATTAATTGTTCAATATTTCAAACTCCGAATTAAGACAAGACGATACACCGTTTATTGTTTTTAATTTTGCAACCCCTCAATATCCGAAAAGAGAACAGACAGAGAATTAAGATATTGAACAGTTAATAAAACTAAAACATTAACTAATGAAAGTAATGACGACAGAAGAATGAGATGCTCATGATGCCTACCTGATAATTAAAACAGAGCGACGACTTTTGACATTCCACGACGTGTCGTTTCGGCAACTTGCGTCATGGAAAATTTTGAAACTCTACGGCGTACCATTAACGTGCCGCCGTCATGCCGTCACGGTGCATTTGGAAACGCCACGGCGTGCCGCCACCGTGCCGTCACTCACTTTGTCGATCGTGCAGCGATTAAAGACTGAAACGATCTGCAAAAATTACACCATCGTGCCGGCGGGATGTGCAACGTTTAGGCGCGCAGTGTTGCTACGTGTCACAAATGTTCTGCAAAATGCCATTATAGTGACAACATGATTCATATATGCAATGCTACGACATGGAGCAATTATAGGTAACACCATGGTGTCGTAAACTTACAACTTAGGATGAGTACCAAAAATATGGTTCTACCGGGGTGTCGTAGCATATAGCATTAAGGCAATGTGTTGTATCCTCGTGAACAAACCTGTAATATATTTTTTTAAGGGTGCTAAATCTTTCGGGGCAAACTCAAATTATTAGAGTATAACTAAGATATGTATAATATCTAAGATATGTATAACTAAGAGATGAAAACTCGCTTTTGTCCTTAATATTTAACATCCTTAAAAAAAATGGATTTCAGGCGTTGTTACCGACTGAGTCTTTTTCCCATCGCCTTAAGGGGAGGTTCGAGTCACATGATCTACGGTCCGAGAGAGACAGAGTTAATAATTTGTCGCACCTTTTTCTCGAACCCAGATTTTCTGATAAATTGTGGAGTTGTGGGGCTCATCCCGTGCCCCGTTCGCGCACTGAGATCCAACCTTCTTCCACAAATACAAAAAACTGGTTTGGAGAAAATTGTGTCGAAAGTTTTGAGATGAAGAGTCAGTATCGAGACTCACCTTAAGTACCCCTAACTTGACTCAAGGGTGGTGTCACGATAACACGGCTCGTGCTCTACCGCCATAAGATAGGGTGGTGTAACGTCTGTGCTGTCACTGTGTCATCAAATATTTGTCCGGATTCCATTTCTACAATTTTTTATACAAGAAGAAAAAGTAGAACTTTCCATTCTTTGGTTTTTTTGTTTCATTTTTCACTCAGATCTACGAGGAAACC
This sequence comes from Cylloceria caligata, assembly GCA_963942595.1. NCBI lineage: Eukaryota > Metazoa > Arthropoda > Insecta > Hymenoptera > Ichneumonidae > Cylloceria > Cylloceria caligata. The sequence goes on from OZ012704.1 coordinate 13,805,390, forward strand.
AAAATTGATTAGCATACTTCTTCATAGAGGTGGCTTTGTGAAAAATAAAGAACAATGAGATAACAATGTGCAAGTTTTTTCAAACGTTCTTACATAGTTTTTCAATCATTAAGAATCCTGAAATAAAATTAATTTTGCATCTCATAAACTCGAATCGTTCAAATAGAAATTCTTAACGTTATTTTAACATACTCGATGCATGTTTTTGCAAATGTCTTTTAACAAAATAAGAATAAAAAGATCATAAATACATTTTTGATTTTTTATAGAAAAAGCTTTGTTTTTGTGAACAAAACGCGATTTTCATGTCAGGATACTCAAAAAAAAATTTTTAACGTCGAGAAAAGTTATTTCGAACAAATTGTCTGTGTATATGTTTCCTTGTTAAAACTCTAGCTATCGACATTTTTTAGATATCGGGCTACATTTCAATACATCATTATCATTGAACAAGCTTTGACATTAGGTTTGACATAAATCGATTAGAGGTTTAGTTATTTTGTGACATTTATAAGTTTTTAAAAAGTTTTTTCACGTTCCAAATTCTGAAAATATCGAGATATCGCGATGAAACTTTCTACACAAGTGAACTAATATTGAGCATAGCTCAATCGATATAACATTTGATAAGATTTTATCGAGTGGTTACAATTTTATGATCGTTAAAATTCTTTTAATGTTAAACATATATATTCGATTCGTTAACTTTTTTCTAAATTAATGTGTCAACGAAAGTTCTACGAAGTTGGGAGTTATTTTTAATGACTCATTCTTCGAACTGTAAAAAATATTGTGTTATTAATATTTTCATAGCTGGTGTACTACAATATACAAACAAGTCTGCAAAATGGAACCTTGCAAAAATTGTTTCTTCGTTATCTTACACTTTTTACAAAGATTCCTCTATGAAAAAGTCAAAATTGATTAGCATACTTCCTCATAGAAGTTAGTAAAATAATGATAAAGTAATCTCCAAAGTTCTAATTTACAGGCTTATTATTATTATTATTATTGCAAATATCGGTAACATAGTAACCGTTACGTAATTTATTATTTCGAGGATTATCATCTGGCTGGAAATATTTGTCACATTTTCTAGAGTATCATTCTCGAATTTGTTCAAAAAATTTTGTTAAATGTTTGACACATTTTTTGTAAGTTTTGGGACATCGATGAGGGACAAAACGAATTTTTCTCATAATCTCTCAGAATCACGCCGACTTTCTCAGAGTTAGTTAAATTAATTTTTTTTTCTCTGAGTAACATTAACAATGCAGCGACGGACACAAGAATCGGTTCGGAATAGGAAAAATGTTCAACCGTCAGGGAACTTTATGAGAATTACTTCAATATTTAAAATCTTTTAACAATTTTGTATATTTTCCAAACTATCGTTTTCTCATTCAGTCTTATGTCTTGGAAAGTATGACTCGTTAGAAGAAAATATGATAATTACTTGAGGATTTTCCATATTTCAAACATTCGATGCTGATATCTGATAAAGTATCAGTCGACGTGACGAATATGATTCGTTCGGGAAAAGCATGAGAATTACTTCAGTTTTTTCCGTGTTTGAAGAATTTTCATTTCAATTCAATTTAATTCGAACTACCGTTCTCTCGGTCAGTTTTATGTCTTTAAAAGTATGACTCGTAGGATTAAAATATGATAATTACTTCAGGATTTTTTATATTTCAACGATATTTGACTTATACCGAATAATCATTTTGTAAATTTTGGAAAAATCAGAATATTAAAAAAAAAATGAGGGATTTTCGGGACAAAAAAGTCTTTTTTTACATTCTTCATAAATTCTCAGAAAATTGAGAAAAAATAAATTCCGATAAAAACACTGAACAAATTTGTTCAGGATACAAATTTGTGTTATTCGATTCAGTATGCTTTAAATAAATGCTTCATCATCATCATCTTTATATTCTCCCAATGGCGCGCGTCACAACAATTTTTATCGTCAAAAATATTCATGAATTAAAAAATATTAAATAAATTTTTTTTTAACCCTAAGATCGATGTCTAAAGTCGCAATATTATAGATCACTACTTACCAAGCTCACAACGATATCCATTTGAATCGTCGCAGGCTAAACGATTACGGAATTTGTTTAATTTCTTACGTCGAATTTGTATAATAACAATATAAATCACTGTACTGGCAATTTCTTTCCTTCCCAAAGATTTGTTGCGAAAGACCGGTAAAACAGCAATCGTAACAGGTGGATCCAGAGGCATAGGAGTCGAAGTGGTGCGAATGCTGATGGAATGTGATATGGAAGTAATTGTCGGTAGGTTTTTCATAATTCATCATTTTTCGCCCTGATCGAATGGTGAATGTCTATTATTCAGGCAATATATATTTTTAGCTTGTAGAAACACAGCAGCAGGATACACGGTGGTAAATGATATCCGAAAATCCGGGATAAAGAATGGCAAAGCTAAGGTATATCAATTGGACAATTCAAAGTTCGAATCTGTGAGAAATTTCGCGGATAATATAAAACGCGATTACATGAAAATCGACATTCTTATAAATAATGGTATGTAATTAGTTAAAAGCCAAACTTGCTCGATTGCTTATCGCTGTTTGTACAGTATACCTGCTAATTAAATAAATAAAAAATTTCAGCCGGTATCATGTTTCCACCATATATCGAGACGAAGGAAGGTTTCGAGCATCAATGGAGTATTAATTATTTATCACACTTCTTACTGACTGCCCTACTAATGCCACTTATACGAAATGCGAGTACGGTTAATTCTTACGCGAGAATAATTAACGTATCGTCCATCGCGCATCTTGTCGGAACGATCAACTTCGACGATATCAACTACAAGTAAATGAAGTATTAATAATCGTGTTTGTTCAATTTCGTATTTGTGTGTGACGCATTTTTTTTGCCTTCATTTACAGAAATCGGTGGCTCACAGGATTAGCATATGGTCAAAGTAAGTTAGCGGCGGTAATGTTCACAAAGACGTTGCAGGAACTTTTCGACAAACACAAATTAAATATACGAACGTATTCCGTTCATCCGGGAATGGTGAATACGGACTTGTTCGAAAACACTTTGGCCGGGACGTTTAGGTGTATAACAAAATTAGTATTCAAGGTACGTGTAACAAGACGCGGATATTTGCACCGTTCATAAATCTCGCTCAAGCAAGAGGAAGCGATGGGAAAATAGTTTTCAGATTTTTATAAGTCGTCGGTTGTACGTAATTCATTATCAAAATCGTTTGCAGTCGCCGGCTCAGGGAGCAACGCCGATAGTCTACTCAGCGGTGAGTGACGAAATCAAGGACAAAGGTGGAATATACATCAGCAACTGCCTTGAGAGTTCCGTAAACTCGTTGGCTAACGACAAAGAAGTACGCGATCGCCTCTTCAAGCTCAGTCTCCAGCATACGAAACTCCATTATTTTTTTCAATACTTGTGAAACGTATAGTAATTCGTTACTACGCTGTTAGAATATTCTTTAGCCTCATAATCTCAGAATAATCCTTAGACTTAGGAATCTTTTTACGAACAAATATACCACACAATTTTCGTATGCATCAATAAGTTTATTGCAGCAGATCGAATGATGGTAGGTTTAATAAATAATACAAATTTTAAGGAAAAAAAATTAATGAATGTACATTTAAATTATTAAGAATTAATGAAACGATATTTTTAAGTGCCTGAGAACTCACGAGAGTTGCACCCTCCGGTTCTGTACAACTTAATTTTAAATAAAAACGGTGAACATATACATATATATATATATATAATGCATATATTATGTATCGCAGTCTGTCGAAAATGCGGAATAAACAAAACAATTAGATGTTTACAGCCCGTAGTCTCGTAGTTTGTTTTTCTTAATGAATTGAAAATGTAGTATAACATACTCTAATGAGCATCGAGTTCCCCATGTCAGATAGCGCGTGACTCATTGTATGCTAATACATAAAAAAAATAGTCAACGTTAATACATAAAATCAAGCACAACGATCAACGGAACAAATATGATCACCGCCGCACCGGCAGAGTATTGTTGTCTCTTTTCTTTCTAACGCTTCGGGCGCACGCACTTACGGAAGGATGTACCGGTTACAGTATCGTTACATCATTGTAAAAAATAACGATTACCCGCAGGTAACACCCGACAAATTGATATGTTTCAGAAAGTTCTCTCTCTTTTTTTTTACAATAGAATGGTCAGTGGCTAACCGCGTATGCGGTGATAGTCACAAATCATAAATTCATTAAATTCGTTTAACCCTTCACGCGAGATGTCCTTTTTGTCGGCAACGAACTGCTCGGCCTCCTTTTGTTACGAACAATACGGATGTGTCTAAGTGAATGTATGTTCTTGCTGTTATTAAAGAAATATACTTCAAGATAACTGACTCAATTAATTATTCGAAATAATTAATGAATTATTTATTAATTATTATTTAATTAAACGATCAATGCGAATATTGCTAAGTGGCGAAATTTGAGTCCATGCCAGACGTGAAACCCATACGCGAAGGGTTTAATATCTTGTACGATTTTTTATGCAAGCACCACTTATTATACACGGATGAGCCATCGATGAATAGCGCGACACATTAGCGTTAACGAATGGAAGCTTTTTAATGCAACGATTGAATGAATGTTTCGTACATATCAACGGGGCGTGTTATATCGACGACGAATTGCACTCTAACACGGTCACCGCGTAGAGTAAGCGTGCGAATATTCATTGCTATATCGGTGAAATATATGCAAGAATACAGCATACGACATACAAATTTGTTTTTTTTTTCTTCTTCTTCAAACATAAATTTGCTCCCGTCACGTGCCCCTCGCGAATTATTTTTAATCTATGTTTAACGCTTCACGAAATTCAATTGAAGACTAGAGTGGCGCACTAAAAAAGGCTTAACATTTGCAGATATCAATATATATCATCTCACTTTCTCGCTTCGGTAAAAACATGAACGCAATAAATTATTTTTCTATATTACAACGTTGAACGATAAACCAATGATAAATAATCAACTACTCGGTACATAAAAGAATTGCTCGCGATAGTAATCGTCGTTTTTCAACCACAACATAATCGATTTTTCTTTACCACATACATTCTTAGTACAAACTTCAATATTGCAATTAATTTCGTTGATAATCCGTACATTCGAGAGGTTGTTAAATTGACTCGCGGTCCTCTACACAATTCTAATCTATACAATTAAAAATATTAAAATAATATATGTGACAACTACACTTATCTAAATTGCACGAGCAGATTCGACGATCGTTTGAGTTATGAAAATAAAAAATCTCCCGTCATCAGAGACGTTTTTTATGTCTCTCGTTCTGGCAAATTGTGTGTTTCGTATATGTGTTACGCGCGTAAACAAAATAAAAGCAATCTTAGCGAAGCAAAAAAAAAATTATAAGAATCGTTGCTGGTCCGTTTTCTTTTCTTTATTTATGAAAATTGTGACGTCGCGCAATAAGATCTAGTCGTGTGACGCAAGTGCGAACATCGCGTAAATATCGATAAATAAATACAACATATATGTTAAAGAACATGTAAATCGCAACATCACATATACCCGAAGTTTTCTCGCGAGACCGTTTGCTTGAGCTTCTCGCATTTCCTCAAAGGTAACTGTGGTGCACTAAGTGCTACGGTAAATAACAAATAAATCACATAGATCATAGTGATGTGCAAATACTAGAGTTCGATTACTTGGGAAGAGTCTAAAAAACTGTATCATCGTAGTGTTTCGTGTCAATCGGCGCGTGAATCGTCGACGACGCAACGACTGGTAAAGTTCGTGCGACTTTAAACGTTCTCGAAACATCGAGAATCGACTGGCCATCTTTTGGTTTTCATACTCGTGCGTGCTTTCCTTTCGGACACAATGAAATAATTTTTAGGACAACCGGCTGCAGCCACAATTGTTGTTGTCACCGATGGACGTCGTCTTTCCGTTGATCGTCGTCGCGTTAGTCTCGTACCTTGGCAATTCCTGGCTTCGTGCTTGCTAAACTCATACGCGTATAATATTGTACTCTCTTGTTTATTCGCGATGAATTTGCAATAAATAAATTTATTTCTTACCTCCATCAGCTCGGCCGCTATCTCCATAAACAACCTCTCAACGTTCTCTGCCTCCTTCGCAGATGTTTCCAAAAAGTACATTCCATGCTGTTGAGCGAATCCCGAACCAACGTGCGTCGGGATTTCTCGATCTTCGCGATCGATTTTATTACCTGTAAATGCATATTCGTTAAAGACAAAAATCTTTCACAAGGTCCAATATTCGTAAAAAGAGAAATTAAATAATGTTCTTCGATCCGTTCAAGCCCGATCGACATGTTTCCGTCAAATTGTACTACTTTTATAAATTATATTACTCAAATTAAAAAGTACTAATCGAATGACAAAATCTTCATTTAAGCGCTTTCAATTTTATATCAAATAATTTGTTTCAACTTAATCACATAAAATTCATTAGAAAAATAATAAATAGATTTAATGGATAAAAATTTAGCATACGCAGTAAAGAACGCTACAAGTTACTTTTACAATATGTGGCAAGAGGCAACAATCTGTGGTTCGTGTCCGTAAAGTATCATTCAAAGGATACATATTATCGATTGGAAATTAAATAATGAACATAGCTCACCGACTAATATCCTCAGTACATTGTTGCTAGCATATTCCTCTATCTCCCTCAACCAGTCAGGGAGGCAATCGAAAGTTGGTTGACAAGATATATCGTAAACTAGTATCAAGGCATGTGCTGATCTGTAGTAACTTTGAGTTATGGAGCGGAACCTTTCCTGGCCAGCCGTGTCCCAAATTTGTAACTATATAAAAAAAAAAAGAAAACAAAGAGAAATTTATAATAAAAAATTCATTGTATCGTTTATCGAGCATAAGGAAACAACTGAACATGATCTGTCAATAAAATATTCATGAGCATTTGAGAAACCTTATAAATCTTGTTACATAAACTTATAATACTATTACGTACCTTGATTTTTTCGTTCTCGATTTCGACAGTTTTAATCATGAAATCAACGCCAATTGTTGCTCCTTGTCCCGGTGGATAAAGACCCTGAAATTACAGAAGATAATACAGTGCACCGAATACACGTAATTTTCAATGTTAATTCATGGACCGTGTATAACGATTGAATTGTATATAATAACAGCTTTCTCTGGAGAAATGTAAGACACGAAGAGGAAGTTTTTGATTCGATGATTTAACGGCAACTGTCAAAACACGCGATAAATATAGGTAACGGTCCGACGGGAAAGTTGCAAGACGAAACGTCCTAAGATGTAACTTACCTGGGTGAATCGACGTACGAGACACGTTTTGCCGACCCCGGCGTTCCCGACAACGACCACTTTAAACAGAAACTTGTAATCTTCCATTGCATTTGTTCACTCGAGCAAGACAGCGGCATGAACCTCTCTAGTGCTCCATTTACCGCTGGAGACGACGAACAACGGCGATGAATGCTTTTTCCTTGGTCGCTCACCTTGACGGTGTGCGCACACGGACAAAAATTATTACGAAACTTTCAACTTTCGAAACTCGCTGCTCGTTATTTCGTCGTAAAAACTATCGACAATGATATTATACGATTTTCGCAATGCATCGACAACGTTTTATACATCCATCGTTGTCGTCGAGATTCGAGTCACGGGATACGATCGCAGCACTTTCGGCAGCAGATGCTGGATCAAAATTTTTTTCTAACTCACACTCGGTCATTCTCTTCTGTCAGAATGACGTTTACGCGTACACACAGATTCGTAGTCGCTGTTTTGTCTGAGACCGCACTGTTTGTATATTAGTGGCGTTCGGGCCCATAGCTTTACAGATATTCTACTGGCCGTCGTATGCTGTCAACAACGAGAGACTAAAGTAACCTTATTGACGAGAGATGCATCGATTCAACGGTGGAGGGAAAAGCGGATCGGCCATAGTATGGTCTGGTGTAGTAGTAGGAGTCGGATCTGGAGTACGACGTAGACGAGAGCAGCGACAAGAGAGATCTTTCTATTACAGCATTCGCATATTATCCTGACCAGTTCCTGCCTTTCGTTGACTCGTTATATCAGATCCCTGCCTCAGGAGCGATCGCGCGGCGTCTTGATCTTCGGTCGATATTGTCTACAGTGCGTCTTAATGAATTGACGACTCCACGCTAATAGTAGCCACACATACAAATTATTTTCACACGAAGGTAGAATGCAGAATACGTCAACTCGATTGGACTGTAATATTGTCAGTAATTTCATTCTTCGAAAAAAAATGAAGATACATATATATAGAATAATATCGCTTTGATATACCATCAGTCGATATAAAAAAATCGTACCCATGGTAACTCTCGAACTGCGGTCGAGCGTCGTACGGTGCATCGTGACATTATCTCACTGATACGGCTGATACGCATAAAACCATCTTTTGGCGGCACGAGTCGCCGGTTGTTATATCAATAAAACGTGTTTCTCATTGCGTTAGACGCTTGCCGCATCCGTTAATCAAACGACCAAGATGAAGATCGAAGAGGTAAAGAGTTCAGCAAAAACTCAACGAGTCTCGGCTCATACGCACATCAAAGGATTGGGACTTGACGAGAATGGTACTGCTATTCAGATGGCTGCCGGCCTCGTGGGTCAGGAAATGGCTCGAGAGGTTAGCTACGAGTTTTATACAAAATTTTATATCGACGAGGCTAAGGCACACTGACATTGTTCCGTATTACTATGAATTGGTTGTGCTTATTAATTTTCTTATTGTCAATATTACAGGCTGCAGGAATAGTCGTAGATATGATAAAAACAAAGAAGATGGCTGGTCGAGCGATCCTATTAGCCGGCCCACCTGGCACAGGGAAAACTGCTATAGCTCTGGCCATAGCTCAAGAACTTGGCAACAAAGTGCCGTTCTGTCCGATGGTGGGATCAGAAGTCTACAGCTCCGAGATAAAAAAGACAGAAGTTCTTATGGAGAATTTCAGAAGAGCCATAGGACTTAGAATCAGAGAGACAAAGGAGATCTATGAGGGTGAAGTGACGGAATTGACACCTCTGGAAACTGAGAATCCAATGGGAGGATATGGAAAGACCGTTTCGCATGTTGTCGTAGGCTTAAAGACAGCAAAAGGTACCAAACAGCTCAAATTGGATCCCCTGGTTTATCAGTCGCTGCAGAAGGAGAAAGTCGAGACGGGAGATGTAATTTATATAGAAGCTAACAGCGGTGCTGTAAAACGACAAGGAAGAAGCGACAATTATGCCACTGAGTTTGATTTGGAAGCAGAAGAGTACGTACCCTTGCCAAAGGGTGACGTTCACAAGAAGAAGGAAGTCGTCCAGGATGTAACGCTGCACGATCTCGACATAGCCAACGCCAAGCCCCAGGGCAATCAGGATCTTATGTCGATGATGGGCCAGTTGATGAAACCCAGGAAAACCGAAATAACTGATAAGCTACGAAAAGAAATAAATAAAGTCGTAAACACGTACATAGACCAGGGTATTGCGGAACTGGTACCCGGTGTTCTCTTCGTCGATGAGGTTCACATGCTGGACATCGAGACTTTTACGTATTTGCATCGTTCGCTCGAGAGCGCGATTGCTCCAATCGTAATATTCGCAACCAACAGAGGGCATTGCGTTATTCGAGGTACGGAAGATATCGTCGCACCTCATGGAATTCCTCTCGATCTTTTGGACAGATTGCTCATCATCAGGACGCTTCCTTACTCGAAGGAAGAGATCGAACAGATAGTTAAACTTCGAGCAGTCACCGAGGGACTTCACATCGATGACGAAGCGTTGGGAACCCTCGCGGAGCTAGGAACGAAAACTACTCTGCGTTACGTCGTTCAACTGCTGACCCCCGCAGCCCTTACCGCCAAAGTCAACGGAAGAACGAATATCAAGAAGGAAGACGTCGAAGAAGTCGAAGCTCTCTTTCTGGATGCAAAATCCTCTGCAAAAATCCTCACGCAGAACAAAGACAAATTTATGAAGTGAATAATTGAATTACGATTTTTAAGAATTTGGAGTACCGGTTTCAATTACGCGATCATCTTTTCGCTTGAGATTCACGTTTCTTTATTTTTGCACGTCTGACGATTTATTCTCACGCGGCAACTACGCACCGATTGACTTATGTCAAATATCTCAATTGCGTTCCAAACATTCAACGACAATTGCCCGATGGCAGCCGTCGACTCTGTAGAACATTAAGGTTGTTAATAATAAGATAATAAAAGTTTAAGCATTTTTTTTTATTTCTCGGGCTCGTCTTCGTAATATCCAAATCGAACAAGTTTACAAGAAATATATTTGTTGAGAAATTATTGCTTAACCCATGAACAAGAAAAAACTCGTCGCTCGTCAGTATATGACGGCTATCGATTCACAACGTTCTTAAGAAACTTCAGTGCTGTCATTGTCGGGAGTAAGCCAGGGCCAGTATAGTTCAAGTTGTAATCGTAGTTGTGATATCGCTGTCAGATATCACTTCCCATGAATATAAAACTTTTCACCACGCTGTCAGCACATAATTTCGAGTCATCAGTGGAACGCAGCGGTTTCGCGCGCTAGCCTTGACATTTTAAAGTGCCTATTCGTCGGTACCTGTCAATTACAAGTATTATTTATAGAAAGAGAAAAAAAAATTCAATGTATTTTAAAAGCATCTCGTTGCGCGAAACTCCAGTAAATGCGGGATGGCATAAATAAATACGTGCGAAGTTTGGCTATCAGCAACGAACAAACTTCAAAATATAAGAGATTATTTCCCGATAGAGAAGAATTTCAGACTAGGCACATAGGACCAAGGGATTATGAGCAGTAGAAAATGCTCGAACTCGTAGAATTTAGGGTACATTACTTTTTGTTCTCCAGAATAAAAATTTGTTACACGAGTCTCCAACTGGTACTACATCCTATTACACTCATAAAACAGAAACTACATCATTGTAAAAAATGATGATTACTCACAGGTAACACCCGACAAATTGATGTTTCAAAAAGTTATCTCTTTTTTTTTTTTTACAATAAAATAGTCAGTGGCTAACCGCGTATGCGGTGATAGTCACAAATTCATCAAATTCGTTTAACCCTTCACGGGAGATGTCCTTTTTGTCGGCAACGAACTGCGCGGCCTTCTTTTGTTAGTAACAATACCCTGCTTAGAATATCTCATTGAAACCAATTGAATTTCAATAAATGAACAGAAATCCCATTGAAAACTAATCGGTTTCAATGGAATTTTTTAAGCAGGGCATAAATGTGTCTTCTTCCTGTTATTTATATAAAATGATTCGAAATAATTAATTATTTATTAATTAATATTTAATTGAATGATCAATGCGAATATTGCTAGGTGGGGAAATTTAAGTCCTTGCCAGACGTGAAACCCATACGCGAAGGGTTTAATATCTTGTACGATTTTTGATTCAAGTACCACTTATTATACACGGATGAGCCATCGATGAATAGCGCGACACATTAGCGTTAACGAATGGAAGTTTTTTAATGCAACGATTGAATGAATGTTTCGTACACATCAACGGGGTGTGTTACATCGACGACGAATTGTACTCTAACACGGTCACCGCGTAGAGTAAGCTTGCGAATATTCATTGCTATATCGGTGAAATATATGCAAGAATACAGCATACGACATACAAATTTGTTTTTTTTTCTTCAAACATAAATTTGCTCCCGTCACGTGCCTCTCGCAAATTACTTGTAATATACTTTTGATGCTTTTATTGTCGGGAGTAAGCCAGGGTCAGTATAGTTCAAGTTGTAATCGTAGTTGTGATATCACTGTCAGATATCACTTCCCACGAATATAAAACTTTTCACCACGCTGTCAGCACTTAGTTTCGAGTCATCAGTGGAACGCAGCGGTCTCGCGCGCTCGGCTTGACATTTTAAAGTGATTATTCATCGGTACCTGTCAATTACAAGTATTATTTTTAGAAACAGAAAAAAAAATGCAATGTATCTTAAGTGCGTCTCGTTGCGCGAAACTCCTACAAATGCGGAATGGCACAAAGCAATATGTGCGACGTTTGGCTATCAGCAACGAACAAACTTCGAAATATGAGAGATTATTTCCCGATAGAGAAGAATTTCAGACTAGGCACATAGGACCAAGGGATTATGAGCAGCAGGAAATGCTCCAACTCGTAGGATTTAAGGTACATTACTTTTTGTTCTTTAGAATAAAAATTTGTTGGATTAGTCTCCAACTCAAAATACATCCTATATTACACTCATAAAACAGAAACTATTCAGTCAAGGGTATGCTGGAAAAGTAATGAAAAATTACATAGAAGACAACTAATCTTCGCTGGATGTACCGGACGCGGACATGTTTTAGTTTTAAAACCTTTGATGTTGTTGCACGCATTGACATATCGATTTATATTGCTTATATTGGATCGGTGAAGTCTTTTTTGTTATTTAAGTGAATATAACAAAATGAAGAAAGAATCTTAAAACTGCACTTTTAGCCATAGATGCTTTAAAAGAATTTCTATAATCTTGAGCACAACCAAGGAAAATTTTTAGAAAGTACTGACAAATTATATTTTTATACTCATTACACAAATTATTTTAAAAACTTATAAATATAAGTTATACTCCTAGGGGTCATTTTAATGGCACATAAGTGGCCACGATTGATGTATCTGTATTATTGAAAACTGAATGTGGGCACATTTTAGTTTTAAAACTTTCGATATCGTTGCACAAATTGCAAATTTGTATTTGCTTTCTCGTGATTCTTGCCAATCCACATCTTCTTTACGGGTAATGGTCATTTTTATTTTGGCTTTCTCATAGAACAAGTAGTATTACAATTTTCCATAAAATTGAAAATTCAGTAAAATTGCAAATTTCATAAAGTTTAAACCCCTCGATCGATAATTACCAAATTCAAGACCAAGTATTCTCGTTCCCTAACAAGTTTGTATGCTAAGTTTCAGTTCAATAGATAAAAAATTCCGAAAATTAGTACAAAAAAATTCTTTTTCGAAAAATTACGAAAATTCATGATTCTATAAAATCTAAAGGCCTCGATCGATTCTTGCCAAACTTGATAACGAACAACCTTGTCCCCTGGCCTACTCTTTTAGAATGTTTTAACTCTGTAGTTAAAAATTTACGAAAGTTAGATAAAGCGTATATCTATTTTTCTCGAAAAAATTCAAACAACCATAAAATGAGACACCGGTTAGCGATTTGGCCGAAAATTACAGCAAACTTACGGGTATTGCGACCCGACCCGTGTGCAAAGTTTCAGAATGATCCGTTCTCGAGATATATCCATTGGAATTTTGCAAGTTCATGACACACACGCACGGATATTTTTTCTAAATATGATTTCTCAACGTTTTGGGACTTTTTAAGTACTCTAACATTAAAATAAAGAAAAAATCTTAAATCTATTGTTTAAATTATACGAAGAATCAGTGGATTAATAGATCCTTAGCGTTCCTTTATATTTTATTATTATTTATCATTATTATTATTACTATTTTATGATCTACAATTACGCCTTTCAGTCATTGGAAGAATTAACGAAGACCGCGGTACCGAATAAAATACGCTTAGAGAAAGATCTACAGATCGAGAAACCAGTCAGTAAGTATATTACAAGTCAGCCAAAAAAAACATGTTGGGCAAAGCAATGGTGCAATTCATATTATCACAAATGCACGCTGTAGTCACGAGACATTGCGATAGCTGATAACCCGTTGATTGCAAGATGCGTGCAGTGTCACAAAAAAAGTAAATTCAAGAGATTAAGTTTAAGATTCCGAGAATTCGTAACAAATGCTTTGTTAGGCTCTAAGCAAATCATCCGATTTCGTTTGCGCTGTTCATAATAATGAATTATACAAATGTACGTCATGACACCCCGTGTCATCTCGTATTGCACTAATTTTGTTTACGGATAAATTACTCTTGCTGTGAGTAACCGATAGGTCGCTGATAATTTCAAATACTTGTTAGCAAAGCGTTCTCATATCGTGGGTCGTAGGTCACGCTCGTAATCTAATGTCTCCATTCACGTGATCTTCGCTCGAGTGAACTTTCTCGCACGTTTTCTCGTCGTCTCACATAAATAATCTCTTTGTCATAGTTACGAGTATATATTTTTATTCTTATCTTCATATTTCAGCCGAATATGACCTCATCAAACGAATCACCGCCATGTCGGAGAAAAATGACGTTTGGAGAACGTACATTGGCATGGGATATTACAATTGTTGCGTTCCTCCCACTATAATGCGCAATATATTTGAAAATCCAGGATGGTAGATATCTCTTCTAAATATAAAAATGCAGATTATTGTAAGGAAAGAAAAAACTTTTCAATACAAAAACGTTTTACTTCAGGACGACGCAGTATACCCCTTACCAGCCTGAAATATCTCAAGGCAGACTCGAAAGTCTAATAAACTATCAAACAATGGTATGCGACTTCACAGGGATGGAAGTGGCAAATGCTTCGCTCTTGGACGAGGGTACAGCCGCAGCTGAAGCTCTTGCCCTCGCCTATAGGCAAAACAAGCGAAAAAAACTCTTTGTATCCGACAAAGTACACCCTCAGACTATCAGTGTTATCGCCACACGCGCTACTTCTTTAGGGCTCGAATTAGAAGTCGGGGATGTTTATCAAGTGGATACAAGCTCCAAAGACATAGCGGGCATTCTTATACAGTATCCAGATACTACAGGAGCCATTCACGACTTTAGGAAAGTAGTGGAAAAAGCTCACGCTGATAAAGTATGTCATTAAAATCACAGAAGAGTCCACCTTTTTTGCATTCTTATAATTTATTATTGATCCTTGAGTAATTATCAATATTATTTCTTGAAGACCCTCGTCTGTGCAGCTGCGGATCTTTTATCTTTAGCAATTTTACAACCGCCTGGCGAATTTGGCGTTGATATATGCGTGGGTACCAGTCAACGTTTCGGAGTACCTTTAGGATACGGTGGTCCTCATGCGGGTTTCTTTGCGTGCCGAAAAAATCTGGTGAGACTCATGCCTGGTCGAATGATCGGTCTTACCATAGACTCAGATGGAAACAATGCGTACCGTTTAGCTCTTCAAACTCGCGAACAACATATCAGAAGGGACAAAGCTACAAGCAACATTTGCACCGCTCAGGCACTTTTGGCTAATATGTCTGCAATGTACGCGGTCTATCACGGGCCTCAAGGTATTCGCAATATTGCAATGAGGGTTCATAACTTGACTATCGTTCTTGCTAAAGGTCTTGAGAAAGGTGGTCATACGGTTCACAATGAACACTTCTTCGACACTCTTACCGTGTCTTCCAAAGATTCTCAGCTAGCTGTGAAGGAAATGGCTGAGCGCGTTAAGATAAACTTGAGGTGAATCATTGAGAATAAATCACGTATCATTCACTAACCCGTATTGCTGGATAAATCAATAATGTAAATTTGTTAAAATTTTAGATACAATACCGATGGTTCTGTGGGAATATCCCTAGATGAAACGACCGAGCCCAAAGATGTCAACGACCTCTTCAAGATATTCAAGGTAGACACGACTGTTGAGAAAATTGTAGATTCCGGTTTAGTTGAGGGACAGGATCTTGAAGCATCGGCTTTCAAACGTTCAACACCCTACCTGGAACATCCGGTCTTCAATTTGCATCATTCGGAAACGAGAATCGTGCGTTACATGAAGTCGCTGGAGAACAAGGATGTGTCTCTCGTACACAGCATGATCCCACTGGTAAAACTCCAATAAATATTATTTAAATATGAATATAAATAGGTAATTAAGTTTATTATAATTAACTGTTTATTAGTTAAGATAGTATTGTTAATATTTGAAGAAAAAAAACTAAAGAAGAGTTTGAAATTGATCTTTAAATATAAAATTTAATTAATTTTTGTAAACAGGGTTCCTGCACAATGAAACTAAACTCGACGACGGAAATGATGCCCTGCAGTATGCCCGGTTTCACGAATATGCATCCCTTCGCTCCTGTAGAACAAGCTCAAGGGTATACAGAATTATTCACAGAATTGGAGAAGGATCTTTGTGCAATAACGGGCTACGATGGCATAAGTTTCCAACCCAATAGCGGAGCGCAAGGAGAGTACGCTGGACTGAGAGCTATTCAGTGTTATCACGAGTCCCGAGGGGATGAAGATCGCAATGTATGTCTGATACCGATTTCCGCACATGGAACGAATCCAGCGTCGGCACAGATGGCTGGCATGCAAGTGGAACCGATTTATGTGAAGAAAGACGGTTCCGTAGATATCGTTCATCTTAAAGAAATTATAGACAAATACAGGAAAGGTCTTTCGTGCCTTATGATCACTTATCCGTCGACGAACGGAGTTTTCGAGGAAACGATCGGTGACGTCTGTAGCATGGTACACGAAGCGGGTGGCCAAGTTTATTTGGATGGTGCAAATATGAATGCTCAGGTTGGTCTTTGTCGACCAGGAGACTACGGAAGTGACGTATCGCATCTGAATCTTCACAAAACATTTTGCATTCCTCATGGAGGAGGTGGACCGGGCATGGGACCGATAGGAGTGTAAGATGAAGTTATTCAAGTTCCAAATTTCAAGCGTACTTAAATTTCACGCTATAACAACATTGAATAATTCATTTTTAACTTTCTCCAAACTTGAAAAATTCGTTTATTAATAATTAAATTTTTCTATTGCAGTAAACGACACCTCATGCCATTCCTACCGGGTCATCCAGTGGTCGATTCATCGAACGGTAAATTAAACGACACGTCCGGTATCGGAGCAGTTTCCGCAGCGCCCTATGGTTCTTCTGCAATTCTACCAATCTCCTGGGCGTACATAAAAATGATGGGTCCTAAAGGTCTTCGCAAAGCTACACAAGTAGCCATACTTAATGCTAATTATATGAGCAAACGACTAGAAAAGTATTACAAGACCCTTTATAAGGGTGAAACTGGCCTCGTAGCTCACGAATTCATTCTCGATATTCGGGATCTCAAGAAAACTGCTAATATCGAAGCGGTCGATATCGCTAAGAGACTCATGGACTATGGTTTCCATGCACCCACAATGAGTTGGCCAGTAGCTGGAACTCTCATGGTAGAACCTACAGAATCCGAGGATAAAATCGAACTCGACAGATTCTGCGACGCGCTTATTTGTAAAACATTATTTCTATTTAACACTTAACAATTCAGTATTTCTGATTGGGGCGTTTAATAATAATTGATCGTTTGGATTTTAGCTATCAGAAAAGAAATTGAAGACATCGAGAATGGAATGCTGGACGAGCATATGAACCCATTAAAAATGGCACCACACACGCAGCAGCAAGTCATTCAGTCTGAATGGAACAGGCCATACTCTCGACAAGTCGCTAGCTATCCCGTGGTAAGTTTTAATAGTATACTTTGTTAAGATAACCGACCAGCTGCACTTAGGATTGTTATTTTTAAAAAAATTTAATATAACATTGAATGCCAAACTTTGTTATTGTTTAATCCCATTCCTGCTTACCGACATTCTTAACGAGAAATATCAACGCAAAAATAAAGAATTTAACTCGCTGAACTCGTCGAATATTTCACATACATATGTTTAGTTAAAGTACAAACGTACAGCCCAAATTAGCCATAACCGCGATAGATTTGTAAACTCGAGTACATGCACTAGACAGCACAGTTTATTCATGTGTACACAGAATGCAATGCATGGCAGGCATGCTCACGTCGACGAGTCTCGATGGTTCATAAAAGCCCAATAAAATGAGAAACTTTCAATAATTTATCTTTAATAAATTGCATTAATTGATAAGGCAGCTAATTGATATAGCTTGATTGTTAGAATAATTATTCCAATGTTTACTACTTTTGTATTGATTCGTCTTAACGCGTTAGTGAACAAACAGTCATATGACTAATATGCAGCTGGTTGACACCCTTAATATCTCCACGACTAGAGGATACATTTTTATTGTATACTATCGTTTCAGTCTTTCAACAAAACCCCCAAAATTTGGCCGAGTGTCGGCAGAATCGACGATATCTACGGTGACAAAAATCTCTTTTGTACGTGTCCACCTATCCTTCCCGAGCAATGAACAACTCATTATTGTACAATTGAAACTACGTGTATTTATGTAAATATTTATTTTTCTCGACATGTTTTGTACTCTAAAATGATTTAGCAAATAAAACTTATATTTTTCTCTTTTCTTTTTTGTATAACACACATTTTCCCACTCTTAATAGACAAATAGATAATAGTACAATACGATTGATTTGTTATACAACGGTTAGAGTCCTGGCATTATGTATGCTATATTATCGAGCATTTGTGAAAGAGTTGAAGATTGCGCGCCGTTGGTTTCGGGTACTTGCTGCGTGAGACAGATGAGAGGACCCAGAGCGCATAAGAGTGAGTCCAGAAGGACGGATAAACTTCCTGACACGGCGATTTGACCCTCGTGTTCTTTTAATCGTTCACCGATTATAGTCAGGCTCTCGCCTAGAAGTTTCAAGTGAGCAGCCACGTCGACCGGTTGCGTACCTACGACTTTGTACATTCCTGTTCCGATAACAGGCTCGTTGACCAAATCTTTGCCGGTGCGATTCGATGGTGGAGAGATTGGGACGTTTCCGACGACCGAGGGCACCCCTAATTGTATAGTTTTTTTCGCGGGGGATGATTTTGTTTCCTTGCCGTTTCCTGCAATTTATCAGAATTAAATGGGCAAGCCTAGATCGACGGAATGCAGCGCATGAGTAAATTAGTTTCAGATAAAACGTACCAATTTTGTTTATGAACTTTTTACGAGCCGCCGGCGTTGGAGTTTTCCACATGGGCTCGTCCTTTAATGTTGGCGGGACATGAGGCTTTGCTGCTAATCGCTTTGCTCTCCTCCGCCAATTGTACTTTTCCAAGTTCGGCACCGTCGACCACAACTCTCCCAAACGTTTTGAGATTGCAGCAAAATCTATATGCACAAAAAATACAGTATTTAGTGTGCATAAATGTTTATAAATTATACATGATTTTAATATTTATATTATGTTTTATCATTCAGCTTGGTACTCTCTTTGCTTACCCATATACGGACACTGTTCCAACAACTCTTGTCTAATTTCTTTAGCCCACAGCATATACGCGGTAAATCTTGTTTTCTGTAAATAAATAGATGTCAATGCATTTAAAAAATCATTCGATACTGTACAGATGACGCTGTTTACTTATCACAACTTACACCCTTGTCCTTACGTTGTGCCTTCATACGTCCAATTATTTTACCATCCTTGATAATCAGTTTCTTCTTACACTTCTCGAGCATGTAGAGACTGTTGGCTTGAGAAGGGGTCTCCTGTTCAGGAGGTTCCAATCTCCTGAATCCCGTTTCTTTTTCGTCGATCAAAAGAGGATCAACCTCGTCGTCGCTTCCAGAATCCATGCTAAAACGATCCTCGTCATTCAGCCCGGGCACATCGTCCAAATCGGATTCCGAAGATTGTCCCTCGGTGTCAGAAATACAAGGAGCTGGTTCCAATTTGACTTTGTGAATGGCAGTCTGCGATTCAGAGATTTTTCTGTTTCTGGCTCCATGACCCGGAGTATGACTGTTCTGTCCCTGAGCTATGTTGTGTGGCACGGAAGAAGGCGGAGGTGTGTCAAATCGATCGAGCAACTGTTGTGCCTGCAGTTGCTGCTGATGAGCCCTCTGTCTCTTGTGCTTGTCGGCAAGATCATCCGGCGACTCAAAGTCCATAAGCTTCGAGGACTTTTTTCTGACTCTTCCGCTTCGGGATATCCCAGTAACCTCTAGATCTGAAAGATAGAGCAGACTGCACCTTGCCAAGATAATGACAGAGCCCATAATCTTTGGGTCACTGCTAACTACATAATCAAGATACCAAAAGATGCAACAATGCTTTTACCATATACAAAATCGTATAGAAAGACATTTGACAAAAAGTAGAAGAAACCATTCTAATAGAGTTACGATTGATACTTGCATCTTGCAAACCCCAAATAAATTTCGACCTACCAAATAGTTGATAAATAAAAAAACAAATTTAGATAAAGTTTTGAGGATAATCCAATGTTACAGATAAAATTCATAGAACGAATAGAAATACGCACAGCAAAGTTTCTAGTTTGGCAGAAAAAAACAATTCACCGACGTCGTCGTGAGAAACATTATTTATTTGATCGATGTTCGTTTTTAAAACAAATGCAAATCACGCGAATGTTTAATCGACAAACTTGGAAGCATGTGAGTAGGCTGTCGCGATGAGGTTTCAGAGCGACCGCTACTCAACGTGGCGCTAGTGTGGACGACCGACGCCGTGAATTATGCAAATAAAATATAGTTTTTTGACAAAAATTCGAGCAAATCATGCAAAACAAAGGTGCCTAACGAGACCTAAAAGTGCTTACGGTCTCCCTGAACTGTAAGAAGCATTCGTACGTGCGCTAAAAACTTCTCTCACCGTCGATTTTCTGGCGTTTCGGAGACGCGAACAAGTTCATTGCGCCGTTCAGCTGCTCGGGATGCTTCTTGCGCCGCGGTGTCTTCTCGGATTTCGCGGGCTTACGAACGTCAGCCTGCATGACGTTTGACCCGTCGACCCTTTCAATTCACGATAACTTTACGACATCGGCTTACTCGACGATAACAGTTGATGATCGTTGCAACTTCCGTTGTTACGCCGTTATTGTTAATACGATGTTTTTAAAAACAACTGCTACGTAGATTGCCAGAATGCACTACCACTCATGGCGGACTGGTGCATTCAACAAGCGGGAAAGTCAAATTGTCGTTCCCGCGCAAATACCTTTCACCCGGGGGCAACTTATGGATACTATACTTAATATTTACAACTTACACGGCATAAATTGCAGGATTAATAATTCAAATGAGAGTTTTATCAGTGCTGGATGTTATTTAATAAAAACGTGAGAGGCACGACTCAATGAATAAATATTTACAATAAGGAATAGCATTTTGGTTAGTAATTTTAAATAAGGTACGTAAATTTCAGATTTAATTTATATCGAGTCTAACTGTAAGTAATTTGTATAAATTTAAGACATTTAGATAAGTTTATATAGCCAATAACAACCAAAGTTAATTTTGATTGTACTAATTCGCTGTAGGTGTAGAAATAACAGAAGCATCATTTGTAGAAAATGTATTTATTGTGATCATTTTTATCGTAATTAATGGTAGAGGAACATCGCAGAAGACAGGGGGGATTATTAATTATATATCATCGTCTTGCTGCCAACCGTCTTGGTCTGAAAAAAATCTTTGTTTGTAACCACTGTTTATATACGGCCTGAGAAACCATCCTGTATCAGCTGCTGCTGCACTGTCCGAAGTTCCCAATTTGATCTCATAGAGTTTCAGTTGAAATCTAGGTCCAACCTCGCTCAGTTTGATATCTCTTCCATTAACTTTGTTATACGTATGATGTCTGAACAAAATGTAATCGGCGTGATTGGCAAAGGTGATGACTCGCTTGCTGTCCTCTTTAGGCACCGGGAAAAGATACTTTAGTATACTCATGGTCTTTTTCCCAGTTTTGTCTTGAAATTGTGAAAAACCAGATGCGGAAACTGTTCAGACATTGTGTCGATGTCTGGAATATCGTGCCTCATGAAAACATCGGTCATTGTGAAATAGGCTGTAGGTCCGTAGGGTAAGTGGCAGATTATCAAGATATCCGGCACTCCTCGATGTTCGTGAACTATTATAAAGTCTGTAACGTCGTTAGCTCTGCAAGCATGAATGAGCTGCTTCATCTCGTAATTACCTCGATTCATTCCCTGTGAATTTGGGAATATGAGTCTAAGCTCCTCGACAAACATTTTTAGCCTTGAGCTAGGATCCCTCGAAGTAGTGATGACGATCTTAGGATCCTCAACACCGGCCCAACGTTCCTCTTCATCCTCGTTGGAACCTGTTGTTCCTCCCATCACTGTAACAATCGCAACAGCCATTTGCAGACCCGCATCTTCCCATTCGATCTTCCTTTGCAAATGAAGAGCAGTTTTTCGTAAATCTGGACGAATTGGTGTATTGTCCTCCAAACTTCATTTCAACCGTTCCTTCTTCTCTTGAATATTCTCAAGTTTATCCTGAACCGATTTTCTGTACAGATACTCTCTTCTCAGACGAGCTTGTCTTCGCAATATTTTTTCTAATTTTCTGCACCTTTCATTGTTTGTCGATTAATTGTTTTGGACGACCGACGTGCGAATTGTAAATGACGTAGTTACTTGGGTTATGTTTAATAATAACACACAGCCGCGTATGGCAAGAGTAATTCATGCGTTTGATCAGAGGCATTCAATTCGACAATTTTGGAAGAAGATGACGACATCGTGTCCGCAAACGGCTGTGTTATTGTTTTATTCGAATTGTACGGATTGCATACAAACGGTTCCCATTTTATAAAATCGGGTTCCAAGCTGGTGTTTTCAAATTTGTGCTCTAACGAGGATACAGAGCGCTTAACGTAAGTCAAATCGATGCTCAATTGTAAAAATCGTTGGTTCAATAAAACTATTCTCAAGAGTGGCTTGTACTTTATATATATAAACATTCAGTCATGTTTGTAAAAAATAAAATAAAAATCGACTGATATATGCTATTGCCTGATAAGAAGTTTTTTCCTCCAGTTTTTAAAAAGAAAAAAGCATAATATTAGTAATAATAGTTCATTTTGTTAATCGCTTTGCTCTCCTTCGCCAATGGTCTCTCTCCAAGTTCGGCACCGTCGACCACAACTCTGCCAAACGTTTTGAGATTGCGGCAAAATCTATATGCACAAAAAAGACAGTGTTTAGTGTGCATAAATGTTTATAAATTATACATGATTTTAATATTTATATTATGTTTTATCATTCAGGTTGGTACGCTCTTCGCTTACCCATATTCGGACACTGTTCCAACAACTCTTGTCTAATTTCTTTAGCCCACAGCATATACGCGGTTAATCTTGTTTTCTGTAAATAAATAGATGTCAATGCATTTAAAAAATCATTCAATACTGTACAGATGACGCTGTTTACTTATCACAACTTACACCCTTGACTTTATGTCGTGCCTTCATACGTCCAATTGTTTTACCATCCTGGATAATCAGATTCTTTTTACACTTTTCGAGCATGTAAAGACTGTTGGCTTGGGACGAGGTCTCCTGTTCACGAGGTTCCAATCTCCTGAATCCCGTTTCTTTCTCCTCGATTAAAAGAGGATCAACCTCGTCGTCGTTTCCAGAATCCATGCTAAAACGATCCTCGTCTTTCAGCCCGGGCACATAATCCAAATCGGATTCCACAAATTGTCCCTCGGTGTCAGAAATATAAGGAGCTGGTTCCAATTTGACTTTGTGAATGGCAATCTGCGATTCAGAGATTTTTCTGTTTCTGGCTCCATGACCCGGAGTATGACTGTTAAGACCCTGAGCTATGGTGTGTGATATGGAAGGAGGCGGATGTGTGTCAAATCGATCCAGCAACTGCTGTGCCTGCAGTTGCTGCTGATGAGCCCTCTGTCTCTTGTGCTTGTCGGCAAGATTACCCGCTGACTCAAAATCGATAAGCTTCGAGGACTTTTTTCTGACTCTTCCGCTTCGGGATATCCCAGTAACCTCTAGATCTGAAAGATAGAGCAGACTGCACCTTGCCAAGATAATGACAGAGCCCATAATCTTTGGGTCACTGCTAACTACATAATTAAGATACCAAAAGATGCAGCAATGCTTTTACCATATACAAAATCGTATAGAAAGAGAAGAAAGCATTCTAATAGAGTTACGATTGATACTTGCATCTTGCAAACCCCAAATAAATTTCGATTTACCAAATAGTTGATAAATAAAAAATAAATTTAGATAAAGTTTTGAGGATAATTCAATGCTACAGATAATATTCATAGAACGAATAGAAATACGCACAGCAAACTTTTTAGTTTGGCAGAAAAAAACAATTCACCGACGACGTCGTGAGAAACATTATTTATTTGATCGATGTTCGTTTTTAAAACAAATGCAAATCACGCGAATGTTTAATCGACAAACTTGGAAGCATGCGAGTAGGCTGTCGCGATGAGGTTTCAGAGCGACCGCTACTCAACGTGGCGCCAGCGTGGACGACCACCGCCGTGAATTATGCAAATAAAATATAGTTTTTTGACAAAAAATCAAGCAAATCATGCAAAACAAAGGTGCCTAATGAGACCTAAAAGTGCTTACGGTCTCCCTGAACTGTAAGAAGCATTCGTACGTGCGCTAAAAACTTCTCTCACCGTCGATTTTCTGGCGTTTCGGAGACGCGAACAAGTTCATTGCGCCGTTCAGCCGCTCGGGATGCTTCTTGTGCCGTTTCATTTTCGACGTGGGCACGTCCCTTAATCTTCGCGGGACATGAGGCTTCGCGGCTAATCGCTTTGCTCTCCTTCGCCAATTGTACTTTTCCAAATTTGAAACTGTCGACCACAACTCTCCCAAACGTTTTGAGATTGCAGCAAAATCTATATGCACAAAAAAACAGTGTTTAGTGTGCATAAATTATAGATGATTTTGATATTCATATTATGTTTTATCATTCAGGTTGGTACGCTCTTCGCTTACCCATATTCGGACACTGTTCCAACAACTCTTGTCTAATTTCTTTAGCCCACAGCATATACGAGGTAAATCTTGTTTTCTGTAAATAAATAGATGTCAATGCATCTAAAAAATCATTCAATACTATACAGATGAAGCTGTTTACTTATCACAACTTACACCCTTGTCTTTACGTTGTGCCTTCATACGTCCAATTGTTTTACCGTCCTTGATAATCAGTTTCTTCTTACATTTCTCGAGCATGTAAATACTGTTGGCTTGGGAAGGGGTCTCCTGTTCACGAGGTTCCAATCTCCTGAATCCCGTTTCTTTCTCGTCGATCAAAAGAGGATCAACCTCGGCGTCGTTTCCAGAATCCATGCTAAAACGATCCTCGTCATTCAGCCCGGGCACATAGTCCAAATCGGATTCCAAAGATTGTCCCTCGGTGTCAGAAATACAAAGATCTGGTTCCAATTTGACTTTGTGTATGGCAGTCTGTGATTCAGAGATTTTCCTGTTTCTGGTTCCATGATCCGGAGTATGACTGTTCTGACCCTGAGCTATGGTGTGTGGTACGGAAGGAGTCAGAGGTGTGTCAGATCGATCGAGCAACTGTTGTGACTGCAGTTGCTGCTGACGAACCCTCTGTCTCTTGTGCTTGTCGGCAAGATCAACCGGCGACTCAAAATCCATAAGCTTCGAAGACTTTTTTCGGACTCTTCCGCTTCGGGATATTCCAGTAACCTCTAGATTTGAAAGATAGAGCAGACTGCACCTTGCCAAGATAATGACAGAGCCCATAATCTTTGGGTCACTGCTAACTACATAATCAAGATACCAAAAGATGCAGCAATGCTTTTACCATATACAAAATCGTATAGAAAGAGAAGAAACCATTCTAATCGAGTTACGATTGATACTTACATCTTGCAAACCCCAAATAAATTTCGATCTACCAAATAGTTGATAAATAAAAAAACGAATTTAGATAAAGTTTTGAGGATAGTTCAATGCTACAGATAAAATTCATAGAATGAATAGAAATACGCACAGCAGTTTCTAGTTTGGCAGAAAAAAACAATTCACCGACGTCGTCGTGAGAAACATTATTTATTTAATCGATGTTCGTATTTAAAACAAATACAAATCACGCGAATGTTTTAATCGACAGACTTGGAAGCATGCGAGTAGGCTGTCGCGATGAGGTTTCAGAGCGACCGCTACTCAACGTGGCGCTAGCGTGGACGACCGACGCCGTGAATTATGCAAATAAAATATAGTTTTTTGACAAAAATTCGAGTAAATCATGCAAAACAAAGGTGCCTAACGAGACCTAAAAGGACTTGGAGTCTCCCTGAACTGTAAGAAGCATTCTACGTGCGCTAAAAACTGCTCTCACCGTCGATTTTCTGGCGTTTCGAAGACGCGAGCAAGTTCATTGCGCCGTTCAGCTGCTCGGGATGCTTCTTGCGCCGCTTAATTTTCCACATGGGCTCGTCTTTTGATGTTGTCGGGACATGAGGCTTCGCGGCTAATCGCTTTGCTCTCCTTCGCCAATTGTTCTTTTCCAAGTTCGGCACCGTCGACCACAACTCTGCCAAACGTTTTGAGATTGCAGCAAAATCTATATGCACAAAAAAGACAGTGTTTAGTGTGCATAAATGTGTATAAATTATAGATTATTTTGATATTTATATTATGTTTTATCATTCAGGTTGGTTATGCTCTTCGCTTACCCATATTCGGACACTGTTCCAACAACTCTGGTCTAATTTCTTTAGCCCACAGCATATACGAGGTAAATCTTGTTTTCTGTAAATAAATAGATGTCAATGCATTTAAAAAATCATTCAATACTGTACAGATGACGCTGTTTACTTATCACAACTTACACCCTTGTCTTTACGTTGTGCCTTCATACGTCCAATTGTTTTACCGTCCTTAATAATCAGTTTCTTCTTACATTTCTCGAGCGTGTAAATACTTTTGGCTTTGGAAGGGGTCTCCTGTTCACGAGGTTCCAATCTCCTGAATCCCATTTCTTTCTCGTTGATCAAAAGAGGATCAACCTCGTAGTCGCTTCCAGAGTCCATGCTAAAACAATCCTCGTCCTTCAGCCCGGACACATAGTCCAAATCGGATTCCACAGATTGTCCCTTGGTGTCAGAAATACAAGGAACTGGTTCCAATTTGACTTTGTGAATGGCAGTCTGCGATTCACAGATTTTTTTGTTTCTGGCTCCATGACCTGGAGTATGACTGTTCTGACCCTGAGCTATGGTGTGTGGTACGGAAGGAGGCGGAGGTGTTTCAAATCGATCGAGCAACTGTTGTGCCTGCAGTCGCTGCTGATGAACCCTCTGTCTCTTGTGCTTGGCAGCAAGATCATCCGTCGACTCAAAGTCCATAAGCTTCAAAGACTTGTTTCTGACTCTTCCGCTTGGGGATATCCCAGTAACCTCTAGATCTGAAAGATGGAGCAGACTGCACCTTGCCAAGATAATGACAGAGCCCATAATCTTTGGGTCACTGCTAACTACATAATCAAGATACCAAAAGATGCAACAATGCTTTTACCATATACAAAATCGTATAGAAAGATATTTGACAAAAAGTAGAAGAAACCATTCTAATAGAGTTTCGATCGATACTTGCATCTTGCAAACCTCAAATAAATTTCGATCTACCAAATAGTTATCTGATAAATAAAAAAACAAATTTAGATAAAGTTTTGAGGATAATTCAATGCTACAGATAATATTCATAGAACGAATAGAAATACGCACAGCAAACTTTTTAGTTTGGCAGAAAAAAACAATTCACCGACGACGTCGTGAGAAACATTATTTATTTGATCGATGTTCGTTTTTAAAACAAATGCAAATCACGCGAATGTTTAATCGACAAACTTGGAAGCATGTGAGTAGGCTGTCGCAATGAGGTTTCAGAGCGACCGCTATCAACGTGGCGCTAGCGTGGACGACCGACGCCGTGAATTATGCAAATAAAAAATGTTTTTTTGACAAAAATTCGAGCAAATCATGCAAAACAAAGGTGCCTAACGAGACCTGAAAGTGCTTAGGGTCTCCCTGAACTGTAAGACGAATTCGTACGTGCGCTTAAAACTTCTCTCACCGTCGATTTCTGGCGTTTTGCGGAGACGCTAACAAGTCCATAGCGCCGTTCACCTGCTCGGAACGCTTCTTGCGTCGCGGTGTCTTCTCGGATTTCGCGGGCTTACGAACGACAGCCTGCATGACGTTTGACCCGTCGACCCTTTCAATTCACGATAACTTTACGACATCGGCTACTCGACGATAACAGTTGATGATCGTTGCAACTTCCGTTGTTACGCCGTTATTGTTAATACGATGTTTTTGAAAACAACTGCTACGTAGATTGCCAGAATACACTACCAATCATGGCGGACTGGTGCATTCAACAAGCGGCAAAATCAAATTGTCATTCCCGCGCAAATACCTTCCACGCGGGTGCAACTTATGGATACTATACTCAATATTTACAACTTACACGTCATAAATTGCAGGATTAATAATTCGAATTCGAGTTTTATCAGCGCTGGATGTTATTTAATAAATGCGTGATAGGCACGACTTAATGAATAAATACTTACAATAAGGAATAGCATTTTGGTTAATAATTTCAAACAACGTACGTAAATTTCAGATTTAATTTATATCGAGTCTAACCGTAAGTAATTTGTATAAATTTAAGATATTTAGATAAGTTCATATAGTTAATAACAACCAAAGTTGATTTTGGTTGTACTAATTTGCTGTAGGTGTAGAAATAACAGAAGCATCATTTGTAGAAAATGTATTTATTGTGATCATTTTTATCGTAATTAATGGCAGAGGAATATCGCAGAAGACAGGGGGGATTATTAATTATATATCATCGTCTTGCTGCCAACCGTCTTGGTCTGAAAAAAATCTTCGTTTGTAACTAGTGTTCATATACGGCCTGAGAGCCCATTCTGTATCAGCCGCTGCTGCACTGTCCAAAGTTCCTAATTTGATCTCATAGAGTTTCAGTTGAAATCTAGGTCCAACCTCGCTCAGTTCGATATCTCTTCCATTAACTTTGTTATACGTATGATGCCTGAACGATATGTAATCGTCGTGATTGGCAAAGGTGATAACTCGCTTGCTGTCCTCTTTAGGCACCGGGAAAAGATACTTTAGTATACTCATGGCCCTGTTTCCCAGTTTTGTCTTGAAATTGTGAAAAACCAGATGCGGAAACTGTTCAGACATTGTGCCGATATCTGGAATATCGTGCCTCATGACAACATCGGTCATTGTGAAATAGGCTGTAGGTCCGTAGGGTAAGTGGCAGATTATCAAGGTATCCGGCACTCCTCGATGTTCGTGAACTATTATAAAGTCTGTAACGTCGTTAGCTCTGCAAGCATGAATGAGCTGCTTCATCTCGTAATTACCTCGATTCATTCTCTGTGAATTTGGAAATATGAGTCGAAGCTCCTTGACAAACATTTTTAGCCTCGAGCTAGGATCTCTCGAAGTAGTGATGACGATCTTGGGATCCTCAACGCCAGCCCAACGGTACTCGTCATCCTCATTGGAACCTGTTGTTCCTCCCATCTCTGTACCCATTGCAACAGCCATTTGCGGACCTGCATCTTCCCATTCGATCTTCTTTTGCAAATGCAGAGCAGTTTTTCGCAAATCTGGATGAATCGGTGTATTGTCCTCCAAACTTAGTTTTAACCTTTCCTTCTTCTCTTGAATATTCTTAAGTTTATCCTGAACCGATTTTCTATACAGATACTCTCTTCTCAGTCGAGCTTGTCTTCGCAACATTTTTTCTAATATTCTGAACCTTTTATTGTTTTAGACGACCGACGTGCGAATTGTAAATAATGTAGTTACTTGGGTTATGTTTGAAAATAACACGCGGCCGCGTGTGGCAAGAGTAGTTCATGCGTTTGATCAGAGGCGGCGGTTCGATGTCCATCGGATGCATTCGATTCGACAATTTTGAAAGAAGATGGCGACATCGTGTCCACAAACGGCTGTGTTATTGTTTTATACGAATTGCACGGATTGCATACAAAAGGTTCCTATTTTATAAAATCGGGTTCTAATCTGGTGTTTTCAAATTTGTGCTCTAACGAGGATACAGAGCGCTTCACGCAAAAAGCAGAATATTAGTCCAATTATGACCAGTAATAGTTCATTTTGTTTATCGGAAGATGCTCTCTAACAATTTATCGACGACATGTTTTTAAATTCTATTATAACCGTTTAAAAAGTTACAACCGTTTGTTCATCGGGCATTAGGTAAACAAATGATTATAACTTATAAACAGCTGATACGCTATAAGAAAATCTAAACGATGAATGGATAAATCATCTTTTTATAATTAAAATGAACATCATAATCGAATAATTCACGTCGTTTAATCTTTCTAAAAAAAATGGCCGAGTAAACACCTTTTCGGAAATTAGTATAAATTGGTGAATTCTTTTCAATTACGTGGCTACGAATGTTTTTCTATATTAATAACACATAACGCTATGCATGTCATCTTAAAAAATAAGTAATCAGATTAAAAATAAATTTTGCGAAAATTGTAGAAATTAATTAAAATAAATTAGCATTTATTCGACTAGTGGGAAGGGCTTCGTATCCTCAAAACTATCGCAAGTGCGTGTCGTTAGTGCGAAATGCGTCGGTTCTTTTCGTTTACGACACCTTTCACAGCCCACCGTACAACGTAGTAACAATTCGCACCTATTTCCGCTACTTCCCTTTCCACGTGATAACGTAAGACCAACTCGATTGTGATAGAGTCATTGAGTGAAAGCGACACAGATCGAGCTGGAATGAGTTTTATAAAATGAGTGATAGTACAATCGGTCGAAGCAGTCGAATCGCAACCTCACGACTCGGGCGGAACATCATCTGTGAGTAAATATATATGTATCTAACAATTAATATAATTAAGAAGAAACTCGCAATAATAAATGCAAATAGGGTAACGGGCTGATTGGAGTGTCCAAGCAGTTGATTGACACCTTGACAAAATGTCCAAATGTGGACATTAGACCTCAAAGATGTTGTCCATTCCTGGATTAATAATTTCGCACGCTAATTATTCCAAACTATGTTAAGTGGCATCCTTGGCAGGGGCGATAAAAGTAATTCCATGGCACACCAATCCATCTTACGTATTGACGAGTTTTTAAGAGTCATTTACGATATTTTCTTATGCAAGATTATTTTTGCAAACATGGCTAACAATAACAATATTTAGATAATAATTTTCATGTTAGGTTAAACTCATATTTCGACATAATTTTTCGCTAATGCCAAATTTGATATTGTTTATGGCGAATCGTGTGTCAAAGAAGATATTTTATGTGACAGTGTACACGATCGAAAGTCCACCGCTTGTAGAATCTAAAGCAAACGTCGAGAAAAATACGTGCACGTTGAGGATATCGAGAAGCGAGACGCCTCGTAATTCATTTGGTCGGTAGGGGTGTGGGCAGACAGCAGGACAAGCTCAATTACACTTGGTAGCAAAAAAAGTCAGAGAGGCAAGAGTCGCGAGACGATACGAGGACCGACAACTTCCTCGTACGACGTGAGTGGTCCTTGCTAAGGCGTGTTACTATGAAGCACTGTGTGTCACGCGTAGTCGTCGCTTCGGAGCTCTCTTTGCACTCGCGAGAATCGAATCCTCGGGATAACTATCGTCGTGCAATCCTTCAATACAACTCCTGCATGAGTCGAACGACACATCTTCACACATCAGAAAAACTTCTCGGCATAGTATCAGGCTGCAAACATTCGCACTCGATACATTACTCGCTTCTAGCAAGAGGTAACAATGAAAAAAATGTATTTCTCATCCTCTCTCACTTAGTTTTTTCTTGCCGTACGAGATTCTTTTCTTTTTCTTTTTATATATGGTCATCGACGTTTTTTTTTTTACAGATGCGTAAAACGTAACGCACTTCTGATTATCGATTGTCTGCATTTTGCACACTTTATTGGTCACCAAAGTGGAAAGGCCAGAGGCAAACGGGAGTCGAACTCGCTATGGTCCGGCAATCTCTTCTTCGTCTTTGTTTTCTCTCACCAGTCGAGCTTTCGGCGACCAGTATATAAGAGACGTACGTTCCGAGACATTGCGATGTATCACCGTGCGACGCGGGACAACAGAGTCCCGTTCATGACGAAGATGCCCCTAACGAAGTCGGCGAGTTCTCGGTAGCGTATGCGAGGAGTAGCATCACGACCATCACCGCAAACCGAGGATGCTGATGGCGCGGCAGTTGGTATAGCAATGCTGAAGAGACGCGAGATTCGAGTCGTAAATGCTAAGGAGCGTTTAAAGAGAGAATCATTCTCGTTCTTTCTCTGTTTCATCTTTCTTCTCTTATTTAGCCTCGCCCGACGTCTCCGTCGTCTTCTTCTTATGATAGTCAATGGAGCGGGGGTGGCTACTGACTGTCGGGAAGAAAGCGAGGAGCCGAGACCGCGAAGGCGCCACCCAACCACTGATTTCTGCTTACCGATATCCACCTACAATGCAGCCTTCATCTTGGACGTCTTGCATACCGTCGCTTAAAGTAGTATGCTATATACACTGCAAGCAACGTTACTCTCGTCTCCCAAAGCACGTAGGCATCTCGGTGCTAGCGTCAACGTTGAGAGTTTTTTTTCTGAACTTATCTTCTATATTTAATGACTCGCGTACGTAAATCACACTGACGATTATTACGTTGATAAAAAAAATTCAAGATCTTCCTACTTTGTCATTAGAGCTTTGTGGAATTAGTTGTTCGTCTCACGGATGGTCGTACGAGGGGGAAAAAAATCGCGTGCGCAAACAACGGAGAAGCTTAGCATGCATCGAGGATTCCCTACGGATTAAATTGATCGATGCACAGCTATTCGATGGATCGTGTGGGGCGCAAGGCCATTGTGCGTACATACGATCGAGAGAAATCGAGATGGATATCTAACGACGCGTTATAGCACTGTTTTTCAGTGTACCGGTTTTGCATTCGATAGTTGCTTGCTCGGAAAACCCGCAGAGTACTTTGGTATTCGCACAGCGACAATGTATTCGCATCGCGCGATGTGAGCAATAAAAAACGATTCAGATATTGAATCTATCTTCTGATATCTTCTGCGCATCAAACCGTCTTTCGTCTTCTATATGGTACAATAGAATATGGAACGATATATTGAACTTTTCGTCGGTTTATATATCAGAAATGTATTTTAAGTATATTTTCTTTACATTTTCGATATATTTCTTGATTTCGTATATGAAAAATATATCGGAGATACCGATTTTTTCATCAAAATATATCTTATTTGTCTGAGATATTTTATTTCGGTGGATGAGTATTCATTCTGAAAGTAGGTTAGTTTTGATTATTTTTGTCATTATATTGCGCAGAATACAACCAATTCTGACACTATAATTACTTTAAAAGTAATTATAGTTTTATACTCAAACAAGCTTGAGTAACACACTGTTATCTTATGACACATAATCACACAACACAATAAATTTAGTTTTAACCCGGAAAATATATATGCAGTGTTGTATATATGCATATCTTCCAAAAGGATTAAAGGCGCTAATTATGAGCTTGTGATTAATCTAAATAGTACGAAAAATATGTGGCAAGAAGTGTATTATTCAGTATTTGGTAATTACCGAGACAACTTGTTACTTTTCCTATTCAATCTCCGTTTTAACTACTCGAAGACGTTAAGGATACCGTCGAGTGAGCTGTCAAATGAATAAAATACTTCGTATTTTCTAAAGGGGCGAGGGGGAGGCGCTTCCAAGCGGTAACCACTCCAAACACTCGTCGAAGCTCCGCTCCTGGACCAATTTTTATTCGGGCTTCAATTTCTTAAATAATCGATTGAATCCAACGGTGAAAACATAACTCGTCATTCTTGGATTTGGACCATAGTAAATCGATTGAACGTATTACCCAATAGGCAATGTCCGTAATACTTGAATAAATCGACAATCTCACGGAATTTGTCAGCAGAGAACTCGCAAAATCCACGCTTAAGGAAGTCGTCTTGTTCCAAGAGGTATTAGATAAGAGGTTAAATATATGATATATTCTTTATTCCCCCATGGAAATAAACTATACTCTATGGATATATACAGGATATATTAATTATATGTTACGGTAAAATGTTCTATATCCTCTATATATCTTGTATACATCTAGCGGAACATTCTAATAGATATAACTTAAGATATATCTCAAATATATATATATATAATACACTTTGCGGAAAAAATTCTAGATCTTGTATATACTTCTTTTCTGTGTGGATTAAACTTGTAGTTCTGCGCTGACAAAATGATAGATTCCTTCGTCGATCATTTCAGCCAGAACTTTCGTTTCATAAAAAGTAAAATTGACACTGTGTCATACGAGACAGTCGCTGAATCAATAACTTATCGTGGAATTTTATGCATATTTTAATCAGATGGCGTTGAAATTAAAGGTGCTACAAGTAAGCGAGATTATGAAGATTCCGATTCACTCGTGATAAACGTGGCTTACCAAATATTAAAAATGGAATTTTCAATCAGGGGCATGTTTCAAGAATGCATTGAGATTGGCGAAAAAAAAAACGAGTTTTACGTAATAGTCGCAGTCCATCATGGAAAGCTTTGTTCTTATCTGTAAAGTTCTGACACTCTAGAAAAAAATTGGACGCGAATTAGCACATCATCTTAAGGGGGCGCTCAAGTCGTCTGATCTATAGTCGGAAAATCCGCAAGTGCGAGACAGAGCTGAAAAATTCTAAGACATTTTTCTCGGACCGAGATTTTCAGATGAATTTCGGATCTGTGATGCTCCTTCCGTGCCACATTGACGCAGCGAGCTCCACTTTTCTAACGTGCAGTACAAATATATGGGTTCGAAAAAAATGTGTCGAAAGATTTGACAGTGAACTGTCAGTATTTCGCCTCTCTGGCGGGATCGATGTGGAATGATCGTGCAGCGCGGTTTTCCAGGCGGGCAGCGCGCGAGAGAAAGACCAAACGTACATTGTTGTACACGATCGGAGCTATTTTATTTTTACAATTTCTTGATAACCATGTAAAGCTTTGTTTTCATGAAGAAAAATAATATTCGAGATCATTGCAGGCTTAAAGCTTAAAACGTGATCATAATCTACAAGATGTATTTAAACAAAGCAAATGTATTATTACAATTTCACGATCGATATTTTTGCAAATAATTGATCCTTATAAAAATGTCACGTATTTATATTTGTTTATGGATGACCGGTTTAAATTAACGACTTGGTACAACTGATGAATTAGTAGTCTGGATTTGATAACATTGCCATATTGATCAACACCGGGTCCTATACTCCTGGACTGATCGGTGACATTAACTGCAGAATTTTCATTGAAACCTTATTTTTCTTAAATATAAGTTTAACTCTTGGATCCTCGTAACATTTGACGTTTCTTGTTCATCCATGCACCAAATCGCGACCTATAAATAAAAGTAAATAAGGAATGAATGATCGCAATGCCTTTTCCATAAGAAACCATGCTAATTCTGCCGACTTTGGATTTATTTTTTAAGTCTACATAGCCTGTAATTTGCTTGAAATTTTATACATATGCTTCTCTATGCAGTGCTTGTAGCATAATAAGAATTAAGCAACGTATCTAATGATCAAGTACGTGCTTTTACTATCTTAAGAACATCTTTATCGAACGAGCTAAAATTTGGAACGCAAGAAGCGCAGTTACGCCCTATTATTCGTTACTATTTTCTATACAGATTTGATTAGATTTTAAATTTTCCAAAAAAAAAAGTATATTCATGCTTAAGCTGTCGCTAATTTTTAGCTATCGAGCTAAATACTTGTTTACAAATGATGTAACGTTATAGAATTAACTGTATAGAATTTGAGACGAATCGATAAAAAGATTCGGATTATGTAAAATTTTGTAAGAATTCACTCGAGCGATCGTCGTCAATGTGTTTATTTCGCGTTTGGCAATTACCGGAAGCATTTCGAGCTGATCGGAAATGATAGTGGACAAATTATTTTTACTGGGACGAAATAATATTCAGCAATGCTACATATTCAATTTGGTAAAGATCGGAAGAAGAATTCGGGTTTTACGGAAATTTAAATCTTACTTACACTTAACTGCTTTTACTTTCGAAACATTTGACAAAACGAGCTAATACTTCAGACACGTATCTATTTAATAATACGTTGTGTGATATTTGGAACCAAATTTGGTGAAAATTGACAGTGCGGCGTTCAAATATTATTGGATATTGCATTTTTGATTACTCATAGAGAAATTATATTTTCGTGCAAACAAATTTCCTCGAGAGTTTTATGTCAGAGTACTTAGAAAGTCCCAGAGAAATTATATTTAGAAAAAACATCAGTGCGTGCGTGCTCGTGTGTGTACGATGAGCTTCCAAAATTTCAGTAGATATATTTCGAGAACGGGTTACTCGATCATTCCGAAACTTTGCACACGGATCGACTAGCAACTCCCGCCAGTTTGGTGAAATTGTCGGCCAAATCGCTAACGGGTGTCTCATTTTATGGTTGTTTCGAAAAGAAGGATGTGCGCTCTCTAACTTTCGCGAATTTTTTGTTAACGAGTTAAAACTTCTATAAGAATAGGCCAAGAGTTAAGATTATTCGGTATTAAATTTGACATGAATCGATCAAGGCGTTCAGATTTTATTGAACGATGAATTTTTGTAATTTTTTGAAAAAAAAAAACTATTTTTGCTCTAACTTTTGTAAATTTTCATCTATCAAACTGAAACTTAGCATACGAATTAGCTATGGTACAAGGATACTTTGTCTTGAATTTGGTGAGAAGCACTTAATCGGTTTAAACTTTAATCACGAGATAATTATTTAGATAATAATTTACATGCCTTTTTAATTTTTAATTTTTTTATTTAAAATTTAAACTTCAGTTTCTATAATTTTTTTGAAACAAGGATTATTTTCTATACATGTATCACAAAGTTTCCTCTATGAGGAAGCCAAAATGAATCATCA
The DNA here is from genome assembly GCA_963942595.1 of Cylloceria caligata. Classification (NCBI taxonomy): domain Eukaryota; kingdom Metazoa; phylum Arthropoda; class Insecta; order Hymenoptera; family Ichneumonidae; genus Cylloceria; species Cylloceria caligata. The sequence goes on from OZ012704.1 coordinate 13,842,196, forward strand.
TACTTTCTCATGGAGGCAGCTTTGTAAAAGATATATAATAAAGAAAGAATCTTCAAGGTTCTACTTGGCATGTTGATTTTTGCAGTATTGCAAGTGAAATTCTCAATGCACACAGTAGATTTAATTTGTGAATATCTTATCATCGTCGACAAGACACTCGTTATCTTGAGTGCGCAAACAATGTGACATTACACGCCAGTTGTGTATTCCGTGGTGTCAAACCCACAGATATTTAAAAAAAAATATTTTTCCATTTATATTGCACAGAGCCTATCAATATTTCAAGTCATGCTCACGCATCTATGTAATTACTTTTTAATTTAAGGCAAGGCAGCTCGAATCATTTAATTATTCCTAATACTAATGCTGCTTTTTTCCTTAAAAATTTGTTTCACTTGAAAATTTGATTCCACCAAATTAGCTCCAAGCAGTATTGATAACTCTATTATTACCCGAGTTTTAATGCTGGGTTGATAAGTCTTGCTGTCAGTGATAGTAGTAAGTATTTACACGTAAAAGGTTTGTTACGAAATAAATACTTCATGGGTTCAAAGACTACGTGGCAAAAACTTACGTATGAAGAAAGAAGGTTGCAACAACTTACAAGACAATTCGTTATACGCGATAAGGTAAGTGTGTTGACTGTATGCACATCTTGATAACGAGATTGCTGATATTAAACGCATAGTACAGTCCCTCTTCATCAGATACGTTGACTATGATAGATATAGATTTGCGTGAAAAATTGACGTAGTTTGTCCTTGTTTACGCTTTAGCTCGAGTCGGATTTCACTTATAAAGGGTTAACGAGGAATCCATCGTTGATATGTTTCCCAAAAAATCGCGCTGAATACTTTATATTCTAAATGTAATTTATACAAAATAATAAATATATACAATTGCGTACATTGAAACGATCATTCAGAAAATAAATCAACAATCCTCCTAGGGTTACTTAAATTGTATTCATACCATTCCGTTCCAGATATACAAGGTGGGCCATTTTAATCTATGCACCCAAATTTTTTTGTACCTAAGACAGATATGGAAAAATGGTTCAGACAAAAGTTGTTCAAGATAATAGGGCTCACCTATCTGTGTAACTAGCTTTGACCTTGAGAGTACTTGTCAAGGTTATTTGAAGGTCAGAGTAGTTTTTTAAAATAGGAACCCCTATTTTTGACACCGGATTCGAAAAAAGCGGAAAATTTTACGTCTGAAATGATATTTTGAAGTTTTTTTTCGTGATCTTGAGAAGGTCAATTTAAGGTCAAATGCTAAATAACTGTCTGGTAGCTGTTTATTTAATTGTTTAAATTTTCTGGTGGAATAAACGTTGAGGTTGTTGTCACATTCCAGTTCGATCTTTCTTATAAAGGTACCTTCACAACGTTATATATATATATATATATATATATATATATGAATACAAATTATAGAAACTATGAATTTTCTTTCAATTTACGACGTAGATGGATTTTGGGACCCCCCCCACTCGAAAAAAAAATACTCGCTACGCTACTGTAAGTTCAATGTTGGGCCCCAGCTGCGCTTATTTGTTCTATATAAGCATAAATATAACGCTCGCATCGGTTCAGTTGAAGTTGAGTGAAACTGGCATTCAGTGTTGATAAAGATTACTGCGTGTACAATATTAAAATCCACCAAACGAAACCAACGAAACCAATAAAAAACCAAACGAAATGATAGTTGAACATGAGATTGATGGAAAAAAGTGGTTCCTCCCTCATCCGTACTGGAATGAACAGTGTGAAGGTATCCGGAACTTTGCAAAAAGACCTGATGATGTTTGGATTATGACGCAGCCTAGATCAGGTACGAGTGAATAAATGAACACTGTTGATGGTATTTGTTGCATTTTTTATGTACTTTATGTTATGTTACATTAAGTAACATCAATTCTACAAGGTGTAATCTAAGAAAATGCATAGGTACTACCTTAACGCAAGAACTCACTTGGTTATTGAAGAACAATCTGGATTTCGAGACTGCTAAGAAGTTTCATATTACCAACAGAGCACCCGAGCTTGCGTAAGTTTATTGACGTGAGAATTATTCCAACTTGTATATGTTATAAAAATAATTCTAGAATCAGCTTACATCCGCGGCTGTGGAAGAAATGTCAGATGATTCGCCCAAGTGTTGAGGACCCAGAAGTTCTGGAATCTGTACCAGTCGATACGAGTAAACATTCTTACGAGGTTTACGCCGATCTACGCTCTCCAAGAATCTTCAAAACCCACTTATCGTTGTCAGTACATAACGGCATTTTGGAATCGGGATCCAAGGTAATCAAGCTCTGATTCTAAGGCGTGACAATGATAAATACAATAATGATGTTGATTATAAGAAATAATAGTAATTTTCAGGTCATCTACGTGCTTCGAAATCCTAAAGACTCGTTATTGTCTAAAGCACGCTTATTGTGTTCTGGCAACGGACCTCTTTCCAAACAGAATCCTCTCGAGCTGGTGAAAGCATCCATCTGCAACGAACGTTAGAATTTACTCGAAATCAATTTTACTGATTTTAAGTCCTGAACGACGAAGAACAGATAAATTGTGCGTCTAGCTGGAAAATGCGCAGAAAAGAAAAGCTTTCTTGCTACAACCAACTGCGTCGTTAAATTTGCTCCATGTGATTAACTTGGTAGGGGCAACGACATTAATCGCAATGTGCGTATTTAATTTTAAAAATTGGTTGTAGTAATCAATAATTCCTTTTCGTGTGTCGTTCGATTTTCGTGCATTGTCATATTCCTGCTATAATCTCAAGTACGCAAGTTTGTTGGATTTCAAAAAAAGCCTCTCGTCGTTGAGGGTTTGAGAACATATTTACATGGTTTTTATATAAATGTTCCATCATCTAACCAAGATAAATAGCTTGCCTTGCAGTAACATACCAACCATTCTGGCAGCATGTGAAAGAAGCCTGGGCTGAACGTCATAATCCGAACCTGTTGTTCATGTATTACGAAGAGTACAGAGCCGTATGTCATCAGCTATACAATTAAAAACAAAATGTTTGTGATGCTTTAAAAAAATAAAATAAATATGGCTTTCGTTGTGTAGGATTTACCAGCTGCCATAAAGAAAATAGCTGCATTCTTGGGAACGGAGTGCAATGATGAGCAGATGGCTCAACTCGTCGATCATTTGAAGATTAACAATTTTCGCAATAATCCAATGGTGAATCAACTACCGGGCTGGGAAGATAGCGTGTCTAATTTTATCGGTAAAGGTCACGTTGGCGAATGGAAAGATGTACTCACACCAAATCTCAAAAGAGATATGGATCTGTGGATCAAAGAGAACACCAAGGGCACTGATATCGCACTTCCGTTTCTTTTAAAGTAGCTAAATAAATTTAAATCCTAAACAAACTGATTCCAAATTGAACCAAAAATAATAACATAAATGCAAATTCAAATGAATGACTCTTGCTTTTTTTACGTGCCTTCCTTAAGTTTTTCTTCCCGCTATTTTTATTCAATATACAATAAGATTATACGACGTGATCTCATTTCTGAAAGAGAATCTTCGTGCCTGTATACCGGAGCGAGGATTCGAGTGAGGGTCGACGAGAAGAAACGTTTACGTTCACCGTTGTCGCGTAGAGACTCCCCGGAGTCCTGACGAACCTTGATGTAGAGCATATACTATGCAATCGGTATATTATTTCCCCCCGGGGTCATTTTCTCTCGAGTACGTTAGTGGGACTCACCGAGGGTAGAGTCGTGTGTCCGTTTCGTACGAAAGGCAAGCCACGAGAGTAGAAGGGCTTAAGGAGGGGGCAGTGGAGCATTTTAGTGTGGATTACGCGGTTTATAGCTCTCCTACTCATGCTCTCTCGCGAAGCTCCCGATTCATCTCATTCTCCGGGCACTCCTCTCGCCTCTTTTTCTATCTCTCTATTTTTATCTCTGCTGATGGCAATGTACTCTTCGCTCTTTTCTCGTCCTAAAGACTCCTTCCCTTTCTCTGGTACTTGGTAGTATAATAGGGCGGTATTTGCTGCCCAATGCGAAGTACTGCCGCGCTATATATACCCGCTGTATGCGCTTCAGTTTTCGTACGAGTTTTACGATAGCTTCGAAACTCACTTCCGTTTCTTCGGTGGACCACTTTGGCCACCATTTTGCCCCTTCTCTCGAGAATGCTTTCTCTTTGTCTGGGTCTGCACTAAACCGTCGGTTTCTCGACTCCCTCTCGCTCTCCCGTCTCACCAACGAAATGCGTTCTTCCCCGAGACATTCTCCGCTGTATAAAACGTCCGCCATTTTTTCTCTACCCTTATCGAGAATCTCCTCGGGACAGCATCTAGAAAAATCCTAGCGTTTCCATGGAAGCGGAATTCATATTGATTAGCAAAGATATACAGAATATCATGCGATGGATATTAATATTAGCATTATTGTCTTTTTTATTCTTATCAGTGCCAGTGTAGGACACGTTAACGTTTACATCCTGACTTATATACAGTTTCCTTCATGACTTTTCCTGCTTCCATTGTTCCCCTATCTGTCGTCATGCGCGTCCTTTGATTCTGCTGATCCTGTCACCCTCTCTCCATTTCTTTCTACTGTTCTCTTGCTCCGCAATTTCGCTCGCCCTTCTATTGCTCAAACTCTCAGCGAAAGATATAAAAATTTAATTCCTCAAGGAGGAGAATGACGTGCCGGCTCGGCGCCGCGGGCGTCTACAACTCCTAACTCGTCCTTATTTTACTTCTTCCGGTACTACTACTACTACTACTATCATTCTTCCTCTTCTTCTTCTACTTCTTCTCTTCCTTCTTTTAAATCCTCCTGGTCACCCTCCCAAGAGCTTTTATTCTCCTGCGACCTCTCCTCAGCTCCGCCACCTTTTTACTTCCTCTCCTATCTTGTGTCCGGCCAACCCTCCAGTTCTTCGGCACGGAAGCCTCTCTCCCTTTTTCTTTCTCGGTCCCGCGCGATGCCTTCCGCCGCACTCTTTGCTCCTGTATTCTATGCCAGTCAGGCAACTCACGTACAATTTTCTCTACTTCATCTCTCTGAAAGATTCTCAGCCGCCGCGGGCACTGAGGCGAAGAGTGTCGAATCGTTCGATACTTCGATATCACCGAGGAAAACACTATAATTCACGAATTTTATTGTAGTTATTATAGTGAAAAATGTTGACAAATTATTTTTCATTCTCAAATGAAAATTTACAAAAATAAAGCGGTGGTTGCGTTGATTTTTCTAAAGAGGAAACCTTTTTTGGCTAATGATACATACAAGTAGTGAAGAACCTTCAGATATAGAAACTTTTCGTGGAATTGAGAACAAAGATGTAATGTAGATCCTTGATCATTGTTTCCTCATTATTTATCATTTTTCACAAAACTAAACTCGATGAGGGAGTAGTTAACTTTATCACAGAGGAAGCTATGTGAAAAATGCGAAATAATACGGAAAAAACGAAACCTTACAGGGTCTACTTTCAATCCATGCTTTAAAAGATGGCAGTGTCAACTGTAGTAAAGATAGAAAAATTGAAATCATCACGAAATCTAGAACTTTCGACTTATTCTCACCAAATTTTATACCAAATGTTGTATGATGTTAGTTTATTTCTGTAGAAAGTTTTAGTAGCCACCTTTGTGTAAATGATTAAAAATAGTTTTGTGGTCAATGCCTAGCTCCATACCAATATCGACACTGCTGATATGCTTATCTTGCTGGACTTTTTCAAGGATTTCATCAGCTTTTTCGCGCAGCAGATTTTGATAAAGTACCTTCACCGTGCACAGCACAAATTTTTTCACAAGCCTGTACAGCGTTCTTCTTTTTGTCGTAATAATATTGCAAAATGTAGCCCAATTTTTCATTACTTTTCTCCATTTTCAAACGCAAACAACTTTCCAACCACTGCACCAATTTCGGTGTTTATACACTCAAAGCAACGCTCGAAGTGTCACCTTTCCAACGAGCGTTTATTGGTGTCGCTGCGATCTGTATTTCCTGACTTATTTGCAATTGATGCCATCTATCGGGAAAAATCCCAGACCCAATATGTGCCAAGAAGTGTTCAGCATTTGGTAATTACCGAGACAACTTGTTACTTTTCCTATTCAATCTCTGTTTCAACTACTCGAAGGCGTTAAGGATACCGTCGAGTGAGCTGTTAAATGAATTAAATACTTTGTATTTTCTGAAGGGGCGAGGGGGAGGCGCTTCCAAGCGGTAACCACTCCAAACACTCGTCGGAGTTCCGCTACTGGACCAATTTTTATTCGGGCTTCAATTTCTTAAATAATCGATTGAATCCAGCGGTGAAAACATAACTCATCATTCTTGGATTTGGACCATACTAAATCGATGGAACGTATTACCCAGTAGGCAATGTCCGTCATACTTGAATAAACCGACAGTCTCACGGAATTTGTCTGCCGAGAACTCGCAAAATCCACGCTTAAGGAAGTCGTCTTGTTCGAAGAGGTATTAGATAAGAGGTTAAATATATGATATATTCTTCATTCCCTCATGGAAATAAGCTATACTAATTAGCTATATTAATTATACGTTACGGTAAAATGTTCTATATCCTCTATATATCTTGTGTACATCTAGTGGACACATTCTAACCTAAAGACCTAAAGAACCTAAATAACCTAAAGATATAACTTAAGATATATCTCAAATATATATACTATACTTGGCGGAAAAAATTCTAGATCTCGTATGTACTTATTTTCCGTGCAGATTAAACTTGTAGTTCTGCGCTGACAAAATGATAGATTCCTTCGCCGATCATTTCAGCAAGAACTTTCGTTTCATAAAAAGTAAAATTGACAGTGTCATACGAGACCGTCGCTGAATCAATAACGTATCGTGGAATTGTATGCGTATTTTAATCAGATGGCGTTGAAATTAAAGGTGCTACAAGTAAGCGAGATTATGAAGATTCCGATTCACTCGTGATAAACGTGGCTTACCAAATATTAAAAATGGAATTTTCAATCAGGGGCATATTTCAAGAATGCATTGAGATTGGCGAAAAAAAAACGAGTTTTACGTAATAGTCGCAGTGCATCATGGAAAGCTTTGTTCTTATCTGTAAAGTTCTGACACTCTAGAAAAAAATTGGCCGCGAATTAGCACATCATCTTAAGGGGATGCTTAAGTCGTCTGATCTATAGTCGGAAAATCAAATAGTGGACAACTCAAATTTTTTTTACTGGGACGAAATAATATTCAGCAATGCTACATATTTAATTTGGTAAAGATCGGAAGAAGAATTCGGGTTTTACGGAAATTTAAATCTTACTTAGTCTTAAATGCTTTTACTTTCAAAACATTTGTCAAAATGAGCTAATACTTCAGACACGTATCTATTTAATAATATGTTGTGTGATATTTGGTACCAAATTTGGTAAAAATTGACAATGCGGCGTCCAAATATTATTGGATATTGCATTTTTGATTACTCATAGAGGAATTATGTTTTCGTGTAAACAAATTTCCTCGAGATTTTAATGCCAGAGTACTTAGAACGTCCCAAGACGTCGAGAAATCATATTTAGAAAAAATATCAGTGCGTGCGTGTGTGTGCGTGTGTGCTCGTATGTGTGTATGTGCGATGGGCTTGCAAAATTGCAGTAGATATATCTCAAGAACGGGTTACTCGATCATCCCGAAACTTTGCACACGGATCGAGTAGCAACTCCCGCCAGTTTGGTGCAATTATTGGCCGATCGCTAACGGGTGTCTCATTTTATGGTTGTTTCGAAAAAAAGGATGTACGCTCTCTAACTTTCGCGAATTTTTAGCTATCGAGTTAAAACTTCCTATAAGAATAGGCCAAGAGTTAAGATTATTCGGTATTAAATTTGACATGAATCAATGAAGGCGTTCAGATTTTGTGAACCATGAATTTTTGTAATTTTTCGAAAAAAAAAAACTATTTTTGTTCTAACTTTTGTAAATTTTCATCTATCAAACTGAAACTTAGTATACGAATTAGCTATGGTACAAGGATACTTTGTCTTGAATTTGGTGAGAATCACTTAATCGGTTTAAACTTTATAAAATTTGGAATTATACTAAATTTTCCATTTTATTGAAAATTTTAAAACTACTTCCTCCATGAGGAAGCCAGAACTGAGATAATCTCGCAAAGGAGATTCTATGGATTGGCGATAATCACGAGAAAGCAATGTGCAAATTTCAAATTTACATGCCTTTTTAATTAAAATTTTTTTTGATTAAAATTTAAACGTCAGTTTGTATAATTTTTTTGAAACAAGGATTATTTTTTATACATGTATCACAAAGTTTCCTCTATGAGGACGAGAAAATGAATTTCTTATCATCGTCGACAAGATACTCGTTATCTTGAGTGCGCAAACAATGTGACATAACACGCCAGTTGTGTATTCCGTGGTGTCAAGCTCACAGATATTTTCTTTTAAATATTTTTCCATTTATATTGCACAGAGCCTATTAATATTTCAAGTCATGCTCACCCATCTATGTAATTACTTTTTTATTTAAGGCAAGGCAGCTCGAATCATTTGATTATTCTTAATACTAATGCTGCCTTTTTCCTTACAAATTTGTTTCACTTGAAAATTTGATTCCACCAAATTAGCTCCAAGCAGTATTGATACCGCTATCATTACCCGAGTTTTAATGCTGGGTTGATAAGTCTTGCTGTCAGTGATAGTAGTAAGTATTTACACGTAAAAAGTATGTTACGAAATAAATATTTCATGGGTTCAAAGACTACGTGGCCAAAACTTACGTATGAAGAAAGAAGGTTGTAACAACTTACAAGAAAATTCGTTATACGCGATAAGGTAAGTGTGTTGACTGTATGCACATCTTGTTAACGAGATTGCTGATATTAAACGCATAGAACAGTCCCTCTTCATCAGATACGTTGACTATGATAGATATAGATTTGCGTGAAAAATTGATGTAGTTTGTCCTTGTTTACGCTTTAGCTGGAGTCGGATTTCACTTATAAAGGGTTAACGAGGAATCCATCGTTGATATGTTTCCCAAAAAATCGCGCTGAATACTTATTTATATTCTAAATGCAATTTATACAAAATAATAAATATATACAATTGCGTACATTGAAACGATCATTTAGAAAATAAATCAACAATCCTCCTAGGGTTACTTAAATTGTATTCATACCATTACGTTTCAGATATATATATATAATATATATAATTTCATAGTTGCTATCATTTTTATTCATACATATATATGTATATATATATATATATATGAATCATACATATATATATGTATGAATACAAATGATAGAAACAATGAAATTTCTTTCAATTTACGACGTAGATGGATTTTGTGACTCCCCACTCGAAAAAAAATCCTCGCTACGCCACTGTAAGTTCAATGTTGGGCCCCAGCTGCGCTTATTTGTTCTATATAAGCATAAATAACGTTCGCGTTGGTTCAGTTGAAGTTGAGTGAAACTGGCATTCACTGTTAGTAACGATTACTGCGTGTACAATATTAAAATCTCTTACGTATTGATACATTTTCAAACCAATGCGAAAGTTCTAGACCAGACGATAGAAAATCAACCAAAATGGTAGCTGAATATGAGATTGATGGAAAAAAGTGGTTCCTCCCTCATCCGTACTGGAATGAACAGTGTGAAGGTATCCGGAACTTTGCAAAAAGACCTGATGATGTTTGGATTATGACGCAGCCTAGATCAGGTACGAGTGAATAAGTGAACACTGTTGATGGTATTTGATGCATTTTTTATGTACATTGTGTTATGTTACATTAAGTAACATAAATTCTACAAGGTGTAATCTAAGAAAATGCATAGGTACTACCTTAACGCAAGAACTCACTTGGTTATTGAAGAACAATCTGGATTTCGAGACTGCTAAGAAGTTTCATCTTATCAACAGAGCACCCGCGTTTGCGTAAGTTTATTGACGTGAGTGTTATTCCAACTTGTATATGTAATAAAAATAATTCTAGAGTCAGCTTATATCCGCGGCTGTGGAAGAATTGTCAGATCATTCGCCCAAGTGTTGAGGACCCAGAAGTTCTGGAATCTGTACCAGTCGATACGAGTAAACATTCTTACGAGGTTTACGCCGATCTACGCTCTCCAAGAATCTTCAAAACCCACTTATCGTTGTCAGTGCATAACGGCATTTTGGAATCGGGATCCAAGGTAATCAAGCTCTGATTCTAAGGCGTGACAATGATAAATACAATAATGATGTTGATTATAAGAAATAATGGTAATTTTTAGGTCATCTACGTGCTTCGAAATCCTAAAGACTCGTTATTGTCTAAAGCACGCTTATTGTGTTCTGGCAACGAACCTCTTTCCAAACAGAATCCTCTCGAGCTGGTGAAAGCATCCATCTGCAACGAACGTTAGAATTTACTCGAAATCAATTTTACTGATTTTAAGTCCTGAACGACGAAGAACAGATAAATTGTGCGTCTAGCTGGAAAATGCGCAGAAAAGAAAAGCTTTCTTGCTACAACCAACTGCGTCGTTAAATGTGCTCCATGCGATTAACTTGGTAGGGGCAACGACATTAATCGCAATGTGCGTATTTAATTTAAAAAATTGGTTGTAGTAATCAATAATTCCTTTTCGTGTGTCGTCCGATTTTTGTGTATTGACATATTCCTGCTATAATCTCAAGTACGCAAGTTTGTTGGATTTAAAAAAGCCTCTCGTCGTTGAGGGTTTGAGAACATATTGACATGGTTTTTATAAAAATGTTCTACCATCTAACCAAGATACACAGCTTGCCTTGCAGTAGTATACCATCCATTCTGGCAACATGTCAAAGAAGCCTGGGCTGAACGTCATAATCCAAACCTGTTGTTCATGTATTACGAAGAGTACAGAGCCGTATGTCATCAGCTATACAATTAAAAACAAATTGTTCGTGATGCCTTAAAAAAAATAAATAAATATGGCTTTCATTGTGTAGGATTTACCAGCTGCCATAAAGAAAATAGCTGCATTCTTGGGAACGGAGTGCAATGATGAGCAGATGGCTCAACTCGTCGATCATTTGGAGATTAACAATTTTCGCAATAATCCAATGGTGAATGATGTACCGGGCTGGGAAGATAACATGTCTAATTTTATCGGTAATGGTCACGTTGGCGAATGGAAAGATGTACTCACACCAAATCTCAAAAGAGATATGGATCTGTGGATCGAAGAGAACACCAAGGGCACTGATATCGCACTTCCGTTTCTTTCAAAGTAGCTAAATAAATTTAAACCCTGAACAAACAATGAATGACTCTTGCTTTTTTTACGTGCCTTCCTTAAGTTTTTCTTCCCACTATTTTTATCCAATATACAATAAGATTATACGACGTGATCTCATTTCTGACAGAGAATCTTCGTGCCTGTATACTGGAGCGAGGATTCGAGTGAGGGTCGACGACAAGAAACGTTTACGTTCACCGTTGTCGCGTAGAGACTCCCCGGAGTCCTGACGAACCTTGATGTAGAGCATATACTATGCAATCGGTATATTATTTCCCCCCGGGGTCATTTTCTCTCGAGTACGTTAGTGGGACTCACCGAGGGTAGATTCGTGTGTCCGTTTCGTACGAAAGGCAAGCCACGAGAGTAGAAGGGCTTAAGGAGGGGGCAGTGGAGCATTTTAGTGCGGATTACGCGGTTTATAGTTCTCCTACTCTTGCTTTCTCGCGAAGCTCCCGATTTATCTCATTTTCCGGGCACTCCTCTCGCCTATCTTTCTATCTCTCTATTTTTATCTCTGCTGATGGCAATATACCCTTTGCTCTTTTCTCGTCCCAAAAGCTCCTTCCCTTTCTCTGGTACTTGGTAGTATACCAGGTGTACAAGTATAAAATGCGGATTTCAGACAACAGATGACGCACGAATGCAGTTTGTGCTATAAAGATTTGACACTGCGCCATTTTGTTGTGTCATCAACAAGTGTCAGACACGCACGAGTGATAAATTGGAAAAGTGTATGCATAGTGTTGTGTTGTTGTGTTCTATATGTCACAATTTATACCGAACAAAGAGCACTCGCGGACAGTATTAATTTTTTATTTTCATTTGAAGAAAACTGCTGCTGAGTCATACCGATTACTTCGAGAAGCTTATGGTGAATATGCTCCATCGCAATATACGTGTGAACGATGGTTTTGGCGTTTCAAAAGTGGTGACATCGATGTTGCAAACAAGGAACGTCGAAAGCCGCCAAAAAAATACGAACATGTGGAATTGCAAGCATTGTTGGACGAAGGTGATTCGCAATCACAAAAACAACTCGCCGAGCAATTGGGCGTTAGTCAACACGCTGTTTCCAATCAGCTACGAGAGATGGGAAAGATTCAAAAGACCGATAGATGGGTACCACATGAGTTGAACGACAGGCAGATGAAAAAGCGCAAAAACACATGTGACATTTTGCTCCCTCGGTACAAAAGGAAGTTGTTTTTGCATCGTATAGTTACAGGGAATGAAAAGTGGATTTATTTTGAGAATCCCAAGCATAAAAAATCATTGGTAGACCCAGGCGTACCATCCACATCGACCGCAAGACCGAATCGCTTTGGCAGAAAGACGATGCTCTGTGTTTGGTGGGACCAGAGGGGCGTAGTCTATTATGAGCTGTTGAAACCTGGGGAAACGGTTAATACTAAATGTTACCAACAACAATTGATCGATTTGAACCGTTCACTGCTTGAAAAAATACCGAAAGAGGCAACACAAATTCATTTTTTTTCATGACAATGCTCCATCACATACGGCAAAACCGGTTCGCGACACGTTGGAAGCACTCAGCTGGGAAGTTCTACCCCATGTGGCTTACTCACCAGACTTAGCTCCTTCCGATTACCACTTGTTTGTGTCGATGGGTCACGCACTTGCTGAGCAGCGCTTTGGTTTGTATGAAGATATGAAAAAATTGCTCGATGAATGGTTTGCAGCAAATGGGGAAGATTTTATAGGCGTTGTATTCACAAATTGCCCGAAAGATGGGAAAAATGTATAACAAGCGATAGAATATACTTGGAATTAAGCACTTTTTATCATTCTTACGAATTTAACATGTTTTTTTAGAAAAAAAATCCGCATTTCATACTTGTACACCTGGTAATAGGACGGTAATTGCTTCCCAATGCGAAGTACTGCCGCGATATATATACGCGCTGTATGCGCTTCAGTTTTCGTACGAGTTTTACGATAGCTTCGAAACTCACTTCCGTTTCTTCGGTGGACCACTTTGGCCACCATTTTGCCCCTTTTCTCGAGAATGCTTTCTCTTTGTCTGGGTCTGTACTAAACCGTCGGTTTCTCGATTCCCTCTCGCTCTCTCGTCTCACCAACGAAATGCGTTCTTCCCCGATACATTCTCCGCTGTATAAAACGTCCGCCATTTTTTCTCTACCCTTATAGAGAATCTCCTCGGGACAGCATCTAGAAAAATCCTAGCGTTTCCATGGAAGCGGAATTCATATTGATTAGCAAAGATATACAGAATATCATGCGATGGATATTAATATTATCATTATTGTCTTTTTTATTCTTATCAGTGCCGGTGTAGAACACGTTAACGTTTACATCCCGACTTATATACAGTTTCCTTTATGACTTTTCTTGCTTCCATTGTTCCCCTATCTGTCGTCATGCGCGTCCTTTGATTCTGCTGATCCTGTCACCCTCTCTCCATTTCTTTCTACTGTTCTCTTGCTCCGCAATTTCGCTCGCCCTTCTATTGCTCAAACTCTCAGCGAAAGATATAAAAATTTAATTCCTCAAGGAGGAGAATGACGTGCCGGCTCGGCGCCGCAGAAGTCTACTACTCCGAACTCGTCCTTCTGTTACTTCTTTCGGTACTACTACTACTACTACTACCACTACTACCATTCTTCCTCTTCTTCTTCTATTTCTTCTCTTCCTTCTTTTAAATCCTCCTGGTCACCCTCCCGAGAGCTTTTATTCTCTTGCGATCTCTCCTCAGCTCCACCACCTTTTTACTTTCTCCCCTATCTTGTGTCCGGCCAACCCTCCAGTTTTTCGGCACGGAAGCCTCTCTCCCTTTTTCTTTCTCGGTCTCTCGAGATGCCTTCCGCCGCACTCTTTGCTCCTGTATTCTATGCCAGTCAGGCAACTCACGTACAATTTTCTCTACTTCATCTCTCTGAAAGATTCTCAGCCGCTGTGGGCTCTGAGGCGAAGAGTGTCGAATCGTTCGATACTTCGATATCACCGAGAAAAACTTATTGCAGTTATTATAGTGAAAAATGTTGACAAATTATTTTTCATTCTCAAATGAGAATTTACAAAAATAAAGCGGTGGTTGCGTTGCTTTTTCTAAAGAGAAAACCTTTTTTGGCTAATGATACATACAAGTAGTGAAGAACCTTCGGATATAGAAACTTTTCGTGGAATTGAGAAGAAAGATGTAATGTAGATCCTTGAACATTGTTTCTTCATGTATCATTTTTCATAACACCAAACTCTATGAGGGAGTAGTTAATTTTATCACAGAGGAAGCTATGTAAAAAATGCGAAATATAAAGGATAAAATGAAACCTTACAGGTTCTACTTTCAATCCATGCTTAAAATGATTGCAGTGTCAACTGTAGTAAAGTTAAAAAGATTGAAATCATCACGAAATCTAGAACTCTCGACTTATTCTCACCAAATTTAAACCAAATGTTGTTCGATGTTAGTTTATTTCTGTAGAAAGTTTTAGCCCGATAGCTCGAAATTTGCACGAGAAAGAACGCAAGCGGACATTTTTCAAAAAAATTCTGAATCTAATGAAACCTGAACAATCGTTACGATTATTGTAAAGACATAACAATCAAAGCAGCGTAACTGCTCTACTTGCGTGTCAACAAACGTATGAATCATCATTACATAAAAGTAAAGTTTCCTGTACGAACGCAAAATAACTTCTTTCGAAATAAATTCATTGAATATTCGTAAGGCTTTCTCTGTGATAGCAAAGTCTCCTTGATCGGTGGCTGAATTACTCAAGGAAGAAGTAATCCCTAACTTGCTTCGGATAATACGCATTGGTTTTCTTCATTACGTTATTCATTCTCTAATGATGTTGCCTAGGGTTGCTTGTCCTTTTAATAAATCATTCCCTCGAGTCCGTGCCCTAGACAACGGCTACTCTCGCTAGCGACTGTGTGCTCTACGCGATTCACGCGTAAAGCAATGTGTACCTAAGTACGCAAAAGCGTCTTTGAACTCGTTGTTAGTACAGTCAACGAGTCACGAGAGTAATTTATCCTCTTTTTTTTTTTAATCAAAGCGGAATTTAGATAGAATTTTACCACGAATACTTCCATACATTTTAGTTCTTTATTTTTCAACATACTCGATACATTTCCACTACTAAAATTGAAATATATGTTAAATTCACAAGATTTCGTCACAGTCATATATTTTTACGTTAATCATTGACAACTGAAAAGTATTTATGTTATTAACTTTCACGACTTTTTTGTGGGACATCTCTAGCAATAATAACAGCGTGCGGCATATTTTATCATTTTTGTTTGATTTAATTTATCGATTAATTTTTTGTAATTTGTTTAAAAATGCGCAATTTACCGAGGAATTTGATCAGTGCGCAGCCTGCTTATAGTCGGAGTAGATCCTTACATATTAAAATAAACTATATATCCTCATCAGTATACAAACCTAATCCTCAATCTTAAGGTAGAGCTTTGAGGCTTCGAACGTTTTATGGCTCTCCACTTCGCTCTCCTTTAATAATATTCTCGCCGTCAGTTCCAACGTACACGTGAAGATACAGATCAGCAGAAGCATAAGATCGGGATCAAGATCACGTTCATTCACGACTTGGCGCCCGCTCATTACGCAGACAGTATATTCGCTGCGCGCGTTGCTCGTTGGAATCCAGTACGAGTTCGTTCGTCCGTTCGTCCGTTAGTTCATTCGCCTCGTCGTTTCTTTGGCCCGGCGTATCGAAGGAAGTCGTCGGGGCAAACTCGCGTCTGCCGCTTGAAGCTGGCCCTGCTTCGTTTCTTCGTCGTGAACGACGGACGCGCGCGCGCGAGTTTGCCGACGGCAGAGCAGCAGCAGCAGCAGCAGCAGCAGCTCTCCTTTGTTCGTAACCCTATCGATTTGTGTAATCTGTTCTTGGCTCTGGGTTTCCCCTCGACCAGTGACGTCACTGAGCCATACATCAAACCGTTATCAGTTCGCCGGCTCCCTTCTCCCATCTCCGCTTCCTGAGGGAGAGGCAAAGGCGAAGAAGAGGAAGAAGAAGGTGACTGTGAACGAGGAGAACGACGAGGATGACTGCGAAGCTACGGGAGAAAGGGCGAGTTGCTGCTGCTAGGGAAAGAAAAGAGAAAGAGATAGGTCAAAGGAGACTCGAGGGTATGAGATAGAAAAGCACGAGAACCGAAACGTTAAAGGAAGAAGGTTTCTTTAACCTCAGCGTAAATTGGATTGTACGGGAAAGATTTTGATTTATGCCTGATGCTCTGGGAAAATATATGTATAGAGCGAGATAGAGGTGCAAGAAAAGCGAACAGAGATGGAAAGTCTAACGAGCTTTTCGCAACGGATAAAAGAGAATAGGGATGGAAGCAAGAAATACTTACTTTTGTAATTTCTGTCCAACACTGTAACTAATGCCATCAGCGAAATGAAATTACGTGTGAGATATCAATCTAATGAAAGCCACGGACAATAATATTCTCGAAGAATAATCCGTACAATCAAGATATTTTTAACCCTTCTAACATTAGATATAAACGATCATAAATAATCCTTTATTTACATATTTAATTATGAATTAAGTACATTCGAATAGAAAGACTGTTTTTTTGGTTATTTTGTAGTTAGTGCCAAGTATGTTACACTGTACAATCAGAATTTTAAACTCTTTAAGAGTAGAGATAAAGTCTTGTAAATAATGTTTTATTAAATTATTTGGTCATGAGTCGATGAAATTCGAAAAACAAAGACTATTTTATAGGTTACTACTGTAATGTAAATTGTAAACTGCAATGCATTGTACTCTGAGCTGATTGATGTTTCTGTCGAAAAGATAATGATCTCTTAGTACAATGCATTACAGTTTTCCGTTATCTCTTTCGCACTGATGGCCTCATTAACATCACCAATAACGATAATATGATATTGAATGCAAAATCTTTCCTCCGAATGTTACATGAAATAATCGTAATAATAAAAAAACTGAGTACAAACAGACCCGAGAATCTTGGGGTCAATTGCTGTATAATGAGGTCGTTTTTGTAACAAGCTCTCGATAAGTCAACTTCGCGGTATCTATAATTGTCAGACCTCTAATCACGCCAATTATGCAAACTCGAAGTGACCATTGAGCCGTTAGTATAGAAGTAACGAGTATGCAGTACCCGATACTTAGTAAGTACTTAACATATATCGCTTTGTAAGTAGTGTAAGTGTTAGTTGTGTAATTTACGGTTACATGGAACTGCGACCCGCCAAGTTCTCATATATGTTCTCTCCGGGGGCGACATCCACGGGTGCGATAATTTCATGGAGGGATATCGAACGTTATAGACGGAGTCGATCTCTCGTTGCGTCACCACCGCACGTCAATCCTATCCAGGAAATTATCTGAAGGACTGCAGACGAGACTACGACGACAAGTTTCTTCCACCTTCTCCTCAGTCGAATGTTCAACTTTGTTCTACTCTACGTTTGAGGGCGGGTTGTGTTCTGGAAAGTTCAGTGGTAGTAGCGGTAATACTGGTAGTAATGGCTCGAGCGAAGAACTTTCCCATACGCATTCGGTACTATATACTTAATGCACACTATCTCATCTCTGTACCCTTCGGCAAGCGAGGACAAGATGGAGGCTGGGGCTAGCTGGTTCGCTCTTCTCGCGTGGAACTCGAAGACGAGTGAAGACTGTAAGCCCTTGGCGAGTGAGTGGGAGGAAGACTCGACGGAGACAGCTATATACAATCTAGAATACACACAAGATCTCTCGATCGTACTAGCGCGAGCAAGAGTATACGCAAGGAAATTACGGAGGATGCCGCAAGCTGAAAGGAGACGGCAAATAAGAGGGTGAGGAAAGGAGCAGAGGTGGAGAGGGAAGAGAGATAAGGGCGCAATCTCTGAGGTTTCGCGGAGGGGGTGGGTGACTGGTGGAAGGAGCGTGGGTACGCGGAAGGGGTTGAACATCGGGTTGCCTGGCAACGATGAGAGGGGTGCACCGGAGCAGTATAGATCGCTATCCTCGGCCTCCACCTCCACCTCTTCTGGTTCTGCTGCTGCCGCACCCTCCGCCACCTTCTCCCGGTGGTTGGTAGGTCCCGGGGGTTGCAGGGTGGTTTGCGTACCCAGAGAGAGAGAGAGAGAGAACGAAAGAGACAACGAGAGAAGCCGCGCTGTCGGGAGACTTGCGCGCGCGCGAACCCACGAGCGGGCAAGATGGCTTTATTACCCTCTGTGAGCATGGACCGAGCGTGAGTTCTCTCTATCTACTTTCTCTTGCTCTTCCTCTCAGCCACTATGTTGTTTCGCCTGCTGACTCTTGGTACCCAAGCTTCCTATAGTTTATAGTCGAGTGCGGGTGCACCGACCCTCTCCCTCTTTCCAAACTAGCAACAGCAGCGGCTCTTCCTGACGAAGAGGCTGAAGGAGGCTGGAGTATAAGGGCAGCAGAGTCTATATACCAACATCGTCCGTCGCCCTCGCACGCCTCTATCGTAGGAAATGACTTTGGCGTTGCTGTTGCTGTGGCGAAACTTGGTGCCCGATGCCCGCAAGCGAGAGATCGCTCTGCTATGTATACGAACCTTGTCTCGACACTGGTCGGTGTATGTCTACCTTTGGGATTTATCGTTTTGCTAATATTGTCACGTGATCGTATGTTTAAACTATTCCCGGACACGTAAACTATTCGAGCCTGTACTTGGAGTCACGCAATTTCGGGTAATCAGAGGATAGAACTGTGGCTACTATAATGATCAGTCGTAGTTGCATAGAATTTCTGGGCGATAGGCATCTTAATATTGACACCACAGCCCCCTGCGGAAATAGCGTTAATGGAAGATATATAAAAGATTCTGTTTCGACGAAAAATTCTGCATCTGGAATATATTTTGTAATACATAGGAAATATATGCAAACGACAAATATATTTAAGATTTATTCGAAATATACTGAAAATGTGTTTCTGATGTATAAATTGACGAAAAGTTCTATATGTCGGATATATTTTTGAATATATTTCTTTTCTATGTAAAAGTATTCGCTGCCACTGGAAGTAATTTGTCGTTTTAATATATGCAAAACGATTTTCGAAATTTCAATTTTATTTATGATTAAATTCTTTTTACGACTATTTGTCATAATGATTTATACTTTGTCGATGCTGTTGATGCTCGGAACCAGAAATAAAGTATTCCTGGAACGCATTTATTCACGTCACCAAGGATAATGCAAAAAGTTGTCAGTTCCCTCGTTAAACACGTAAACCACAATGTTGTATAGTGCGAACAGTAGCATAATGTCGCCAGGAAAACTTTGAGTTCTCGTTATCATCGTCAACCGAACGAAACTTTATTATTATAAACAGAAGGAAATATCGTAACGGGGTTGGTCGTGTGCGGTTGCGGGACGTTACAACTTTAATAACTTTGGGTAGGTGAGCGGGGTTCGTGGTACCGGCGCGTTCGCAACCCCCTAGGTAGCTTCCCACCAAAGCTCCAGTTGTTTCGCCAATTCCCTCTGGAGAATCTTTTCTCTTTCTTCCTCTCGTACACCGAGAGCTTCGGTCTTCTCATCTCACTCTCGGAGGACAGCGCGGTAGCGACCGCGCGATGCTGAAGAGTTTGCCTTCGCAAGGCGCAACTTGGCACAACACCGGAGATGGAACCCCAGACGTAATTTCCGGTTTTGGGTCGGCAGTGGAGCACCAGATAGGGAGGGGAAGAAGGCGCGAGCGGTGAGAGCTTCGAGTTAGCTGGTATCCCCGTCGCACTACTAAAAGACGATCGCTCACGCTGCAGCATCAGACTCCCTCTCGCCATCCCACTCACCTTCCTACTTCTTGGTACTCCTACGAGAGAAAGATAGCCCAAAGATTTTTGTTCAAGTTATGAGAAAGCGACTCATCTCGCTTCTTATACCATTTCCTTCACTCGCTATATTATCCAGGTCTTATTATTTTCGTAGTTCTGGATACATTACTGGAAGAATTGTGCTGCCTATATTACATGACAGCCAAAGTACTTTGATATGCGACGGTTCTGTTAATGGGACTCGAGAGAGAAGCCAAGTTCACATCAGGAATAATAATCGAAAATTATTCATATGAAAATGTATCGTAAATTGGATCTGTAATCCTTTAGGCTCGAGTCGAGGGATTTCGGTCGTTTTATTGCTCACCAAAAATTTATTTTAGAGTTAGGTCGATTACTGATTGAAGATTCACCGCAAAATCGAGCATGATATGATCGTTGTCAATGCGCAGGTGCAGTAGAATGCAGGTGTACGTTAGCCAGACGCGAGCGTATGGTTCTACGAGAATTAGATTCTCGCAGGTGTATTTTGTACGTATACCTGTGTATATAATATTCGTATGGCATGAAATCGATGATGCGAAGCCAGTACCAGGGTTAGGTATTCGCACAGATGTCATTCGATATTACAAAAACGTATTTGAAAGAAATGTATGTAGTTGAACGTCTTTTGGGAAACCATACAATGAAAAATATATTTTCGCTCATATTTTATAATCTATGTGAAAAAAAAATATATATATCGTATATACTTTTGAACGAAAAATGATAGATTACTATTATTAGGGCTAATAAAATTAGGAATATTAGGATAAATTAGTTAAAAATATATTTAATATACATTTTTTAAATATAGTTTATTTCCATGGGGAATGTAACTTCCACTCTATCTTATAATAAGAATCGAGTTCCTGCTCGAGTATATCTACACTTGTACCCATGTGAGTAAAATTATCGAGCAGTTATCGCGGATCAGGTTCACAAAGTATAGAATTAAGAGTAATTTTATAGGAGGCATAATAATACGTAGCGTAATGTAATCCGGATCCTGTGTTACGTTAACCGGGATTGCATTCGCTATATATATATGTAAAGAGTTTGCTTCTTGCACTATGTTCATGCATTTCTTGAGCCAACAGTGCACCCTCTCGATCGCTCTCTCGTTGTATGTCTTTTCGTATTATCATATCACCGGCCGTTTCCACACGTTGCTTCTCAATGCGCTGTGCCTCATGCCATATCGGACAACCACAGGTGGGCTGTAAGTGCACGCGGCTATGCAAAAATAAATGCACGAACTGCACTGCAGCATTGAGAGTTGTCCATTATATGCCTTTCTGAGATGTACCCGAGATTCACATATTTTCGCGTACCATTTATGTTTTCCAAAGGAACATACGCAAATAATAATATGGGCATGTCGTTTCAACTCATAGCCTTTTATGCGGAGATTTTAAAATAAATACAATAAAATGTGCATTAAGTTCTAAACAAGTCAACCATCTAACAGTTACCAACAAAAATGCAATATAGCACTAAAAAAAAATCACGATTCATTTTATATGAATAAATTGATTGGAATTAAATAAATTCTAATAATTTAATTTTATAAATTATTTTCAAGAAAATGAATTAAATTCGTTTGCAAAATAAATTTTCATTTGTTGCATTTATTTTACATTTTTATAAAATCGCATAAATTCATTGGCACCGCCTTAATTTATTGGTAGCTTATGCTTGACATGCACGAAGAAAAAATGCGAATCGCCAGAACCAACTTTGGCGCCAGAAAATTAATAACGGTTGGTTGAATCAACTTATGCAGTGAGCGCCAACCAATTTAGTCATTGGCCTAACCAAACTGATGATAGTTCGTCCGACTATTATTAATCGTCTGTCATTCAAGTTAGTTCTGGTAACTCACTATTTTTCATCGTATATTGTGTACGTCGTTCGGTCCTTGCTACATACCATACTTTTGAGTTTATAACTTTTAGCAATTATCCTCGATATTATATTACGTTGTAAATGCAGTTTAGAACTAGACACGTTTATTCTGTGTCGACAAGTGAAGGTATCTTTTCACTTTATCGACAACCTGTAAAAGTTCTGACCGAACAGTTCTATTCTAATCACCCTCTAGTGGACTGTTCACCGTTGGAGCAAAAGATTATCGAGATCGGAAGTAGTAACGAGGTTCTCACATGCTCACTACATTTATTATTCCCCTGTAGTTAAATATATCTGCGGCCTTATACGTACTTTTCGCGAACCGAGGCCTTAACGTTTAAGACTGCTCGTAAAATAGTCGGAACTCAAAATTTTAAAGGGGTAGTTAAATGTAAAGTGCGCAGAGTCGTCGAGGGGTTGGGCAGGGAAAGGGAAAGCATTATGACGACGCGTGCCGTGTATGAAGGGTGTAGGTATACGATGATCGACCAGTTCAACCTACATGACATTCTTAAAAGGGGTGGGGAGACGTCCTGGAATGATGGATGTGTAAATTTCGAATGATTATCAGAAAAGGGCTGACGACGCTTTAAAACGAGTCGGAGTGGGCGGAGTGGGAAAATGTATGTCACTGTATCGAGCCTCCTTTCACTCTATTTCATTTCTCTCAAAAATCACGCTTGACTGAGTTTCAAAATCGTGTGAAAAAAGTGCCGCTATTAACATTTTTTTCTCATGGCCTTTCGGACCCTCGTAAACGTACCGTGTAAACGGAAATCGGATAACGATGGGCTTGTACAAGGAAATCATATTTATGGATTTGCAAATTGCATACATGACATTTGTCAATGGGTATATAAAAGTTATAGTTTAGTGTGTGGCATACGATCTGAGATAATTCTGTTAAATTGGTAATCAAAGTTTTACAGGGTATTAAATATCCTAAAGTATTTAAGGGACTTTAAAACCCCCACACCGGTCACTTTTTCAATCGATGCGAATCAATACGTAATTGCATACGAATAATGAGAAAATAATTATTCAAATTTAGCAAATATCTTTTTCAATGGTGTCGCGAAGCACTGAAACTAATATTTTTCTCTTGCTTAACAGAAACCGTTCCGGAATGTGACTATGAAAATCGGAGTGGGGGTAGTGCGTTCTCATGGCAGAGCCGAGAAGTGGGGATAGTCTTGTGACGTATAAAGGGCTAAAAAGAAAACAACAAAATAACTTCTTGGCTCAAAAGTAAAGTCTTGAATCAATGCTTTACAATATCAAACTAATATATTTACTGAAATTGTGCAATTGCTTTCATCAATGCACAATAACAATAATAAGTAATATTCTGAACAAGGCATTGCTTAGAAGTGAATTAATTTAAAGTACATGTAATTTCTATCCCTCTTTTGAGTTTCAGTAAAATATGTTACGATAGTTTGATATTATTCGTACAGCAAAGTGTTCACAAGTACTATTGTGTAATGGACAAAAAAAAACATACGAATGCTGTAGAGCAGGGTATGAGAAGAATCTCATGGGTATCGGGTACATATATATGATGGTACAGTTTGCTGCTGTCACCGCCGATTGGCACTATTGAAATGGTAAAGAGGGGCCGGACGTGATGCACGCCTCCCTGTCATTGAGGATCTCATCAGAGACTCGGCTTGGTCCTAGTAACGTGGATACAAACTTGATGTACATACAAGAGCATGAACACAACACGTGGACACACGCATAGTCCCTTGGTGCGCCGCTTCGACAACTGCGTCGTTCCACGTACAGAGTTCCGACACGCGAACGATTGTCTGGAAGGAAACATATTTTTTTTATGGGGGTACTCATTATTTCGCGTAGCGGTGAGCTAGGCATCGGCGGTAGCCCTGCAACTCCGGTGATACGGCATTCTGAATCGTACGACGAGAAAATTACCAGAAATTCTCTCAGGACTTTGCCGCCTCCGAGTAAACCACTATGTTCTCGTGGATTACACGACCGAGTCAGTCACCACATAAATCGTATGTCGTGCCCGAGGGTCATTTTCACACGCGAACACGGTTCCCCCTCGGGTTTTCAAACTTTAAACTGTGAAAGGGTTATACGGGATGTACCGTAGGGCGGGGTTCGGTTACTTATGCATTGAAACATCATCGATTTGTTACAGCAATTGTGTATACCTTATACTCGTAGGTGTATGCTATGCTATTTTTTTCTGGTCACCTGGTGCGGGCTAAATCTGTGGTTACGATAATAATCTTATCTACCGTTAAGACGTTTTGATTAATTATTGTATAATGACATACTTTATAATGTCAGTTGGTACACATCTATTTTTCAATAAATTCGTTTAGTATTAATATAAATTTATCTATAATTCGTTATCTATAAGAGTCCAAATAAAATCAATATCTTACGTATACGCCAGTTTTTGTGTCCGATGTTCTCCGAATCGGTTAAAGATATTTTAACGGAATTGGGTACACAGATTCTATGCATCGTAACCTCCATTTTTGTCCTAATAAATTGTATATATTAGGTGAGATTTCAGAATGATAAAAGCATTTTTAATGTATGAAAAGCACGGTTGTATCTATCAAAATGCCACAAAATGGCCGGTATTCCTACTATAATCGTTCGTCCGTACCTAACTTCAGAACGCTCACGGTGGAGTGAGAGAAGGAGCACGTGGGTTATTTAGTTAATCTTTGTATATATATTTTATTCAACGGCATGTAAATTTTAATACCTTTGTTGTACATCAGAGATGTCGTTAACAACTAAAAACGAATAAAAACGCAAGGCAATTTTGTAATTGCGTTTATTGATTTAATTTTAAATACACGAGTGCAAAAATGATTGAACGATTAAATAAAGTTATTAGAAATCATAAGTTATTAAAAATTATTCAGCTGTTTTAGTTTCATAAAATATAGTGACTATGAAAATATAGAGGAATTATAAAAATGGTGTAGAAAGTCACATTGAACTAGCTTTCAAAATTATAAAATAGAAAAATAAAAAACACATTTAACCCCCGACTGCAAAAAATTATAATAAACAAGACTTTAACTTTAAAAAGTTTTCATATGAAAATAAATCTAAAGAGAATTAAATCACTTCCGATATAATTTTAGTTAACTTTATATTTCAATTACAATTACTCATTTATCGCTGTCACTACAGTTGGGAGACGTATCCAGAACATTGTAATCGTCTGTTATCTATGAAGCAATATGCTGGCGTCTGGATTCTAATTTAAAAGAAAAATCATATGCGGTATAGACGTTTTCTAACGCAAAAGACTTCTCCTGACTGTAGTGACAGCGGTAAATGAATTATTGTTTATTTAAATATGAAGTTAACTAAAATGAAATCGAAAGTTATTTCTTAAATCTTAGCAAATCTTAAATTTCGGTTCCATATTAGATTTTACCTCACATTTATTCGATGGGAAGTGAGCTCGATAAATTTTACATTAGTATAGGCGCTTGACGGTATATCTGACCATGGTCGCCACCGTAATCGTGTACAAGAGTCATTGACAGGGACAAAGGTATCAGTGATAGGGACAAGGCATAAATAACATGGACCAAAGTTAATTATAGGGGTATGGGGGTCAATTATAGGGATAGGGTGGTGAATGATATTGATAGTGGGTCAAAAATTGCTATCGGAAATCCCCCCCTTCCTTAAGTCCTAATTATTTAATCGATTCGTTGCTTCGCACGTTCACAGATAGGATCTTTGTCAGCGTAAAGAAAAATTGCCAAGCCGCTGCCTCGATGAACTGCTTTAACTGCTTTAACTGCTTTATTACAATTTAACAAAGTTGAAAGTGGGATTGCTATATACTTGAATTTAACAAAAAGGATGTTTTTGGAATCCAGTTAAATTTTTGCTTAATTTCCGCGATCATCCGCAAGTGATTGGACTTGTATACTTATCACCATCCGTGCTTAAGTTCTCTCATCAACTGCTCATGTTCCGACATAGAAAATCTGTAGCGTCATATCCGGCGCGAAACAACTTCCGAGGGTCTGTTTAGTGTAAGAAACTTTAAAACGAGTTCAATATGAAGTAACATACATTCGTAACGTAATTCCAAAAGATACGCAAAGAATTAAATATAGTCGGTTGAAGTTACCCTGATAGGGGCGAGTGGCTGTAGTCACCGGTGAATGAACGAAGACATTTTTAAGGCTCATGAGAAATTTTTATTATTTAGCTCAATATTATTAGTTGAATTCGTTCATTTTCTTGTTCTCTCATTTACATCGGTTCAGCTTGTCATTGAAATCTAATTTCGACTGAAACGGTAGTCTTGATCGGCCTGTTCATTCCATGATTTATCCGAGTTTTTCAATTTTAATGTTTTCTTTTATAAAATTGGCTATGAGAGTACGATCTTTCTTAGTTGTTTCTCATATTTTTATCTGTGGGTTGTTGCATTAAATTGTCGCAGCCGGTTTTTTTCGTGATAATCTACGATGAAAAAGTAATTGCCTTTAACTGATTATTCGCAATGGTGACTTTACTACTATTTAAGGAGTACCTATCGCGTTGACATGTTGGAGAATCTATCGAGTTGTAATGTCTGCAATGATCATTTGTGGGCTTCCTATAAACAAAAGTACCCCTCGTAAAAACGACAGTATCAATGAGGATTACAATAGGAATGTATGTTCTCCTGATACACGCGCTCGTGAGATCTGTCGCTTCCATTTGTTTGTTGACACAAGACCCACAAATGATCGTTGTGGGTCTAATCGAAATTCTAATCAAGAGACAATGGACTAGGCAAATTCCTATTCGAGACAACGCTACCACGAAGCTACTCGTGACATATTATATTCGAGTCTCCAAAAATACCTATAGGTACAGACTTTTTGTTCAACTATACAACAATTGGCCACGTTTTAACCTATTGATGGTAGAACTTTTTTGGAACTCCAGTCCTTTCGATTTTTTATTAATCTTATACAACTAAAAAATATAAAAACTTATAAATATATATAAATATACGTTTCTTTATATTTGAATCGTTGTAAAGCTGCTTACAGATTAATATTTTATTTTCAAACGTTGACGCATGTATCTACATAATATAATGCAATACAACATTTTTTCTTGTCCTGCATGAACTCGCTTTGAAAGGTAAGCCTTTAATCGTGCTTCGATTGGCACCGAATCGGCTAATGGAGAGAGTCCAGTGACAGTAGGACATAATTATATATAGCACTAGTAAATTATATCGATGCAAGCGCGCGTGTTACAGACGCCGGTGCGTAACTGACTGACTGACTGACTTGCGGTGAGTATATCGGAGGGTTGTGCTTCTATGCTCATCCGTATCACATCATATGCGGTACACCCGTAGCAAAGACAACAACTGCCCATATATAATACACGTTGTCTCCCAGTCGCGAGGGATAAATAGAGCGACGGGGCCGAGGCGACGAGCGATAACGGCACGAAGCATTGCGTTCGCATCTTATTGTTTCGCGGACATGGGAAGTGAACATCGAGTTTGCCGTCCACCACCGACCAGAGTTTGTGATTCACACTCCATTAAGCCGATAACGAGACGCATTTCCTATGTCTTCTGTCTTTGCTGCATTTAATCGAACACTTTCGATCGTGTGGATTAGAGGAATACAATTTTATTTTTGTGGACAACATTGTTTGACTACGAGTATTACTTGTACTTGTTAATTAATTTTCAATTATCAATTGTTAACAAAAAATACCATTTTTTATAATCGACCGTTTACTTTTTATTCACAACTATCCGCATTGCGAAAGGACGGAAGTTTGATCGGCTGATCGACGTGAGTTACAATGTCGTCACATTTATCCGAAACCTCAACCCATGGTTCAACCAAATTTGGTCCTTTGACTCCGAAAATAAATATGCTGGTTGCTACACATATTTTGATGCAATGTTAATTGTTAACTCGAGACAATATCCTTCTACAATATCCTATTGGTAATAATCGACTTGAATTACCATTATTCATAATTGCACGAATATCACTAACTTCACATCACATCCGTCTATCAGCTAGGTGATGACGCGTTATACCATTATCCAACGACAGAGGGCTACATAATCAATTGCATGATCACGTTCGTCACCGCGCACGGCATGATATTACTTTAAACGATGAAACGAAGGTAATTTTATTGATAATGAAAAACTTACGATTGAAAGAAAGATTTATTCGCGTATTACATTCGGACGATTTCTACATTCAATGACGAACAAATTTCCTGACAATAAGTATGCAAATAATTATCAATTGTTTAAGTATTTTTGGTTAATTCAATTTGTTTATTAAACTCTCTCTTTCGGTAAAGGATTTCTTTTTATTGTTGTAAAATGATTGTTATGTTATTTATACATACAAAACCAGTATTCCGATGGTCCGTGTATTTTTTTTATGGAAGATGTAAAACACATTGATGCTATAGAATATTGCAATGAGAACAATAGAATGTTCTCAATTGGATGTCGGTCGGTTTTACTCGTATACAAGAAATTTCGTCAAAGTGGCAAACAAATGTGCTGCACTTTTCTTCACCGGACAATCGAACGTTTCATATACTTAGGGTTCATCGACACAATTCTTTTCTAGCAAGAATCGAATGGATACGGAGCATTCGTGCTCGCCAATACTGTGGCACTTATTTCGAGTTTTTTGGTGCTGTGTACTGGGATACGAAGGACTGAAAGGGCCCTCTCGTCGAGCAGCGAGTAGGTACCTACTACTGTTGCGTGAATAAATTCACGTGGCGCGTGTGAGCTCGCATTAAATGTGCGCGTACTTTTCGACGTGTCGGGTACACTTGAGAATTGTATTTAAGGGCATGGCATACAAAAGTTACCGAGCGCCATATCCGAGGGCGGAATACATTACATCCTGTGAAGAGGGAGCAATAAAAGAAATAAAAACTCACGTGTAATAATTGTTACGCAATAGAAACGATTGTTGGAGTACAAAGTGGCACGGTTCTTACATTTCGATCTAATTATCGAATCTTTCACTTGCAACCCTCGATTAGGAATGCTCACTTTGTTACGATCAACGAACCGGGAACGAAATATTTCTTTCATACATTTTTCTACTATTTTTAATAAATAAAATGTTTGAAACAAAATTATTATTTTTTTTTTGGTAGAGCTACATTATGAATCATATTCTAGCCAATTTCGCGCTTATGTATGTTTTGATAAAAATAATCACTGTCAATTAATAACAATAATAATAATAATAATAATAAATTAATATTTTAATTAATAGCAATATTGTTTACTACGCTGTTTTATTGTGCTTTATTTTGTAAACTCAGTACGTTGCGTTATATCGTGACCAGGCGTTACAGTACTAGTAATGTGATTTGTTTCGCACAGGCGGAGAGACGGAGATAATCCATTTGGGCTCTCCTTGTATGGAGCCAGTGTAGAATCCTAGTACCCACGATAAACCGGGGTGCGCGCTCTGATCGTTCACCCTGCGCATATATACGACCGTATGCTATGGGTGGTAGGAGTGTTTGTTTTATGTCAGCGGATCAAACGGGATTTACGGAATTTCGTGTGCGTTGATCCCCTTACATTATTAACGGTTGGTAGCCAACTCTCCCCCAACACTTCCCATGATGATTACGATGAATGTGTCTCCGTCCACTTTGATATACTTAATACACTTTCATCTCTTCTCATGACACCATGTATGACATTTCTTTCGATTAGAACAACCACAATTACGTACTCACGAATATATCCGCCAAAGTTGATAGAACTTTGCCAGTCTCTGCTTTTTCGTAATGGAAAATTGATTTAAAAATGGGAAGCGAAACATCCATAAATGTGATAGAGTTACAACTAGTATGGCGCTTATGGTGGAACGCAGCACATCTGTGTACCTAAGTATGGAGGTTTCGCCTCGGCTCAAAGATATTTGTACTAAACGGTCAATGATTTTTTAAATTTAGACAGAAGCTGTATTAAAGTATATCTTCCGATCTTTTGGTTTTTTATTCGAATCAAACAGAGACTGTCAGAGAAAATGTCAGAGTAAAACTGCGTAACTTTGAACACATACCTTGATAAAAAAATTAACTAGACAGTTGCTCATTTTGAAGAATATTGTTAAAAATTCATTAAATTTTTATTCTATTAACTATCCGAGTTCCAACGCAATCGAATGGAAACTACTTTTCGAAAAAATATCTTTGATTTATTTAAAATAATTAAAACACATAAATATATTTGCATTGTAAAAATGTATTACGCTGATAATCAAGTATATTTGATTTATTTCAAATAAATGTATTCGTTAAATAACTCTTTTTCCTCATTCGAAACATTTTTATTTCATACTTTCTGAAAGATAGTTTTGTTAAATCTCGGTATTAAAATTTTTTTCAACGTCTAGGTGCTTCACATAACTTTAAGCTATAAAATTATTTTTTTCTTTTATCTTTACGTTGCTCCTCCGGCTGAACAAAGTCCGAGAAACCTCTCGATAGCTCGTCGCAGGCATATCATCGTATTTTATTTAATGCCTCGAGGCTCTTCGTCTCCCGGCGTCACTTTATCGCTAGCTGACTCGTTCTTCTTCCTGAGAGCACAGCACAAGCATACGGGAGCAGCAGCAGCAGCAGCAGCAGGTGATTCGCGAGATGCTCGGGCGAGAGGCAGACTCGAGTACGAGGTATATATACAACGCGCAGAGTGCGGCATCTCGAATGCAGATAAAACGCCGTGCGACGAGAGGGCGGGCGGGCATCGTTGGGTGTAACCGAGCTGGCGATCTCTCTTTCGCGCTGGGAAGACCGCGCGAGTTTAATGGATTACATTATGCTCGTCGGACGCGTTTCGTGCAGACTGCTGCTGCTGCTCCTGGTGCGGCTGCTGCTGCTGCGACTCGACTCTCGGAGCATCTATCCCATACATATGTGGTATATATAGAGTGCATTATCCATATGCATATTCGTGCGTATCGGTACGCACTTCTGAGTTATCATTCGCGTGCAGTATACCTATATAGATTATATGAAATAAAATAAATGCGATTCGAGCCGTCGCACAGGAAACAGATGCCCGAACGCGTCCACGCCGAAGACACGCGCGATTATTATGAAGAGATTAAGCCACCGACCAATTATAAATTTTCGAAGCGCGCTCGCACTCTTACTTCGCTCCGACGATCATCGCTTTATTACGCTACCGTGTGCATCGCGCAGCGACACTCTCACAAGAGCGGCCAATGACTCGTTCTTGTATTTTTCAGCCCCGTCGGTACTTTCGTAGCCACCACATGGCAAAATATACCTCATTCACGTGCCATCTTTCTCGTAACCGCCTTAATTACCGGATACCCCGCAACAAGTACCTCTTTGAACAAACCGATAACATCGCGTTCACGTAAAAAGTTGACGAGATGAGCTTCTACGCTTATTACTTCGAGTTATCCCTGTTCTCCTGTGTAATAAAAGAGCTGTTTTATCTTCGTATGGATATACTTTTCGTACTTAATTTTCATTTGATGGAAAATTACATGCAGCGTTGACAAAAATTTAAATTATACGTAATCGTAAGTTGATTAAACATGGGAAGATAAACTTATTGTAACGTTAATAAAATTACAGGATACGTTGGGGAATTATCGTTCCCAGGGTGATTACGATTTTCAACGGATTTTCGCACCCCCACCTATTATTCATGCTTCAATCCACAGCACTTGTGTCTTGATTGTGGGTGGATTTGGAAATCCGTGGACGGCTTGGTCAACTGTAAAGGACGACGGTTGACTCCCGTCACATCTCATCGCTGCTCCTGGGAGGTTCTCTGGTTATTTAATCTTTAATCCTGCCACTCGAGGGTGACTTCGAGACCGTCAATGATACTGCTATATCCGACGCAACGCCGACGACACGATACACCCCTCGTATTCTCGATTCCATGTATATCCAACGTTTGTCCCTCGCGCGCCCCTGAACCGTCATTGGGGTTCTGAGCCACGGACTTTGACACTATTTCGCGCAGGGGATGCTTCCAGTTTTCGTCCACAATCGGCCGCATTTGATTCTCTACGAAACAAACAACGTTGATCCGCTTAGGGTTATTCGAGTCAAGATGTGGGAAACTTAATTTTTTTATTTTACTTGAATTTCTCTTTAAAAATCTTTGATTTACCAGAGACAGACTAGAAGCGTTCTCATGAAATTAAACGACTCTATGGTATTTGAATCCTGAAAAAGAAAAGGAGCAAAGAACGAGAGGAAAAGTAAGACAAGTGTGATCGTACCACCGGAGGGCAAAAATGCATCCAAATAACAGTTCGAGCACCGCGCTTCGTTAGGATATGTTATTATCGTGTGAGTTGCGATTCGGGAATGACATACCAGCATCGTGAGATTTATGGATGCCCGCGCTCGCACTGTGATTAGATGCATCTTCTTTATGTTCCGAGAGATTTACATACTGCGAGACTTACCCCCCTCCCCCTGTACCCTCGAATTATAGCAGTACATCAGCCATAGCTTGTTGATTACACAAATTTCTCTTATGCTCACTAAATTAAAACCGATTCTACGACATTTTCTTTTATATTTAAATATATTCCTGTCAGATATTTGAAAAAAAACTGTTTTTTATTTACAAAAATCAATTATTTTATTAAATGCATAGAAATATTTAAAAATTCACATTACTATACATTGTACCAACGTTTTCTTTTATTAAAAATATATATATATTTTTTTTTATTCATTGTCTACTCATAGCGGTGATGTACGTCACGCGTAATCGATACTCTCGCTAACGAGATAATAAGTGTGTGCGTTGTTAGGTCGTCCGGATCGCGTAACCGGAAGACGGGTAACATATTGTCCCGTTAGAACACGCGCTCTGTATAAGGGTAGTAACAGGGTACACAGGGTGTTCTAGGACGTTCGTGGCTGGCGTCTCCCGCACCAAGTATCGCTGGACCCCCCATGGGAACATTTCACACCGGTAACCACCGCAACCCTCTTTGTCGTCCCAGCCTCCACTTTCACCCTCGCCGACGTTCCTACTTTGGTTATATAAAGTCGATTTAGTCAGGGATGGTTTACCCCCGTTGATTTATAACCAATGAGATTATATGTATCAGGCTGAGATATTTAGAGAACTACTAGTTATTTGTGTTTCGAAAATCTATCCACTTTGCGAAAGGACTGCTTGCTAATTATCATGCGATCGATAATTGATGAGAGAAATGGAAGGAAACCCGTCGGAAATAACATTGTAGATCATGCAGCTTTCATACGTTATCGTTTGAAACTCTTACGCAGATGTTGCAGAGAAAATTTAATTAAAAATTACCGGGCAATGAAATATTTACCGACGCAAGAGGTTTGAATGAAAATTCCAATACACGGATCCATTAGAATCTTAATAAAAAGAGAATGAGTACCTTGCAAAGTTAATTTTGTCTATCGGTGTACCCTCAATACTACGATAGTGTGAAAATGATAAATAAAATAAACGTTTCACTTATGTAAATAATCAATTTTTTTGTGATTTAAAAATAAGATTATTTATGAAGTTATTAGATTTCACGCGTACAATTGAATTACGATTTCATTTTCATGATTTTTAAGTGACTCAGTTACCTTAATTCAATACAAAATATTAATGTCTCAAAGAACTCATTTCTTTTTTAACCATTGTACACCTTAATATATTCACAAAGATATTTTACTTGAAATAGAACCTTCATTGATTGTTATCTAATGAAAAAATTCTATCGTAAAAAAGTTCTTGAGGTTGTAGATGACTCTTACATTACAGGAGGACTGATGAAAATGATTGATTTAAGCAAGGACTTATTGTTAATCTTGAAAAAAAAAGAGTTGGCTTTCGAGTAACCAGTAAAAGTTAAAAACATCGTATTATTACAAAATTCTTAATTACGATTGTCGTGGATTTTTCGTGATAAAAAAGTTCCCAAAATTTTAAACAATTACAATTTTTATTACGAAATAGACACACGAGTTGTTCGTACAGATCAAGAATCACGTTTGTTATCGTAATATAATCGCCGATGGAAACACAAAGTGTCCCATTATCACGGGCATTTCTGTTGATTCAAAATTCATGTTATAAGTCGGAACGATATAAAAATGCACACACCACACGGAAATGTTGTGGAACATCATCAGGTAGCCGTATGCTGCGTTAGTAGAGGCTTGCTGGTAAACCGATGGTTGAGTCGAGCCAGGCGTTATATTTATGCGAAAGTAGGTCATAGCCGATTAAATCGGCGATTAATGTCAGACCTCTGATATTGTCGCAGCCGAGTAACATTTATGTTGGACAGTATATACGACACCTCGCATTGACGACAGTAGCCAAGGGATCATTACTGTATAGACTACATCATATATATATATATATATATGAAATAGTGACGCAGCTGCAACTTGTCGACGTTAGACACGCGACGCGAAAACTCGTCAAACGTTTTTATTTTTCGATGATAATAACACGTTCCGCCTGTTATAATTTT
Organism: Cylloceria caligata; assembly: GCA_963942595.1. Classification (NCBI taxonomy): domain Eukaryota; kingdom Metazoa; phylum Arthropoda; class Insecta; order Hymenoptera; family Ichneumonidae; genus Cylloceria; species Cylloceria caligata. Next base: position 13,876,784 of record OZ012704.1, read on the forward strand.
CTCTGCATTAACGGCTTATCACAAAAATAAAACACAAAAAGTTTTCATGAATAGAGTTATTTAAAATCAATTAAATAAAATCAATAAGGATATAACACAACGAATGTCTATTGAAACAAGGATTTTTTTATCACTGAATTTTTGTAGAAGGTTACCCTTTCCGGTGTATTTATTCAAAGGCAAGAACGTTGGAGATAGGTCTCGCATCTTTATTAATTAGTAGCTAGGCAGGAAAGGCTCCATTTAAAAGAGCCGAGAGAAAGAAGCGAGAAATTCTCGCTATAGCTTTAGCTTCATCTTTTTTTCCTCTTTGTTTTTTTCTTTTAATTTTTATTCTCATCTCGCTCTCGTACCTTTTCCGTCGAGGCGTGCACGTCCTCGCCCGCAGTCCAAGATAAAGATACCGCGACGGAGGGCGGACTGCTTCTTCGACGTGTACACTATAAATCGTCGCTCTAGCGAACATCGAGGTGCTAGATCCGTATACGCGCGCGACTCACTTTAGTATCCGCTTGTATCGCGTTCTTGAAATGGCAACGCGTTATGTTTCCTCGCAACACTTCTCTGTCTGGTTCTCGCCGAATCTTCCAGTGTCGAGCCTGCCGACTTAAATCCTCTCTGTATCGTCAGTCTAAAGCGATTTTGCGCAACCCATGTTTGTCTCCTTAACAGATTATTCACTTCTAGACATCCGCAGATCGAGCTTCGTTAGAATTTCACATCTTACATCCTGTTACTTCTATAATTATTATATCCTAGGCATGAATTTATCGTAAACGGTGTCTAATGACGTTAATTATACATTTGCTATGAACGCTGTCTATTAATTTGTTTTTTTTTTTTGAGAAACATCAAATCAAGTATACAGAAAATAAAAGTTATTTATTAATAATTACAGATCGAGCAGTGTGCTGTAAAAAAACCTGCAAAGTAAAACCTTGCACGATGCTTCCTCATTATTTTTCACCTTTCACAAAGCTTCTTTCTCTGTGAGAAAATATGTTGATTGATTTTGGTTTCGTAACAGAACAAGATTTGTAAAAGCTTAAGTATTAAATGTTTTAATACTGGCGTATTGTACACCAGCGTATTTACTCGAAAAATTTTATTCGATAGACTCGGGATCGTCATAATAAATGTTCGTTTAATTCGAAAAATTTATAATTTACTTTACGACAAATTTAAAACCGTTGACGGTCGATATAAATTCATTTGTGTAGAACAATTTCAGCTTGATGTCTCGAAAAAAGTACTAGCTAGAGAGTGAATTCAAAGCAACGGAAAATTGTGATCACAAATTTGGGTGAATATCGGAAGTTAAACCCGATAAATGACTGTAAAATTTGAGCTCGATAGATCCAAGAGTTCTTTTGTTATTGATGTTTTTATTTTATTGATTTGGCATGCATAAACGAGCGCACGCGCACGTCCAATCTTTTTTCTAAATATGAGTAACCGACTATTTGGAATATTTTGAGTACAAAAAACGCGTTTTTTCATGAAAACAAAAATTGATCTAGGAAGCAAAAATTTACAACGATTCACCATCAAACCAGCCTAACCTTGGAATATTATGAAAAATAATGATGCGAAGATAGATTTAAAAAAAATTTGGATGATGGATTTTCTTTCGATTTGACTTCTCGTCTTTTGACGGAACCCATTTTTCCAAGACGTATTGAACCTGGTATTAAACGTTCTATCCAGCATGTTGAGTTCGAGGTGGAAGTTGTCTCGATTTCTCATATTCGATTTTTGTACGGTGAATGAGATGCTGGATTTAGGGAGTCAGACTCGTCTCAACGCCTTCCAGAGTGATCCCACAATGAAGGAGGGTTTCGGTTGTATAGTGCGGCATTATAGCGAGGTATGGCAATGTATGATCTACGAAATGGGAGACGGGGATGAGAGTGAGAGAAAAGGGGGCACGTGTCGTTCGCACCCCTGAACTGGCGCACGCACCAGCAAAGTTATATGGAGCAAGATATATATATATATATTCTAGGCGATCGTCAGCAAGCAACCCCAAACTTAATCCGCTGACAAGTCAGCAACGTCTACCGTCTATGGCTGGGGATATCAACCGGTCCGGTCGACGCTTCTCGATTATTTGCTCAGGCTAAGTTCCCTGTGTTTCGTTTGTTGCTATAGGATCTATGACAAGTTGCTACTGTGGATTCACTCGGCACTCATTCTCGAAAAGTCAAGTAGTTGCTTGCTTGTGTACCGAACTCACAGCAGCTTTAATTTATTTGTCGACATTAGCCTCTGTAAACATACTCATTGAACAAAGTAAACCAGTGACGACACCTAATTTCCAGTATCTGAGAATTTTATAGGTAATATAATTAATTAATACAAGCGAAGTGATCTACAAAAAATGATTAACGAAATGAATAAATTGAAGTTCAATAAATTGGAATGAAAAAGGAATTTACGGTTTTATTGCATTATAAATAAAGTAATGAAAAACAAATGAATAATAGATTCAAAATTCAATGAAAATGTTATGTGGTAATGAAGGTTTTAATTTCGAGTGCAATTAATCTGCTAATTCATTTAATTACTCATTTCTGTCAATCGACTTTTAATCGAATCAAACATTGAACGATACTTAGAGTTGCAAAAAAGTAAAAGAATAAAATCTATCGTTTACGCATTTACAATGTTTTCCCACAGATTATCCAAAGGTTGCATACGCGTCAGCAACTCCCTCGCGTCTTCTATCGTAATTCAGCTACTTAAGGGTTGAAACATAGCGGGTGTTTTGGGTTTGAACGTACTCCGCCTAGTTTCCCATATCAGGCATGCAAAGCTTGATGTATCGGTGCTTTATGACAGAACGGGTGCCTCGTTGAACGCGAATACACAGACCGCCCATCCTTGCCGGACTCCCCCACCATCTATGACTATACCGTTGCTTGTTCGAACGTAACGTCATCCCCACTGTCGGCGAACCGGCAAAGTCACCCTAATGGTCGGATTATGTAATTTCCTATACAAGGCACGTAACCTGGTCGCACGAGTCGAGGACACGAGCCCTTCGTTCTCATCCGACGCTCACGCTCGTCGTGTCATCGTATACTATTCTCAGTCGACGAAGAATCATCTGCATTCATGAATGAAGCTTGTCGATTAATGTCAGATTAATGTTATTCACGATCCTAGTCGCTCACATGGTTTCTTTCAAAACTTACTATGACAAAAAGTATACGGCAAACATATTTTTCCATACGATTGATCGATCGGTACAAATGATTGTTTATCAATTCATGAACAGAATAATGTAAATATTAGTCTTGAACCATCCCATAAAGCTATAATCAAATTGTGAGTTATCTGCGTGCGATGGTGATTAGATTATCTATGAGAGATATGCCGAAGCGATTGAATGAAATCAATGCTCGATAATCCGGGAGGTCTGGGGATTCTTGACTCGTCATGTAGAATGGTAGAATTCAATTCAAAGTGATTTTTATGAGATTATAGAACTAATAAGGACTCGAGACAGAAGGTCTTGAGTTGGGCCATTTAGTTTTGGTCGTTGGTTTGGCTAGCTCTATCTCTTCTCGGAGAAATTATATCTACGTCTGACCATATAACTAAGATTCTCGAGGTCCAAACCCTGCTGTGGATCGCTCTTATAAGCTTGGTGTTCTTTGCTGCTATAGTACACAGCTTCTACTACCATATTGATCTCTTGAAAAGCCTGTCTCCTCTTTATTCTCCTGTCCTACCGATCGAGTTTGCTGACGAGATCCTTGATGGCTCCTGCGCGTTGAGCAGTGGCAGTCCCAAACGGAATCATCGATCGCGATCGATAGGCGATCTGCGTTACGAGCGAAAGTGGACGCATTCAATCATGCGACACCCATCGACCACACGAACGAAGCTATTATTTCAAACGACCCCTCAACTTTATATATGTACACACCGGTCTCATATAGTCCCTGCCACAAAACAAAAGTATCAAAGTTGGTCTCGTTTGTAGAAAGGACGACCAAGCAGAAGGATAGATCCTTCGAAGTCGATGCTATCGCTGATTCATGAGTAACGACTACTCCCTCTGACTTCAGGTTCTCGTCACATCAACCGAAAGCTGTAGTCCATCACCACTGAAACATCTATTTCTTTGAGATGAAGGCGAAGGAGGACGAGGATCTACAGGAACGACAAAGAACATCAACGGCAGTAGCGAGTAAGCAGTTAGTTGTGCTCTCTCCTATCTTTATTTAATTATATTTATGATGATTACTTACGTTTATGACTTTTCCCTCTGTTACGTTACAGTAAGAACTTTAAACCAGACGCAGTACATATAAAATATCCGTTAAGATTCTTACACGTGTGAGAACTCTTTTTTATTATCTAGCTGAAAAACTATTTTCATAAATCATCGAAACATACGAACGATAATCGGTTTCTTGGCGAGTCACATTTACATCCAACAGATTAACATACAATAATAAATACATCTCTTTCCGTTTTCCTCTCGTTTTGCCTCGTATATATGAATACACATTTTATTCTTCTTCGGCTCGAGGCGTGAAAAGCTGAATACAAGCGGGTGAGAATTTCCGACGATCGGTAGAACGATAAGTCTACACTATGAGAAGGCATAATAGATGTATAACTATACGCTACTGTACGTATACTGAAAAAAAAAAAAAAAAAAAAAAAAAAAAAACAATCTAGCAGTATAGTCGCGCGTCTCGTTAGCACGCGGTAGCGCGGAATAATTGCAAAGATCGTAAACTCTTCTCTCGCGATGGACGCCAACGCGTAATACGCCGTCGTTTCGCATATTCTTGTTGATTTTTTACCTTCTCATTTTTACAATTTTTTAACACGGTGATCCTCACTCATCTCGTCGTTTGTGCAACTTTATTCTTACAAGATGCGGTATTATCGAAGATAACAAGATAATTATAAATCATTATCATCAGTCTATTATCAATACTACACGTACGAAAAATTTTCATCAGTTTTTATTAGTATTTTCGCGATTCCATTATTATGTTATTGCTTAATGATATACCTAGTTAAATAACAGTCTTTACCGGTAAGTTCTCGGTTCGTTCGAGGCCTAAAATAATAAAACAATTTTCTTACTGATTCTCAAGCATTCGTTATAGCATCCTGGTTATCGTTAAATAATTATTATCATCATATAAAATTTAACGGTTTTTATAGAAATGATATGCTATAAGAAGTCAGCTTATTATTTCGCTGATTACAGATATTTGAAGCAAAATGGACAGAACTATTAAAAGTATCCGGAGCTATGAAATTACGTTGTATCAAACGGAACACCAATTTTTATTTGACATGCTGTCAGTTGTTATGCCAACTTAACACACGTGAATTTATAGTTTTCCGACAAAATGTTCGTTCAATACATAGTCAGCAGACAATTTCTAAACCCACATGAACCTACAGTCTCTAAACGCATTGAAAATTTTTTTGTTGTTGTTATTTTTAAACTTCTCTAAATTAAAAAATTTCGACTTTAAAAAAAATGTTAAATGACCATAACTTTCCTCCGTTTTGACTGATTTGAAGAAGTTTAGGAAACACCTGATAATAATGATTTTCATTTATTCATATCGCTGATGACAAAATTTTGTCTTTGACCGAAAATGTCAATTATTTCTGAGAAAACTTGGCTGAACATTTTATTCTAATCTTTCGTGGTTGCCTCGCCGCCACCTTTATTCTACTCTGAAACATAATATCCTTCTTTTTCAAAGGGTGTGGCGTTAGCCTGGGTGTCCAATTAGTGCTAAGAACGGAATTTCTTTTCGTTTCTCAATAGCAAGTATCTCGTCCACATTTGCCTCACCGCATACATTTGCGTATATACAACTATAGATACCATGAAACTTATGTGTTTTTTCACTCGACTCGCGTGGTGACTCACAAAATATTAGCAGGCTTACAGAGACCCTGGTGAGACTGCTTGCCATTCGCCGCTTACTCTTACAGTTACGCGAGTATTATACCATCGGAACGTTATCCTCTGTTCTCGTCCCGGGGCTAATATTTCAACCGAACGAGATATTGATTGCGGTATATATCGACTTTGCGTAATATCTGCGCAGCTCACATTCTGAGCTATAGCGATTTAAGTTGTGCACAAACGTACAGTTAAAGATTTTTGTGGGCTCATGAACGTACATATCTGGGATCATAACGTCGATACACTTACAAAATGTAAAGTTCACGTTACGCAGGAGTTCTCACGTTTCCTTATAAGCAATTTCTCAATACATCGATCGATCAAATTGATTTAAGTATAGAAGCAAGGTACGCCGAGACACGGAATACAGTGGGCCAGTCAATCTATCACGAATACCAGCGGCCGGAACAATTCGAAACAACAAATCACCTTAAAAACAATGGAACTCTCTAATGTTATCCTCTAAAATTATTCTAATCGGACCACACCAATATAAACAATGAGTGTATGATTCAGGAGTTCAATAAAATAGTTTATATTATCAGGAGAATGAATTATTTTTTCGAATTTCATTATCTCAAGCATGAACTGAATTCCATTTGTAACTCTTACGCAGAAGTCGAAGAGGAAATTTAATAAAACATTAATAAAGAATTTTTTTTACAAAAGTACGTATATGTTCTGCACAAGAGCTTTTAATAGAAATTTCTATGCTAGGACCAGACGTAGTTTTCATAAAGAGAGAATAAGAATTTGCTAAGTAAAGTTGGTCTATCGGTGCAATCTGAACGCTACGACAAGTTGAAAATTAAAAAAGAACATTTTATATTAAGAGGTTGCAATTGGATCACCAAGTCCGTTAGGTTATGCAGCGTGTCCTCCGTGTTATTTCTCTCCAAGTTTATTCTTCAGTTTTTTTATTTATTGCTTTTTTTAGTCAGGTGCTTCATTCCTTTTTTTTTTATCTCTTGTCTCTGAGACGTCCCTTCTTCGTGTCTCGTTCTCCGGATTGCCTTGTGGCTCACGCGTTCGCGCGAGGGGTTAACGGGTATAACGAGGTCCCAGAGACCGAACGAAATCGGCGAAGAGAGCACCCGGAGAAATTTATGCTCCGATGGGATCCGAGACTACGCACGTTCCACGACCACGTAGTCCTCAACCCTGCAATTCCCGATAGTATACTGCTATAATACCCGGCTGCGCTGGTATACACGTGTTAAACTAACCCACTCCGCTTCGGCAGTCCTTTCGAGAATCGATTAATTAAATAATCTAGCCGATAGATAAACTGGGTGTCCTAGTGGTTGACTGTGTACTCCTATTTCATCCAACTCCAACGTAAAATACGTTTGAAGGGACTCTTATAGTTTCATAAAAATTAACAATTCAATTTCTCGTACAGGAACGATAATACCAAATCAATTATAATTTCGTTGTCTCATTACCTTTGATAATGTCATGCATAACTGGAAACTGTGAACATAACATAAATATTAAATACAATAAGTATGAATTAATAAATCAGGAGAAGTTGAGAATTTCAAAATATTTTAGGAACCTTCGTGTAATTTTTTAACGAGCATTTATTAAATAAAATTATTAACATCGATATTGTAGAGCATGAAAAATGACATGTCATTAATCGCGCTAACCTTGGCTCGAGTACTTCGTCGTGGTCTCATTATTATATCGAAAATAGATATCGCTGCTACTGCTGCTGGGAAAGACCCCCGAGCGTGAGACGATCGATCGATCTCGAACGGTAGGACGTATACGACCGGGCTGACCATTAGTCCTGGTGTCCGGTTGACAGTGCCAGGGAGCCGTCGTCCTGTCTACTCGCGTGTTTTATAAATGATTTCGTAATGACGAGATTCGTCGACGTGAGAGATTCTCGGAAGGTAGTCGAGTCGCAATGTCTTGGTGCGAGTATCGGTTGCGAATGTACACAGGTATAAGAATCATCCCTATGATTGCGTGGGAGTGCGACGGATACAGATATACAGTAATCGTTGTATTCCTATAGCCTTGAACGGTTATATGGTTTCGCTTATACGGATAGAAATATCCAAACGTACACAAAGCTAACCAAGAGTTATATTAATCGTGGCTGTCTTCAGGCGTCTCGGCATACCTGCAGATTAATCGTTTATTCAAGCGTACGGACGTGCGCGCGCGGGCCCTACTACCTACGTAATCCGTGACGTACGCACGACCGGTGTACCCTGCTAGATAACGAGAGAACAGAAGGGGAACAGGGTGACGATGTACAGAAATATGGAGAGAGAGAGAGAGAGAGAGAGAGAGAGAGAGAGAGAGAAATAGGGACCGGATACCATGGCATTCCTGGTACATACAGACCTGGTGCACACGATATAATTAATATAATTATCAAGCTCTCGAAGATAATCGGAGATATGCCTTCAAGAGAAAAGAAAATGAGCTAGTCAATATCCCATAGCTATTATTATGGAAGTAATATTATCATTACTCGATACAATATTGCGTCAATAATCGAGTTACCGAAGACTTTTACTTGAGTTTTAATGATTTTCACTTGCATTCGGACAGTCAAACGACTGTAAGGATACAACGAGAGATATAGCTCTGTAATTTAGATGCAGGCATTCGGTTTCCGTTTGAGAATAGAAGAAAAATGAGAAAAAAACGAAAAAATTTTATAAATAATTATCCGACGGGATTCGCACTCGTGACGATGTCGATGTTGCGGTGTGGCGGATTCGCGCGCATATCGATAATTACTGTCTCCTACCACTATTCCACCTCCTATGGCTACACGATCCTAAAGAAACAAGCCAAACTCGCGTGTGACCTGTGCAATGCGCTGGGAGGAACTCAAGGTGGGGCCCGAGAGTTCTCCAAAGCGTGGAAAAAGACCGTTCCCGCCGCAATGCTGTCACGCAACCGTGTTCACCAGTCGCCGATTGGCTCTGCAACGCGGTTCTAACAGTGTGACGACGCCCTCGTGCACGCATATCGGCTCTTTTATCTCGCTCCTTCTTATATTGTATATATACGCTTATACCAATTAACCCTTTCAAGTGGATTCGCAACCATGGCCATTGCAATTTTTATTGTCACTTACCTATCGATTGGAATTAATTTTTATGCTCGTATCAATAAATATATTCAAAAAGTAGTAAACTAACGTTCCTTGAATAAATTCTTGGAACAATCACGATACATCAACATAGAAGTCTTGGATTTTTACCTTAACAATTAATTAATTTTAACAATCTCTTTCAAGAGTCAAATAATTATTCGGTTAGAACGCTTTGGTCTTTGTATTGGCTTTTGTTAATTTTCGTTTTTACATTTATATGCACAGTCGTTAAATTATGTCTCTTTTTAACTCCATTTTCTATTCATTAAAAAAATTAATTTATTAATCGATTCGTAGATCCGAAGAATATTTTTACGTTAAAAATATACTTGCCTCGATACATTCTATCAACACCCATAATGTCGTATCTCTTTGTTGATGGCGATAACAACACTTAACATTTTCTTTGCTCATTAATAAAAAAAAAAAGTTGATCTATCGCACACGATATCTCGAAGAAAAATCGTTAGAACTCTATAATCAGACTCTTTGATTATTAATCTGGCTCGATAGGCATTATAATTCCAACGAGGGCAATCGTGTCGCGCAATCTTTTATTACAGCCAGTGGGGGTGGTTGCCGAGCAAGAGCGAAGCTAACTGCTTGCGTATACAACGTAGAGTATGCAAAACGAGAGCACGAGCATACATATCGGTCTAAGCATAAATTCCTCAGTGGTGTGACACACGGGGTTGCATAATCTCGGGGGTGTGTTGGCTGGATGGTTGGTTTGTCGCGCTTCTCTATGTATAACAGCGGCAACCAGGAACGATGCCTCGGCAATGTTAAATCTGTGCTCTGGCCTAAACACGTACGCGTGTATTATACGAGAGCTCGAGCGAGTAGCGCCCACCTCTCCTCCGGACACCGCAATATTGTGTCTCAGATTTATGGCGCGAAGATAGCCAACGCCGCGGGAGCAGGTCATTCGTTACGGGATCAAATCACTCTCTCACATGACGTCGCGAGGTATCGCGCTAATCGTTCCCTAATTGCTGAAATTGGCTAGCGCGAACGTTATACCCATACTGGATAGAGTATCTGTATTGCGTATAATAGGAACATTATATGACGCCTACACCGTAGGATGTATGACCCTGCGATATCACAATTTGGGAGGATCTAATCCAAGCACACTGCATTGATAAATATTTCATTTGGTATACAAGTACGTCAGAAGGGTACCGATTACATTAAATTAATGATTACATTGACGACACTAAGAATTCATCTGCTCGATTATTCATTTTCCTTTCGAGGCAGGACACGTATGGTAACGGAAACTGTATGATTAATGTTTCGTTAATCTATGCCAAGGAAGGATAGGCTAAAATGTAACGCTCTTAATGTCCTATAAATAAAAAATTAAGAAATATTATCATAGTTGAAACGTTAGGTAACAAATTTTAATTAATTTTATGATATGGAATACCGAAGATTTATCATAAATGTTAGTTCGTCATTATAATTCATTTAAAAAATGTTATTGGAATGACAGTGACTCGAGGAAACTTAAAAAACTTTATATCGATCATTAAATGATATTAACGAACGCATAATCCCTGAGACACGCATGGAAATAAAGTTTATTCGAATAATATATGCAAAATATATTATATTTTCTCATATCTTTTGTTTCATTACGGGGTACCCCGATAGTCAATAACAGAATTACAAAGGTACGTGCTCAAACATCTACGGTAGGATTTACTTCTGAAGCAGATGAACAAAGTGTATCAAAGAAGAGGCTTGGACTTCAGGGTGGTTCGTGAGGCGAGTACACGCAGTAGGGATGCATATTATACATCGGTTACTCGTTAACGCGTGGCTCGTGCTCACGTACTTCTACCCTCGAACTGCGGTAACATCGATGAAGTTCCAGTAATAGCAGTAGCAGCCGCGTACCTATACCATACTAGCATAGACAATGATAATATAACTGGAGAACTCTCGTTGAGTACCGATACTCGAGGCCGGAGTATGCATTGTGCGACACGCGCTGCTACTACAGATGCCGGTCGACGCGCACTTGAGTCATCGAGAGTAGAGCTCGCGCATATGCTTCGAATCAGTTAGGAAACCTATCCGCTCGACCTTCCGTCGTGTATGCCACCTTCGATCCTCTCGAACTCTTACTCGAGCACAGAGGAAACGAAGAGTGTCCCCCGACGAATAGTAGGAACCACCCGGAAATACACGAGGACCACACGTAGTTTTATACTTTCGGGATTTATAATAGGTTCATCCGATCTTCTAAACACTTGAGAGACATTGACGCCATACGATGTCGATAACGCTTGGACGTAATTCTACCACCGAAGGGGTAAACCATAAAAGCTGTAATAATTTAAAGTAATCGTCTTGATCCATCAGGTATTAGACAAACTGTAAAATATGAAAAATATTTTTCATTGTCATTTTAATACTGCGTCGTAGGAAACGATCACGCTGAAACAAGAATGTATTGTGAAATTGTATGCATATTTCGATTATACAGCGCTGAAAATTCTAAACAATAATCTGACTTGTAAGTCAAATTATGACGATTTCGACGCAAGTATGAAAAATATGATTAATAGAATATTTTTATTGGCAATTTCGTCTTGTGATGCAAGAAAATGACAAATCTATTGCGAAAATTGCTGGATTAACCAAGTCAAATTGACTCAAATTTGCAACAAAATTAATTTCATTTCTATAAATAAACTAATCTGGACACTCCATTGAATTGACAATCACGCTGAAACAACAATGCATTGTGAAATTGTATGCATATTTCGATTAGACAGCGCTGAAAATTCAAAACAATAATCTGACTTGTAAGTCAAATTATGACGATTTCGACGCAAGTATGAAAAATATGATTAACCGAATATTTTTATTGGAAATTTCGTCTTGTGATGCTAGAGAATGACAAATATTTTGCCAAAATTGCTGGTTCAGCCGAGTCAGATTGACTCAAATTTGCAACAAAATTTATTTCATTTCTATAAATAAACTAATCTGGACACTCTATTGAATTAATAATATACCAGCTTATTTCGAATTTAATTGATGAAATACCGAAACGTTTTTGTTACGCACGACATTTTTACTGAACTTGATCGGCACGAAGAATAAGACGACTAACGTATACAATTAAAATGTAAATGCAGCATGATAAAATAAAAAAAATATTGATAACATCGGTAACATTTTGATGCATATAAAAAAATGGTTTCATTGTTTTTTTTTAAATCTAAAAAATAAAATAATAAAATCACACGTACACGCATATTAAATGAAATAATTTGAAAACCCTTGTATACAAATGAAATTTTTATTGAATTCATATTGTGATAAGAACACAGGAATGTTACGAATATGAGGAATAGAATATATAAAAACGATCGTTTCTCTATCGACGTAATCATCATCATCGTCGACATCATCACCCAGCCATTCCCTTTCTTTCCTCCGGGCAAAGTGGAGCTCTCGGAGAGTCGCAAGCAGCCTTCGAGAGTCGAAACAATGAAGCTTAACTACCGCCGGGGTTGCAGCAGCCAGCCACGTACCCGTTGTACCCACTATACTCGAGTCATCTTCGAAGTGCGCTTTGTGAGGGCACGTGCCCCCTGACAGGACTCGAGGAAGGCCTGCGGTAGGTTGCGGAAGCAGCGTATGTAGCATTCACGTACATAAGAGAGTATAAGTACAGACGCTCGCATGGTGGCTCGTCGACGTATGGCAGAGTGTACACTCTGTCGTATGTGTAGATATCAGTATTCGTGATGTACATTGTCGAGATTGCAAGAGGCTGTGGCGGCGGCGGCGGTGGTGGTGGCGCCCAACAATAATTGTTACTGTAAAGCGACGCGTACGCATGCACAGCCCGGAGTATCTTGCGGTGTGGCCCTACGCCATACGCCCTTTCTACATGGGAAAGAGGATCACGGTCACCGTGACGACCCGAAGCTCGACGATCTCTCACCGGCTCGCGAGCTCTTCGAGTTCAAGTACATATCGCGATACACCCTGTTAGCGCGCACCCTTCGGTACGCTATTGTTACATAATATACATGAGCACGTATGATGCGGTAGGTAGACGCGTGATACCCGTAACTCGAGTAGTGAAGCTCTATGCAGCTACACAAATGTTCACTTATACCGAGGAATCTTGTGATCTACGTAATTCCGTTTGCGTCACCAGGGATGGCCGTATGAAAATTGTTTGTACCAACTTTTTTCTCTCCAATTTTTTTTTCTTTGAGTTCGACAGTTCGTATAATCAAGAAACAATGATAACAATATAAATTTTGATTTCTAAACTAAAGGGGATAATTTTATGAACTGCAGGTACTTTTAGGAATTTATTTTTAAAACCTACGCCTCGATCAAGAAGACGAATTATTCAAGTGATATTATTTTACTTGAGAGTCAAATTTTTATTCACAAAATATGTTGTCTTCCTTAATATGTGTATGAAAAAAAAAAAAACTTGTAAATACGTGAAAGACACTTCGAAGAAAACGTATAACTCAACGTTAAAGGTTAATTCGTTTTAGCATTCTCCGATTGAAAATCGATCCAAGTTTGTAGCAATCCTGATGTTAATTTGCGTCCGTCGAACGAATAGATTCGCCGACGAATTCGTTCTGGCGTTGGAGAGCTGATTCCGAGGGGGTTGGAATGGCGGCTCTGTGCGGGGCTGCGTCGGACGAGCACAGTGAGCGAGAGGGAGAGAATGGCCAATACGCGATAACAGAGGGCTCGGTTGTCTGATGGCAAGATGGCGTCCCACGATAGTGACGTCACCGAGAGGGTTGGAAACACCCGGAGGCAGGGGTGCAATGCGCGACGATCGCGGAGGAGTGGCGGCGGTGTCTCTGTCCCGCTACAGAGACCCCGCTGGTATATGCTATATATACATACAATATATAGATATATAACGCTATGCAACAGAGGGCGAGAGCGAGGGAATGAGGAGGGTGCGGACGAGACCGGCGAACAGAGCGCAGAGAGGAGAGGAGTATAATATTGATCGCATCTCCGTGGCTGCAGACAGCATCTACCCTCTGTTGACGGGGTTGTTACTCCGCCCGCGCCCAAGCTCGTATACGCGGGGATGAAATTCCCTCGCTCGTTTCTGCTTTCTATCCTCCCGCGTGGATTGTGGATACGCGAATTCCTGCACATCATAGTAAATTACGAAGAATTTGCAAGAATTTTAACGCTGAATCAGGTCAAAATGGTAATACCAATCCGGTGATAACAAAAAAGAAAAAGAAAAATACAATCTTGTAGGTACGAAAATAAAAATGATAAATTTCATTCAATTTTATTCAACGATTCATCGTGAATCCCATAGTGATAAAATACAAATGCCGCGATGAAATATACAGTCCGAAAAATCGTGGTACTTTTGGCAACTAATAAGTGACAACTATTAATTTCTAGTCCGTTCGACCATTTTTATAGTTGCATCTCCATTTCTATAGTAAAATCAAAGGTAAGTACGGTAACTATAAAAATAATAGATTCAACCAACAATTAATAGTTGTCACGTTTAATAGTTGTCAATGACTTTTTTTTCATACTACGATCGAAATGAAGGGATTCTCATACCGATTAAAATTTGAAGAAAAAAAATCATTGAGTGTAACATACAATAGGAACATTTGTTAAAAATGTTTTCTCACTTTCGATAAAATTCTATAAATTGCACTTAAACGGTGTCGTCGGTTCAATTACAAAATATAAAATCATCAATCGAGAAAGGTGACTAGCGCATAAAACCTGTCATTAGGGTACGAGGCGACACGTACGCTCGTAACGCCAAAATTAAGGTCGTTATCCGATGTCAGACACGTCTTGCACATGCGAACTCTTAAAAAAAATTTTAAAAAATAACGTATCACCGGGACAGCTGCAGCAACCTGTCCTGATGGCGCACGCGGACGATCGCGTTTTATTACACATACTCACCGAACAATATATCGAGTCAAATTAGTCAGCGGCTTGTATTCGATAGGTCCGTGTTCAAGATTTACAAACCACCAACACAATATAATAACATACATTGTATTTTAATGCGATAAATTTCCCAATCTCATATCGTTGTTACAACATAACCAAACAGACTTGAAAAAAAAACAAAAAATAAATAAATAAATGTAGAAAAATTCGCGTACGTTGAGAAAGCAGAAAGAGGGTCATACAACAAAATCTTATATGCCATAGCACATCCGAGTAGTACATACTATATATCCATTATGTTATATATATGTAGTACGAACCAAGTGCATGCACGGAGTAACCCACGAGGTACACAAAGGTAACTTCGTTAAACACAACGCTTTATACGTGTTTCTCAGTCGAACAGGACCAACGGCATAGCGAGCCATGATACGCCAAGATAATTATGTGGGCGTGGCATAAGCTCGTTACAATAAAAACTGGAACGTAACGCAGGCCGTTTCTGCGCCAACCGCAGCTCGTGGCTCGGTTGCTGCTGCTGCTGCTGCTGCTGCTGCTTCGCGGTGTGCAGCTCGAGGAAAATCTCGCGTGTTATCGTGCCGGGGGGGTAACTTACTGTCGGATACGTGCTGCTGCGCTGTGGTCCGATGTTTGAGTGTATATGTTCACATACGTACTCTGTGTATACACAGTTATATATATATATATTCAGTGTGTACATGTGTATACGTATAGCAGTACAGCAACGTACCTACGTTCACTCCACCTCCTTTCTCGTTCTCTTCATTCTCCGCTTCTTCTTCCTCCTTGTCCTCTTCGCTTCAATGCCGGTCTCATCATTATGCGTAGGTATGTATCTATCGCCGTGGCATATCGACGTTGCTCTGGCTACGTTCCGTTTATATCCCATGGTCCGGCGAAAGGCAAGCTTGGAAGAGGGACCCAGCAACATAGGTGCAATCTTCGCACGCATCGACATGTGTATTTAAATTAGTCGCTCCCGCCGTTGGCAGCATCGAGTATCTTCGGTCCTCGCATGTATTGCTGCTCCAGCTGCTACTGGTGCTGTTTCTGAAATGCTATTGGGCTAACGCGAGAAACTCTCTGTGTCCGTAGAACCAAGCTGAGTAACAACAAGAATCAAAGCACTAACATGGGAATATACAGTAGAATCTCGCATGGCTAATGATTTACGTACATTGTATTGAAGCATTGCACATGCAATTTAACTTTTCTTTTTACGCTGCTTATCTTACTTTGCAAAATTGTGTTCAAGAAATTTAGCATTCGAGTGACCTATTTCGTAGACAAACATTAATAATCAATTATGTACCTTCGTGTCTTCTGAGTAAAAATTAGCGCACATATTAAAACGATAAGTCTACAGACCATTCGTCTGTAGACTTATGTTCGATTTAATCGTCATACGTCGTTGAATATTAACATAACTAAACTATTCGATGAAGCTATCGGCATGGAAAAAAATCGTCGTCAATTTTTACATCTTACAGTGACTATTATTATTATTATTATTATTAAATACTAGCTGTGTCTAAAAATGTTTAAGCGCATAAACGATGAATCTGTATCAATAATTTATATATATATATAGTTGCAATAGTAACAACTATTCAATACGTTTGTATTGTATAACGGTTACGAGTTTTGATGTGTCTGTAATTTAAAAAAAACAATAAAATAATTAATTCAGCAATATTATGTCACACACAAATGTTGTATTCTCAGCTCCTATTTCTAATTCTTACAATTCCATATGAGACTGAAACAATTACATAATCTGTTGGAATTGTTTAATCCACACAAGCAATTGTGTTATAATCATTACGCCCCGTTTTAACATTTAAAACATATTTATGTTCGGAACGAGTGAATGAAAATCAATAAATTATCAGCAATCAATAGAGAATTAAGCTACGAATATAATCCAATAACATCATTGAATTTCATTCACCTATTTTCAAGTAAAACGCCTTGAAGGTTTTGAGGTTATAATACAAACCGACATCAGCTTTTGAACACCGACCGTTGACACCAGTCGTCAGTGTGAACTCGTATGAACACCGCCCAAGAATTCAGTTTAACACCGTATTTTTAACAGTATTGAATTGCAAAAGAACATTTGTGGCAGCTCGTAATACATTTTTTATTGTAGAAAAGTGGGAATCAAGGAAAGTATCAGTCAACTAAGATTCGACTGTACATACTATTCAGAGCTTGCGATATGGTGTGCTGTGTTGATTCTGGTTTCTATATACAATATATGTGACAGAATAGACTAGAGATTTGACGCACACAGATGAACACATGATCCAGGGAGCCCGATAAACGTATACGCTGTACTCAAGGGCTTGTATTCAAATTAATTCTCCGAGAAGCTGTTAATTAGCACACGGCGTTAGGCTGATGGTGTATAGGACTTTACAGTGCGCACTCTATGTACATATAGTCGTTTTGTATTTATCGGTTGACGCTTCGTCGTCCCTGTCTCGTTACATGTTCTCGCGATCGAATACCTGTATCCTGCTTTTACACGATACATAACACATAATATGAATCTCCAGTCGGAGAAATTTCAGAGATCAAGTATCAGCTATAGCTTAAATTCCCACAAATGTCGAGTTTGTCACATTTATTACTCTCTCAGGATTTTTTTTTACCAAATTACATCTCTGCCACGATTTAATTCGAGAAAACATTTCTACAGTAATACAACTTTACCTGAAGCGAAATTATTTATATCTCTACCATGAAATAACGCTGTCATAATTAAGGACTCCCTGAGGGAAGATATTTACCGTTATACAACTCTACCATTTTATAAATTTATCCGTTTACATCTGTACCGCGGAAAAACTTTCTGGTGGTCCAACACTGATGTCATATATCCCGAGTAAAATCGGTTGTTGGTTCTCTCTTCAATTACTTGCAATCAATTTTAGAACGTCGGAATGTTCCGTGGCAAAGATGTAAACTGGTAGCTTTGTAATTCGTAGAGTGTTTCAATTATAGCAGAAATGTATCGAATGAGAGGGGACTTAATCATTGTAGATTAATTTCGCGTCGGAGATATTAATTTTTTTTTCTGTTGGTAAAGTAACAGAGTTGTAATTTGGCAAAGATGTTTTTTTTTGGTTGAATAGTTAATGAGAGAGTTATGAATGTGTTCTCATTTTTATTTCTATTTTGTATTAATTACTCTCTATTGTTTATTTATTTATTTATTTATTTATTATTTTTAGTTGCATGTACATACCATTTTGGTCCTTGAAAGAAAAGGATGTTAAACGAAGTCTGCGATAATGCGGCGATCGATAATACTCACAAAAAAAATGCAATAGTTACGATAAATATTGAAGCGATTAATACAAACACTAACGTTTTAAAATTATTTTTATTGTTACGCTGATAATAAAAGAATCAAAACGTAAATATAACCATTTTGTTTCATGCTATCATTCATTCTATTTTATTTAAATTTTTAACAATGTTCGGGCGCGTGGAAACAAATGTCTGCGACAGAGCGATGATAGATCTACGGGGTACACTTTCCTTAGGTTCAATTGATAGATCCATCACCGCTCTATCACAGACATTTTTTTAACACACACGCGCGCTCGTGTACAAAAATTCAAATAAAACCAAATGAATGATAACATTGAATGCAATCGTTATATTTACGTTTTATTTCGTTGATTGTCAACATAACTATAAAAGTACTTGAAAAAAAGGGTTTGTGTTAATCTCTGCACCAGTTGTTGTAACTGATGCATTTTTTGTGAATACTGCACGCGGAATGAGAAAAAGAGCGACATACGCACTCGTCTGCATCAATCGGTATAGCTCGACTATAGCCAGAATGTATGTGCATCGGATGCGTTTGTATACAGCGACGAAAATCGAATGCACTCGTGCGCATCAGATAATCCACAGCGAATTCCGAAAATAACAAAAAGAGAGAAAAAAAAAGAAATAAACGAAAGAGAGAAAACGAGCGAGTGAGTAATAATAAAATGAATGAAAGAATCGAGAACAAAAAAAAATAAATCAAGAGATCGCATCCTCGGAGTGTCGATCACGTGTCACCGGTCGACAATACCAACTCGTATTGTGTGCGCAGCAGGCGCGTTAGCCCGGATCCGTGATGCATCTCTCTCGCTCTCTTTTATTGGTTATATACGCCGACGTATATCTGACGCGATAACGCGCCTGTTATCCAGATCTCATCATCATCCGATGACTGTACACCTTATACCCGTTCACTAACGGCTACCGCTATGTAGATCCTCTTGCACGCTCTACACCCGTACCAACGAGACGAGTGATTTAATTTCAACCTGTCCCTTTATCCCTTCAAACTCCAGTAAAGACTATTTTAATTATAATACAAAAGTTATTTCTTAATTAATAACAATTCTTCAGTGAAAACTGATAATGCATTAAATTTTTGTACATAATGTCACGAATAAAATGGACAAATTAACTCGTTATAAGACATCACATTGTTCAAATTCCGGTGTTGAAGATCAATTTTACACAACCTCCGTATGAGTCTACACCAACAACTGTGTTAATAGCCGATGTTCAATAGTTAGTGCCAATTCGCGTTACAACCACAAGTTTCAATATATATTACTTCAAAATGAATCAATGAAACTTAGTGGATTTTTTATTAATTGTAATGATTGTTAACAATTTATTTATTTTCTACTCATTCCACTCATCCAAAACATAAATTTGTTTGAATTTTTTACATGGAAGTCGAGTTATTTTAACATAATCGATTGTGGGATTTAAATCTGCAAAAACTGCAACGATACACTGTTAAAAATTCAGGGTGTTTAAGGCGATTAGTGTAGCCTTTTGACCAGTGTTGACCCATTTGGTGTCAATTTTAACAATTTTGACACTGTTTAATTTACACAACCGATTGTCTTATAATCAATAGGTGAAATTGAACTTTCTAATTTTTCAACTCCAACGAGGGGGGGGGGGGGGGGGTCGATTGAGGTGAAATTACGCACAATGGAATTATTCTTTTGAAAACATTCGACACGTACTTTTTTTATCTTCGATTCAAAGCGCGTTTCTTGAAATAATCAATAAATTGATTTTTTGCAATTACAGTGCCATGTGTCTTGAATCAAAAGAAATTTTTCCAATAAAACTTGCGTATTTTTTAATGAGGAATTCGAATCTGCATTAAAAAATAAGGATTTTCATAAAAAAATTCAAAGTTACCCCCCCCCCCTACTTCCCCTGCGATATTTCGATGTCGCAAGATAAAACTCACCCTGCATATGCAAGTTTCTGGATAAGGCGTTGATTTAGCAACGCTACGTTTCTCAATATCGTATATTCGTCGCCACCGAATAGCAACCCTAACCTCTCTGTACTCGTCGGTTATATTGTCACCTACTTCGGGCATTCTCGGTTATTATCGGGACTGCCCGAAAGGTTGAAAGGCACATGCGATGTTGCCAAGTGTACCCAACTACTTCACGGCGGTCAGTCTTCCGCTATTTAATAACGTTTTCATCGCGATTATCTAAAAAATTTACGAATAATTCCGTGACCCTATACTTTTATAATCACGCTAGTTTCTTCAAATTCTAATTTACAAGTAGCAACTTTAATATCAACGCTATCTAATCGATAGGAAGATGAATTCGGCAATGACAATGCTGACGGAATGATTTTCCTATAAAACGCCGGGTTAATCTATCCATTTTCAACCTAACATTACTTGTTGCAATCATCGATAAGATACCAAATACTTGGAATATATAAAAGCTTATCACATATACTCATATAGATTTAAAAATTAAGAATGTATCTAATAACGATTGCAGCGAATCTCCTACCTTAAAATTTAAACACTAGTTGTTTCATTAAAATCATTAAATTTTCATGTCTCACCGTTAATCTGTCATTCCAGCCTCATAGAGTGGACCTTTCACCACATGTAGAACCTCTTTATGGGCTGATCAAGAGTTTATCTAACGTGGTTCACGCTTATCACAATTCACGACTAACTTGAATCCAAGTCCGCAAATAATTGATTCACAAAATGTTATATTTCCGTCACAAATACCATCTCTAAATGCTATAACTCAAAATATACTTTGAATATGTACGTGAAACCATCTGCATATTAATCGTAACAGTTCGGGCTATTGTTTAAGGACAACAATTTTTGTTTTTTAGTTCAACCGTAGAATAGCCACACTTGTGTACACTCGATTCGTTGATACATTTTTTCACCATTTCTGTTAATGTGCCGCTAATGTGTTCTGATTTTTAGTAAATTTATTGAAGTTGGATTAAAATGTTGCATTGAAATATCTCGTTGCCTCTTTGTAAATGTTCTTCCTATCTATTAAGCAAAGAAAATAAAATCTCCAGCATTTCATGAAAATAAATAAATAAAAATGTAACTAAGATATCTCAACACTTTTTTGACACTGACTCTTAGTTAAATAACAAACGCAAAATTATTATCATTGAATATCCTCCTACTTTGTGATAGGTATAAATATATTCCGTCCTTGTTCAAGCGATAAATTAATAGAATAAAATTGAATTACACAACTTTGCATGTATTTATGAAGATTCAATACGAAAACTTACTTTTATAATTAATTATAAAAGTTCACAATCGCATAATAATTATAATCACGATTTCGGTATAAATTCCACTGAAATAAATTATTAATACATCCAATTTGTAAGGATAAATTTGCTCCAAGCGATTAATTCGGTTAAGCTAATAAATAAATTCGTTGCGATAACAATTAATTGGCTGCTTCATCAATTTAGTTCGTTGCGTCAACTAAATTAATCGCCTGGAGTTTATTTAATCGTTTAGTCGGTTGGAGCAACGAAGCCTTATTATTCGTGTGTGCCAAGATCTTATTTTTAAAAAATGCATTTTTCTTACAATCCCCTGGAGCACAATTTTCTCATTGTCCTCAAAATCCTAATTCTATGGGATTTCTTTTGCTACTGTCTTTTTTCCTTCCACAATATTCCATAGCCGGGGGTTGGTTACACACAGAGGGCCGTATATCTGGCGTCTCTTATCGCGGCTTTATGCTTTTATACCGTATACCACGTTATACTTTTATACTCTATAGCGCATACGACGGTGGCGTGGTGCATATACGAGTATATGCAGTTCACGAGAGTACAGAGTGGCTCTGACGCCGTCGCCCTCCTCGCCACGGTAAACCGTACACCGCCCGCTTTTCTACCAATACCGCAAAAGCACAGTGCATCGTTGCATATACGAGCAAGAAACGCTTATGCATGCACGCAGAGGGAAAACGTTCTCTAGAATCGCTATAACGTAGCTAGCTCGGATATTATATTCCGGTCGCGTATACACGCGTACCTCTCTACTTCTTTATGATGTGAATAGCGTTTAGCTATATGGAACTATAGTGAACTATTGTAAAATTGTGTGTGCAATGCATGCCAGGCGGTCAGTTCACGTATACAAACGTCCAGTACCACCACCTTTCGTGCACTCCCGAGAAGAAACATTTTTCCAGAGCATTACTTTTACTTTTATCGGTGTCACGTAGAAACCGCGCTCGACTTCTGTGCCTCTCTTCCTTCGTATATCCCTTTTTGTCGACGGTCATAATACTCTCGCTTCACTTCAGCACACCTATCACCCTGTCATATATATGTGCTTCTAATACGTGCTTGAGACACACGCGATATAAATTTCGTTGTAGACGTGAAATTACGATTTCTATCTCTTAATTAATTGCCACGGTTCTTATTAGAAATGAAAAAAAGACCGATGTGCATTGTAAGAAAAATTGTTGAGTTCCATACAGGTGCAAGATAGTAGACTGGGTTAATTTAACGAATATGGCTAGAGAAATTATGAGAATGTTTTGTTCTCGCTTCCTTTTTCCGCTATTTTTCAATTGGACTTTGCTAAGAATTATATTAATTTTCATGGTTTGAATATTGTGGGCGTGACGAACGAGCGAGAGAGCCACGCGTGGCCATCTTGAGAAGACAAACGTCGAGAGAGTGAGATAAGAGAACCTCGCTTTCTCGCGGAAACGCGCCGGAGACAATCACGAGCAGACCGAGTGAACGTTGAGGGAAAGAGAAATCGATCGATCGTTCCTCGCGCGTCTCATCGTCGGATCGCCGTCGTCGTCGTCTCGTGGTGTAAGTACTAGAGCTAGAAAGCTCTTTCTAGGTACATCGAACGAACGAATTGTTCGTGGCTTCCTTTCTCGATGCATTCAATCCCTCTCACCGTTCACCGTCTTTCGATAGATGCAGCTCACGATATTATATCATCATCCCTCTACTTTCCCACAGTCTGTGGACTGAATTTGAATAATAAGAACTTCATTAGAATCAGCATCAGACAACTCCTGTGGTAAATCGACTTTCAGTAATGAAGCCAATCCATTGGTAGCCTATTGTGGAACGTGAAGGTAACATTTTTATTTTTAAGTTGGAAGAATAACTGAAATAAATATAAATTCAGTCAATGATTTCTAAGATTGCAGTCTGACTTTTTATTTCCATTAATTTTTTCTAATTTCTTTCTAACATTTCAAAGTATTTTCTTAACTATTTGTTCAAGATCCGCCGTCCTATAATTTTATCTATTAGCGTTGAAACAAATTTATTTTAACTTTTTCAAAGTAATTAATATTGAGAAAATGCTTTAAATTAAGAAATTGATTGATTCAATGAGGATTTGAGGTCAAATGTGTTTTTTTTCACACCATCCAAAGGATTATGCCAATTCATATCGATATCAATATATCTCTTTTTATTATTTCTCTGATATTCAATAATTTATTATTATTCTACAAAGAATTTTAAAGAAAAAATTGAACTTTCCTTAGAATAATATAAAACTAAGCTTGGGAAAAGAGAAACTATAAAAATCCAAGCGGCGGGTTTACCAGAGTGAGGACCGAGGGAGCGTTACTCCTAAAGGCGAGAGTAGCAGTATATCGCGGCAGTAAAGCGAAACGGGAGCGTGTAAAATCTCGGCGAGAGTATTACAGCGAGGGACATCAGCTACCGCGTAGGAGAATAGATGAGACAGGACGTGGAACGACGACGACGTCGACGTCGTCCGGCTCGTAGGGGTTGATGGGACGTTAAAACCACGCGCGCGAGATCTCCGAGGATCGTTGGGCAGGGATGCGAACGCAGATCTTTATCCTCTCACTTCGAGTCACTAGGTATATCCATAATACTAGTGAGCTCCCTCGATTTCAGGATCGAGTGAAGCGACAGTGTTAGGGATACGACGACATACTCTCGGGGAAATTCGCCCTCTCGATTTTCTCGAAGCTTCTCATTGCTCCTGCACATATTTAGAAAACTGTATATATGTGTACCGCTTCGAGCAACGATGTAGGAAACTCAAATTCTCTCGAAAAAAAAATTGAAATAATAAAATATAAAAGTTTATTCAGTTCCGAAGAAAAAAAATCAAACTACTCGTATTTTGTGAAAGATTTTTCGTATTTAGTGAACCTAAATCGATATTCTAGAAGAGATCGAGTATCTATAGCTTTAATAAAAAATAACGACTAAAAATAATTAATTTTATTTATGTCAAATACATGCATTGGGAAGACCAGGGTGGATCGACTCAATTTTTACTTCAGAATTTATCTTTTTGTTTTTCGAAACGATACAACTCAACAAAACTAATTCGGTTGTATTTCGTAATCTTTCGGTCATGCTCCGTGTCCTGTACATCGATCTTTATGGAGACCGAATTGAACCTACTTGCTCCGTTGCGGGGCAACTTGAGTCTTGTCGGTTCAGACCAATTCAACTTGGTTTAGCATAAATTGTTAAACTATAGGTAGCATAAAATTATCCAAAAATATCGAGAATAAGTTCAAAAAGTTTATAGATATCTCAAATGATATACATTTATCATAATTTTCTTCTTACAATTATATATTTTGGATTTCTCAAAAAAGAACCTTTGGAACAGTCAAAACATTTTATTCCTCATTTCAATATCAGATAACTTAAAAATATTCCAAATAATGAAAAAAATCAAAGAAAGAAAAAACGTCCGACATGATTTATCGTTTACTCACGGTTACAAAATATATTTTACATTTTTTTGCAATGTTTTTGCCTTCAGTAAAGTATCGCGCTCCCGTGTTGATCGTTTTTCCTGTTGGCTCTCGGTCGCGTATCTGTAATTCAGTTCTCGCGATCGCAAATACTTACTACAGAGTAAAATACGCGGGTCCCGTGTTTCGCTCTCGCATTATTTTCGAATATTCCGTTCACTGTTCACGAATTGTAGTTGGCACATGTGTACGGGTTACAAGCGCAGTGATAGGTGCACGTGTAGAGTGTATTCTTTGGATACAGTTCTCAATCACCTCGCACTATCAGGATCAACTTTGGTGAGTCAATCGATGTTTAATTAACGTTGCGAGGGGCTCGAGGATTGAATTGAATAAAGATCTTGCGCGTTACGGAGGTGCTTGTACAGCCACCGATGCGTTGCAACATAGACTCGTACTAAGATGTCGTTCTAAGAAGGATATCGAAGCTCTTGTTCGATTGAGATTTTGTAAAGATTTATGCTATTTATCCCGCCACAATCCCGACTACTACAACCTACAACCTGAGCGCCCGTGGATTTCCGTCACCGTTCGCTCATTTCGCTGCATTCAATTGCGTTTGTCAATTTTACGCGCCAGCAAAAATTTACGAGTTCCGTTCAAGCTTTCGTTTGCGAGGTTTTATTTATGATGAAGTTGAGCTCGGTTCTCTTCTACTTCCCTCCGGGTATACCGGTTTGTTAATTCCGTTGAAATAAAAATTAACTGCCGCTCAGCTTGGTTTGCGCGGATGCATCAGCGGCGGTGAACGACCGAAGGTGACGTTGTTGTTAGTTCTCGTTAATTCTTCAGTTGAGTTATCGAAAAATACGTTACAAACTAAACTACGTTTCTAAACGTTTGTAGGATTGAAATGTTAAAAAATTTATTTTTCACGTAAACAAAGCTTCTTTTGCGAGGAAGCAAAAAAAGGAAACTTCGACAACAGCAGACCGGGGCACATTGTAACAATGATTATTTTTACATGAAAAAAAAAATCTTTGAATCACTACAATATCATTAAGTCAACTGCGGTGGCTTTATACAACTATTGATCATATTCTGTGTAAATATAAATATCATATCTCTATCTTATTCTTCGAGATAAGTCGTAATTTATGGGTTTGCGTTTCAATCCAACTTACTCTGTAGCGTGATTAGTTAAAAAATGTAATAATGAACACAAAGTAACGAAATACAGAAAAGTATATAATTGATTATTTTTTAATTATTATTATTTAGATTTTTAAACATAATTTTACCATTTTGTGTCTGTATCATTTCAATTATCGTATCAATTTATATTAATTGCCGAATCAATTAAAATGTTGCAGTCGATGGTAAAATTATTTTCGTAAATCGGCGACTGTAGCGTAGGTGTTGCATATCGATTTCTCTTCTGTATGAGTTTAAACAAAAATCCGCCTGTAACTTCGGTATAAATTGTGGTTCAATAAGGTAAGCAAGGTTTCAAGTTGTCAAAGATCTAATTCCCTGATTTTTAAACATGTGTGATTCGACCAAGCACCGTCATCCATACTAAATGTATTTTAGTTTATTTTTTAAAAAAGTATTCAAATGAAATACATTTTTTTCCTCCTGCGCAAGAATGTTTTTCTTGTGGTTAACGTTACGTCATTGGCTAGAGTTATGCTATGAAAGGAAATCGATACAATCGAAGTTGAGCGGAAAGGTGCAATGGAATTTATTCGACGTGTCACGTCCCAAGTGGCACAATGCCGAGATCGACGAACGACCGATAAATAATCCTCGAGGCTTGAGTACTGCCTTTAAAAACGTTAACGTCTATGACGACAAGAAGCTAGACTTCGGTATAGAGCAAAGTGGTATTGATCTATCAATCGGCGCACTCTTCTGAATGCGATTTGACAACACAGACTGAATATTAAAAACCTTGAATAGGCGAATATATTCTCGTGCGGTCAGATAAATAATTAAAATATAGAGTCCTACACCATTCCCGAATAAGACTTAAGGTCCCCATCGATTTAGTCGATACCTAATAAAAAAATTCTTTTCATTGAATGTTGGCGCCCAGACACGAATGCTATAGAGACTTATTAGTTTCGAATAGCTTCAGGGCAATGTTCGAACGACAGGTGAAATTGATAGCTGTCCGCTTAATTGGCATTCACGCCCAAAAGTTACACCGGAGAGAGAGAGAGAGAGAGAGAGAGAGAGAGAGAGAGAGAGAGAGAGAGAGAGAGAGAGAGAGAGAGAGAGAGAGAGAGAGAGAGAGAAAAATATTTTCACCCCATGAGCAGTTCGACCGGAGACCACCCTTTTCACCAACCTATTTCCTTGAGCTCTTGTTGCTGCTGTAAGAAAGAGGTTGGCCGTTTTTGAAGGCCCATGAAATCTCGCTTATGCTCTGTAGCTCTGCTATATGGCAGCTCAAGATGACATCTCGCTCATACGGAATAATAAATGAAAGAGAACATTTCAATTAGGAGGTTCTCGTCTCTCTCAGCGTGGCGTCGTGCCTGTTTCTCGGGATAAGCAGGCAGAAAGAGTGAGAAATAAAGAGATAAAGAAGGGCGAGAGAGAAAGAGAGAAAGGGATCTTGGACCACCCCCAATGTCCTCGCTCGCGCCTGTACGAGAGCAAAGGAAAGAGGTGGAGTAGGAGGAGGAGGAGAACGCGTTGGTCTCAGCCGCAGAGACCCAACAGTCTCGCGAGGCCCGTCCGTAGGCCCATCTTCGGTATATAAGCGAGAAGCCAGGAAGAACCAGGCGCTTTCGTGACGGATGGGGACATTATGCGAGCTCTGCGTTAGGTGTCTAACCCTGCTTGGAATACACTTAGGAGTATCTTGTGTTGCCAGGTAGCTTCGCCGTATTCCTTCGGATATTTGACCTCTTTCTTATTCACTTTCCAAACCGATCCTTTAAATATATTTCTTAAATAATCGTTTATACCGGCCATGTATTAAATATTCGATTGATATCAAATAAAAAATAGTTATTCTGACTATAAAAAGACCCTTTGCAGGAACACACACGACAAAAATTTGTAGAAATTATTCTTTCATATATATCAACATGCTTCCGCCAAAAAGTTAACAATAAAGATAAAAATAACCTAAAATGTTTTATATCTGTCAATTAAGCTCATTCATAAATCTATCTATGTTCAGGTACATTTATATACAATTTGTTTATACCAATAAATCACAAACATTATATCTTTTTGTGAACTACTGCTCTGTGCTATAATTCTGACACATCAACTAAATAGAATTAGAAAATAATATAATCTTTGGTGAAAGTACAGTACCGAACTGTTGTAACAGGTCTCACTGTATATACCTCTGGGATGATTGCCTCGTATATGCACTACGATGCACTACACGGTACGAGGTGGAACAGTACGCGTAGTCAGTTTCTTGAAAGGATACCACGAATCGAGTGAGCTTCCCCGTGGAGAAGTGGTCGGCGGCGGTGGTGGTGGTGGTGGTGGTGGTGGTAGAAGCGTGGGTATCATCCTCCCCATGGTCCAACACAGGTAGCAGTAACCGAACGAGCTTTTGCTCCTTTTACGCCACTATTTTTCACTCGTCCAGTTTTTAATGGTCGGGATTAATATCTACCGGTAACAAGACTCTTTTTCGCTCGTGTAATGGTGAACGTGCGTGCGCATCTACCGACACAAGCTTCATCCGAACACTTGGTTATACTGAGAAACATAATAAAAGATTACAGATGCGATGCATCCGTTCGCAGCAATAAGTCTGATTGTGTTCGTGGAGCCGGACAAATTATACCGTATTATACCGGTGTCTCAGACAATCAATTATCACACGACCCGCGGTGCGCGCTCAACAAGGCCAGAGAGGGCCGAGCCCTCTTAACTGCGTTCATACACATCCGCGACTACGAGGAGGTAGTAGCAGACGTGTGCGTATATTCTTATACGAGAGAAGATCTTTACTCGGTACACTATGTATATAATAATATAATAATAAGACACGCGTGTGGGTGAGATTCCTGCGAAAAGGACGACCCATTTCATTGATCATCGTGTCTCACCTGTTTCCAGGTATCCCACGCTTTCCTATTATATTCCAACTATATTATACTATGCCATATATACATACAAACTATATTGTATAGATATATATTTACTCATTTTTCCACCCTTCGCACTGTTAAAAAAAAACCACGATACAAGCTTCTTTTATCGTTTTGACAGCCCAGCATAAATCTCTTCCCACAAGACACCATTGAAAAAGATATTATTTCAATTTGGTGGAGACAATAAAAGTATTTAAAACAGTGGATTTCTGTTTACCCAGATTAAAAATGGGTATTTATGCCTCGAGGGCTGACGGGACGATTTAAGCTTTATTAACGATTCGCATTGACAGTCAGAGAAACAAGGCGTTCCCGGTGGGCTTTGCTTTCAGTCGAACGATGATTATGGGCGCGCGCCTCTTCCTCGTTATTTTCCTCGTAGGTATGCCCGACCGACGTTTTCCCTCACGAGACACGTTTTCTGCATAATTTTCCGGTAATTTTCAAACACAAATCTCGGAACTCTGAAAGACCGTGACTTATGGACGTCTCGCTGACACTGGCCCGCGGCTACACGATACTTTGGTAGGTATACCTTCCCTATTTTTCGAAAGATCGCTTCGGTTACGGATACCCTTCGTCTTCCTTCAATCCCTATACTTGTTCTTCCACGATGAATTCCGACCTCCCCGTTGAATATTTCTCTAACGGTACCTGCTCTGCTATTGCCAACGTCATTCCCGTTGAGAAATAACGGAAAATATAGCGCATTTCATTACATCTCAAATTCTTAGATTTTCTTAAAAC
The DNA here is from genome assembly GCA_963942595.1 of Cylloceria caligata. Lineage (NCBI taxonomy): Eukaryota > Metazoa > Arthropoda > Insecta > Hymenoptera > Ichneumonidae > Cylloceria > Cylloceria caligata. The sequence continues at coordinate 13,906,811 of OZ012704.1, forward strand.
TTTTATAGAAAAAATTTTTCAGAACAGGTACCAATGTTCAACTGCTATTGTGAATTATTTCAAACTAATTTAAACACCCAAGTATGAATACATTTATTTCATACATTTTGCTTCCTCATTAAAGGCGTTTTGTTTTCATGAAACATTTTTTTTCTCGACATTTTTTAGGATGCTTAAAATGGTCTGGAGTGTCGTGAAAAGTCATTCAGAAAAAATATCCGGATGTGTGGGTGTGTGTGGGTGGGTGTGTTTCATCGTTGAAAATTTAATGAAATCTGTACGACCATTGAAATTTTATGAGACTTTACTTTCCGTTTTTTTTTAATAGAAAACAACAAAAACACACTAACTTAAACATTTTTCAAGCTATCGGGCTGTACTTTTTTATAAAAGGGAAGTTACACCCGAGGTTAATTGGTATTGCATTTTGATAGAATCGGCAAAGCGATTCAAAAGTTAACATTTATTCAGAAAAGTCTATAGTAAATGTAACTTTTATAATTAGAGTAACGATACGGAAGCCAAAAGCCAATCATCATAATTTCTTTTAAAGGTGGCTTTGTGAAAGATAACTCGTAAATTACTTGATCAATTGATCTAAAATATGTAACATCAGTTAAACAATAAGTTTTCATTATTCGCTACAATTTTAATTAAAATATATCTAAGCAATGAAATATTAGAACAATGTGAATTAGAAGAATATTTAGATAACTCAGTTTTCGTTAAACTTCAGTTTTAACTATTTTTTTTAAACATGAATGCAAAGTAGAAGTTTATACATTGTTTCCTCATTATTTACCATTTTTAACACAGCCATCTCTATCGGAAGGACCTCTACTTTGACTTCCTTTATGAGTCGAGTCAAAATTCTTCTACGAGGAAGTAAAAATTGATCAACGTACTTCGTCATAGAAGTGGCTTTGTAAAAGATAGATTATAATAACAAAACAATATCCAAGGATCTATTTTCCATCCTTGTTTTTTTATTACTATACTTGTGTGCTCACTAAAATGTAATAGTGAAACACAGCTGTTAAAAATCACAGAAAGATCAATAGACTCTTAGAAACTTCTACAAGTGGGCTTTAGGGGCAAAGGTTTTTTTTTCTTCAAGATGAAGTATCTACTCTCGCGAGTCAAAATACAACGTGTACGTTCTTCACCCATTCATTCATCTCTGAACTATTTATCAACACACCGTGCAACATAATGTCGCGTCGCAGTAGCGATGCTTGGCGAACAATACATAGCCGGGTACCCGAAACGAAAGAGTGCTACCAAAAAGCGCTTTATTATTTTTCCATGGTGCCCCACTCTTCTTCCTTCGTCTCTCTTTATAACGGTGGACCGACCACCCCTTAAGAATAAGAATAAGACGTTGACACATGGCCTAAGGAGCAGAAAGAACGAGTGAGAAAGAAGTGTATACACCGGTGCCACTATAACAGTATAAAGTATATAAAGTCAACGATGTAATATACGACGTTATAACGACCGTCGTATAAAAGGATTTGGTATAAGGATTATTGTGGCGCCTAAAGATTCTTCGAGTTCTTGGCTCTTTCGACTGTTGCTCGTTTTCGTCTCGTTGGTACTGCGTAGAGATACCTATATTTTTTAAAAACGATTTTATGACCAGCGAGAAATTCACTTGACAGCAGTGGGAATAACAGTCCTGAGAATGGGGATTACTACGTAAAAGGAAACGAAGAAAAAAAGGATCTTTCGAAGATCGTTTGCATAAAATTGCATCGTAAATCCGATCAAGCTGCGTGTTTACCCGTGACAACGGTAAATATTTCTTTAATTGACTTAAAGCTTGATTGTTCTATGAAAATTTATGTAATTTAAAAAAATGATAATTATGTGAACCAAATGCTTATTGGTTACGAAAAATTGGAATCTCTGTGGATTCACTTTAATTTTCTCATAACATACGTGGTATATGTAAAGAAAGAATGTATTTTTCTATCGTACAATAGCTTTGTATGCTCGTGCTAGCTGTGATATTTTCTTATTCAATTTTATTTGAGTCATTCATCGAGCACGTGTTAAAAAGGAAAGGGTGAAAAAATCGTGCGAGCGAGATAGAACAGTCTCGGGGTTATCGTCCCTGAGCGACGCGATCATTAGTCGATTAATCATTGCTGGGACAACGTGCACGAACGGAACGAGTAGTCAGTTCAGTTCGGTCCTCTTCTCACGCGGTCGTTCGGTAGACAGACGTCGTTGATGAACCTGGAAGCTGCGCGAGCTCTCTCGCGTCTTCGGCAACTCGATTAATATTAACTCTGGAATGGAGGGAGATAGATGATACTCGATTGCGTCACACTTGTTCGTGTCTGGTTCCAGTAGTGGACACGATGCGACGTCAACAGAAACCGCATATTAATCATCATCGAATTTTATTTTCAAACTCTCTCACTGTCACGGTCATCATGAACCACAGAATAATTTTTAACACACGTATCTATAAACACGCGCACTCGTACTGCGCAAACATGTCCTCTCATCTCGTTTATTTTCAATTATCGCATCGACAGTGTCGAATAATAATTTGTCAACTTTTTCAGAGTAAAAAAAAATTATTGGATAATGAAAAAACAAAAAAAAAATTGAAATGTCAACCTTGCTCCTAAAATTACAGTTAGCTTTCTTTCCTTTATGTAGTTCAGAGCATATTCTAATAGCAATACAAATGTTAACTACTTTTCGACAAAACAAATCTGATTTACAAGTAGTTGACTGTAAGCTTTGAATAATGGGTTATAAGTTGATTTTTTTTGTTTGATCGATCGTGAATGTCCTTCTTGTCACAGTCCCCTACGATAAATAAAAACGTAAACAATACCCAATATCGTGAATCTGACCAACTATCAGAAGCCAGCTTTGCCACTTTTGCTTCTTCCCTTTAAAAATAATTTTTCTATTTTTTTTTTATCGTTCCTTCATTCCTTCGTTTCCTTTTCTCGAGACTAGGATGTTTCTCGAGGAAATTCTCTTTTACTTGCGTCTGTGGGAGCTTTGGCGACTGGTGGGGAGGGGGATGAAGGAGAGGGAGAGAGAGAGAGAGAAAGAGGAAAATCCAGAAGAGGGTTCACCAGCATTCTCTCGTGCGGTAAAAGTAGTGCAGTTTCGCGATAAGGGACGCAATCCGATGCGCGTGCCAGATAAGTGGCTGATGCCTTGGTAGCTGCTTGCTGGTGCGCTAGGGGTGCTCTTTCTATCTTCTATCTTTCTTTCTTCCTCTCCTACCATTCAACTCGGGAAGGATAGAACGAGAAAGAAGATGACATTGGGATACTGCGAGGACGACCACGGTGTCCCGAAAGCGCCCACCAAGAGCGATGCTAAGGGGGGTTAAAATGCTCTCGTGGGGTGCCGTAACACCCTCGCTTAGTTGCTGCTCCGGGGAAGTAAGCTCGGCGAGTCCGGGGCGCGGAGCGGTTCAAATTATACAGGGGACCGACGTCGCACCACTACCATTGCCAATACCAACGTCGTCGTTGGACGTTTGCAAGCGGGGGATGAAAAGTCATTGCTGGAGCCAAATAGTCGGATTAAGGGACTCCGGGTCATTAATTGGCTTGCGCCTCTTGTACTCTCTGCTCGCACTGGTATACTGCAATCCCACCGCTGATTTTCTTGGTGCTTTCACTCTGTCTCATACTGTCTGCTGGTGTATAGTCACTCAACACTGACATGCTGTATCTCGTTCACTTTATTTCGATGAGTGTTGTTCACTCTACTGTACAAGAAATTTGACCTGACTTAACTATTTACTGCTTCTCAGAGATCTCGTTTACTTCGTAATCTTGAGGACTCCCAAGGGCTGTCTATTTTTCTCTATAATCCAGGATGAAACATCGATCCATGCACTTGACTTTCAAGTTTTATTACGTGTCATTGATACCTATAATATACTCCAACCTGAGTATGCAACTTTACATTGACACCTTATTTTATTTTCATAAGTAATCCCTATTCATCTGTCCCACTCAAGAAAAGAAAGGAATCATCGATCTTAGCACCTGACTCTAAAGTTGTATAGAGCGTCGTGGGAGCGATGTGCTGGAATCGTTTCCATCTTCCAAGAAATCTCACCTGGAAATCAATCAATATGAATTGAGGGTGCGTCGGTGCATCGAGGAACCAAGGGCCGCAAAAAATAGAGAATCTTCGAACAAGCAAAAGACGTAAGCCGCATCATAGTTGCGCACATGAATATCCCAAAATACATATACATCATGGTATAGAGTGTGATGCTGTTTGGATGCATGCGGTAGTCAAACCAGAGGCGTTTTACCTCGCGCAGTCAGTGGACTCTTCGCCGCACGGGTTCCCATGGGACAGGTTGGCCCACCCATGGCTTCTGTGATCGTCGCTCTCAGTTTTCGACCTTACCTTTCTCGCTGTGTATACTGGAATAGCAGCAGCGAGAGTCAGAGAAGGAAGAAGAGAGCAACAGCGCACACCTCGCGACTCCTCGCATTTTCAAAGACATTCTACTCACGAAATGGATAGAGTCCTTCGTTGGTCTCTCGTGACAGCGGGGATCCTTGAGACCTTTACTCTTCGAGTTTCTGCAGGCAGACGCAGCTCTCTTCCTGCGATGTCCTGAGAGCAGTGGAGCTGACCTCGTATACCCCCATCGGTGAACACCCGAGAATACAATAATTCTTCCCGCGCGCGTTTCGCACTCTCATTGTTGCGTTTAAACTATAGATTACAGCATTGTACACGCTGTGTTCACGAAGGCTTTCGGTTGCGGCGAGAAGCTGTGACGCGAGCACACGCCGTAGCTAAGAAAACTTGACCCCCAACGAGCGTTGAATTATTTTGTGCTTTTCCCGCATCAATGCTCTGAATACCTTGGGATACCTTGAGATCGTTAACGCGCTTGTAACCGATACACTTGACTTCTATCCATCGCCGTTTGTTTTCATTATATTCCGCCTCTTTTCTCTCGATTTTACTGTTCATCCAACGCTGCTTGAGTTCGTCGAAGCTTGGACCATATTCACCTGTTCGTCATGGTGGTGTATAATAGAAAAATAGTCTCGTGAAGGTTGTATTCAGATTCTTCGAACGATATTGTTTGAAGAACAATGCAAACACTTTTCTCACTATACTTGTAACCGAGTTTGGAACAATTGAATTATCTTTTGATTCTGCAGTGCGATGATTTTTCAAAGTGGAATTGGATATTTTATCGAGTGCAGAGGTTTACCTGTCGACTCGAGAATAGTTATACACACATTAAACAAAATTGTTGAGATAAACATCTCCAGCACATGCTGTGTCATATAGTGATAGCAAACGATTTGCTGTCACTATATCAACAAATATTTGTCGACTCGATAAAATCATTTTCTCCGTGTCGTTTATTTAAAAAATAATACGTATAGGAACAACGAGTTTGTCCCTGCAACAATTAGCACTTTCTGCTTTACTTGTGTACTAAATTGTAGTTCGATCGGTCGAGATGTTACGGAGATACAGAAGTTTGCATTTTTCGAGGTATTAACATAAAGACACCCATACACGTATATCCGGACATTTTTTCTAAATCAATTATCACAACATTTTAAACCATTTTCAGTGTCCAGACATGAAATTTTCGAAAAAATAAAGTTGTAATATGACAATAAAGTTTTCTTTCGGAGAAAGTAACATTAGAATTTGTGTCAAGTACACTATTAATGGAAATTTACAGTATTATGTAATAAAAATTTATTGCATTTATAGTAAATCTTTTCCTTCGTGCAGCTCTGACTTCAGATTTGAGTATCAACTTCGCATTTTAAGTTATATTTAAAAAATGAACTCGTTTTATCAACTACTGAACTCAAAAATGAGTCCAATGTGTACATTTTGTTTTTACTAATTTCGATAAATTTATCTATAAATAAAGCCAATGCGGGTTCCGCTTATCATCTTATTAGCGTATTATGACCATCACCGTATCCATCATAAAATACTTTTACGATGAGAATAAATCGTATCACACAGGTTCACACGCCTTCCCGATTCTCGTTGCTATCAATACATTTCATGAATCACTCTACTTAATATCTCTCTACCTCCCCATCCTTCTATCGCTGTGCTAAGCAATCCATATAGCTGAAGAGATACCGAGCAAGATTTAATATCTCCTGGTGCCATTCTCGCCCCGAAGTTAATTGAAATAGCCCATTCTCGATTATACGGTGCGAGGAGTGACAAAAGACGCGCGATTCCGAGTAGTAGCTCCTGGGTACTGGGAACTCGTCGCATACTGGAGTTTTTCATTCGACGTACGTCCACACCACGTCGATTCACGTTCTCCTATCGTAATGTCATACCTTGAATAATTTTATTAGTAGCATCGCATAGGCGGACAAGCGACCCTGCAACCAGCAAACAGCCATTATATTAGTCGAATCGAATCTGTGTACAAAACAAGATAACCTGATGGTGTCACGGTTCCTTGGGGATTGTGGAACTTCGAACTGACAGGGGGCAGCCACTCCCTACTCGTTCATGCTCCTCACGGTTGATGTTATGCACTAACGCACTGTGCGATGCAGATTCGGAATGAGGATTTTTCATCTGTGGTAGGAATCGTATTAGGCAAATCCTCTCATAACAACGGTAAGATTTTAGAATCGTTAGAACAAACTACAAGACATATGATAGGGAGACTTGCACGGCACTTACATAGAAAAAAATGATTGATTGCACCAACCTAAAGTACGATTAGATACGTTCCAGCCGATTAATTTTCAACAAATTAGTTTGTAGCCAACCAAATAATTACCAAACGAATTAATTGGTAGGACTCTGTTAACTAATTTTTTGATGCAACAAAATTAATCGCCTAGGGGCGTATTAGATCATGCGGATGGTTGGTGCAACAAAGTTTTTTCCCCCAAATACCGCTACTTTCAAGTATACATTCGATCTTTATTTTTTCTACAATTAATTTAATATAAACGAATAACTAATTAATTAATTTTATATATTACATTTAACGACGAGCCTGTAAGAGGAAGTGTTAACTTTATATTCAATCACTTTTCTTAATTGTTTTTCTACTTTATTTGATGATAAAAATATTAAACAAATTTGAGAGTAAATAATGAATTTTCATTTGAATATAACGAGAATTATAGATCTCTATGATGATATAATTCGAGTACAGAAACTTACACTTAGTCGTTGCATTCACTTATAACTCAACTAGATCTCTTTTTCTTTAGTAACCTCTCGAAGTATCTTTCAGAGGTCTCCCGCAATGCATTCATGCTACTCCACTGGCACTCTCTCGTTCTGTTTATCCTCTTGGTTGAACCACTGGGGTGGAGCTGTTTTGACTATTTCAAGGAGGTATAGAGTAACGGAGCCAAGACCTCCCGTTGATTCTCGAATAGTCCTTCACGAAATGAAAATGGAACTGCCTCTAGGATTTGAAAAATTGGTGGAGGTCAGTGGGTTTGTATACCTTACCTATGCGAATAATAACTTGGACGAAGGAGAGAGTGGGAATAACGAGTGATGGAAGTCGCGGGGGTGGCGGGGGCGGGGGATGCGAAAGCACGAGAGTAACCGTGAAATTGGGGTATTTGGCTAACCACGAGGATGTATATGAAATTTTAACAGCATACAGTCTATTCTCTTGTTAGGTTATAGTTACTTTCTTTTGCGAATTTGAGCAACGTAAAAATTCTGGAATATTAATGAATAAAAATATCAAAATTACCATTTCTACCTAAAAGTTAATCTAATAGAGTCAAGAGCCGCAGGTTATCAGATAAAAAAACACGGTGGTTGAGTACACGGGTAATCCATTTAAAATCTAGATTGCTCTCAAAATCCATTAAAAATCTAAAATACTCCATCTAAAATAGAAATATTCTACTTTACTACTATAAACCAATTAATGAATTTACTTCAAATATTACGAAGCCACGTTCCTGACGCGATCGACAGATATTCCACTTCGGTAAACCAAGTAATAAATTCACACAAAGTTCACCTATTTTAAACATTTTTATTGCATCCAATCGATTTTTAGGTGTCGATAGACACAGCTTACCACTTATTAGTGAGCGAGAGTCACCTCTCGAGTGCAAAGGGTCAAGTGTATGTTGAATAACTTTAAAATACATGACAGCATATGTGTCTGAGGTTAATGCATTATTTATTATTATTATTATTATTATTATTATTATTATTATTATTATTATTATTATTATTATTATACAGATTTTCAATTGTCATTCCCTGACAAGCATTTAAATAAAAGTTTCGGAATGTAATCTATAAGAAACGTCAAAGTTAATCCGCATGCCGGTGAAGCGTCGGACGTACGTATAACGGATACCCTCGTAACTCGATATAAAACTACTTGGAAGGATTACTTAAGCAATAAAAGGGAACAACGGTGGTTGCCGCGGTCTATCGAAAAGAAATGTGGCGTGTCACCGCGCGGGCTATACCAAGAGTGCATCACCGATATACATAGCCAGATCGAACTGAGAGAAGGAGTGAAAGGAAAGTGTCATACTGAGAAAGAGAAAGAGATCAGAACGGTGAGGCGGTTTCGAACGATGAAAAAAAAAGTAGAATGTTGGTCTGGACGCGGCCGCAGGAGCACACAATGTCTGTCACGGGACAATAGAGTCAGGCGAGGTTTGTCTTTCTCGCTCTGCAGTCAGGATCTCGATTCCGACTATTGGACCGTGGAGACAACGTACTATTGCTAAGCTATCGATACACTAATCGATATGTATACATTCGTTTCTCATACAACCGAAAGAGCTGAGAATACAGATGCATGTATGCATATTTGTAGAAAAGCTTTTATCCATCTATCCTCCGGTGCAAGTTTGCTTGTCGAGAACTAAAGTCGTACCACTGAAAACCTTCAAGTTCATTGAGAATGTGCGTAACACTCATATTTAGTGATTGTGTGCATATATAACGCGCGTACAGTGACTCGATTTGTCACCGCATTGTTGTCCGCATCAATGTGTAGGCAACGTGTAGAGAAACAGCAGCCAATATCTGCTCTACAATCCTCCAGCGAGAAGTCCTTTTGTCCTTACTCAAAGTTCTGATCCGAAGGGCCGAGGAGAAGATTCGACCACTCTTCCTATCCACTGTGTGGACAGGCACGCTCGAACGATCGGATATCTGCTATGTGAACTTGTCCATTTCCATTTTTACTTTTCTCTCTCTCTCTATGCGAAGAGTGCATTCTTCCTTTCTATATTATTCCTTCTGTCTCTTTTTATTTATTTCTTTTATCGTCTTTCCATGGACCGTTCTCTTTCTGGATCACTTCGCTTTACATGCTCGTCTGCATTTCGTTATCTCGATGCGTTCTCTCGTCTCTCTTTTCAACCGATCGTGAGATATTCGTTTTCCTTTTTCTTCCCTTCTTTTCATAGCTATTTGCATCTCTGTCGACCTTTCTTTCGCCCCGCATCGCTTTCGTGTGTCTCTGCAGCAGATCGGCTCTCGACGTTCGCGTCATTGTTAGCCATTGAGATCGAGGGGGGGCCTAAGTGATTCCCGACACGTTCAGCTTCGACGTGACCGCGTTTACCGCAACTGGAACAGCGTTAGCTAGCACAATCGAACCAAGCACACTCCTCTTGTCTGTCTGTCCATCCCACCGATCGATTGACCACCATCACGGAATCCTCGATTCTTTTTTTTAAACTGGTGTTACTGATGCGCTTAGACTCGAGTCCGTGCTGACCACATTTCTGACGGTCTACTACTCTACGTTGACTCGATCGAGTATCGGTAATCCAATTTGTACACAAACTTTTGTGTCCCAACATAAGTATGATACGAAATATTCTCCATGAATTTATTTTAAGATTTTTTTAATCGTCACGATGTACAATCGTTGACAAGACGTCTTGCAAAAGACAAATAAATTAGAAAACAAAGCTCGTGGATTCCGCAAAAAATATACTTGCTTCCGTTTCTTCACTCGTAATTAATAACAATTAATTCATTAATATATTTTTTTTTAATAAAAAGACGCCTCTACAGTGTTCACGCATCAACGAGCATCCTCCGTGTTGATATTCGTTCGCTTAATTCTCTACGTCTCGTTGAGCATCGACCTGTCACTTTGACGGAAAATAAAGAAAGAAGTGAAATACAGAAGAGTCGATGTTGAAAAAAATCTTTAAGTTCTATTCGGATCGTTTCAAATTTTTCACGGTTAGTGAGGTGAGGAATAAGATTCTTCGTGTAGAGCTGAAGCATCAAAATATGTCGAGAATACGTCAAAACCCAAAGAAGCAAGATTAGTGTCTGAAATAGAAGGAAAGAGGCAGAGGCGTGCGTCGTTCCGCGCGACAATAAGGCAACCCCTCACCGCAAACGTAACCGAATACAATTTTGCCCTTCGCGTTCCTTCTTAAATTTTCTCTCCGTCTCTCATATTTCTTTCGTTTTTTTCACTATTCCATTCCCACCAAAAGAGAACACGAACTTTAAATCTTTCCAGGCGGCACTTTCCATGTTTAATGGTTAATGCAACAAACGTGAATTAAAAATAGCAAAATAACTATAACAATAACATTTCAGTGCACATTAACATCTGTCCGAGATTTTACTTCACGAATTGAATGCCCTTTACAAGTCATATATCTTAAGCTTCGTACATTCGTTTATATGCATAATATAATACTGAACAATATGTATGCAGGCACCTGCATCGACGATCCTCACTTCAGGACTTGCAATAAAAGTAAACGTGCACTGCTGGAATTTAAGCGGTCGTTTCATACATACACACATTTACACGCATCTCGCACGCACGCACGCACGCACGGCACGCACATGGATACGGAGAGACAAAGTCTCAGTCAGGTACATGTGCGTACGCATATAGATAGATAAATGTACGCGGGACTAAACGCACGGGGTGGTTCCGTATATGCAAATAAGGGCCTTCCCCCTTCGTGCTCTCTTTCTCGTCTGCTCTCCTCTTCTCGTTCGACTCCACCCCCGTCCTCGGGCGTCCATTGTACTCTTACTATACTCGCTCTCACGCTTAAGCACGTACACTCGAATGTACACTCGCACTCGCACTCGCACTGGCTTGCGTGCCTGCGTATAGGCAGCATAAAATGTAGATATATACCCATTACGCATTGTCCCTGTAATACCATGCTACAATGTTCTCCGTATATAGTGTTGTGAAAATTGTATAGTAAAAAATAATATAAAAACTTTATGTGGACACCGTGAAACACGTTTATTGACAATTTCTTCATTACGTGCAATCATAAATTATCAAGAGACGCATATTGATTAACAGATTTTCAAATATTCTTTATATTACACAAATCTATAGATAAATTCTGAGTGCTCGACAGAGAGAAGAAACTGAATCGTGAACACTATACACATAATTCAAGTAATTACGATGCAGCAGGATATACACATGCATTCACGCTGTATCCTAAAGTACGTAATTATTAATGAATCCGAATCCGAATTATAATAATAGAACAAATTGACGACACTGTAGTTAGCGATCCAAGCAGTGAACATTCGTTTCTGGGGAAATGGGTAGCCATTTCCGAAACAAATTATTTATCAAAAAAATTACTCGTGACAGGCGCAGGAAAAATAATTGATAAAAGCAATTGCTCACGACAACTCGTGATTATTTTATTAATTAGAGCAATGGCACGTGACTGTGCGACTAATTATTAAAGACAATTTATAAGAGTAATAGCACGCAACAAATTATTAATCCACGAATTTGTTCGCGACGCACGCGACATATTCTTTTGATGTACAAAATGTACGAAGTGACTTTTTTTTTCTCGTCGAATTGAGTTGATCATACGAAGCGAGGAGTTCAAATGTCAGCGTCACGTTGAAAAATTATGTCGCCGAACAACCAGGGTATGTTATCTGACTTGGTATAGTGACGATTGGTCTTGTGACGTATTCGAGGGACAAATGGCCGGATCCTCGTGACACGAAGCTTCAGAAATATAGATAAAACTACACCATTCGTCAAAACTGTGCCAAGTTTCGACTCAATCCGAAAAAAGGTTATGCGCAAATCAAAGTTTTCAATAACAACGATTTTCCTATCGGACAAGTGTATGAAAAAAATTATTTCGTTTGCACTGTTATTTTCTTTCAGCTTTAGATATCTTTGTTATACATTTCACGAGAATTTATCAAATTGTACTTAGCATACGAACTTACTTGTTTCTCATCGATACATAAAAATCAATTTCTATTAGACTAAAATATTATTAATTGTTGAAAAATATAAGTCTCGCACATCTTGTGAAGAATGTTGTGAAAAATCTTTTGAGGAATCTTGTGATGGATCTTGTGAGGAACAGTATACAAAAATAAAACAAGGATGCACAGTGGAACCTTGCACATTGCTTTCTCATTATTTTCCACCTTCGACAAAACCATCTCTATGAGTAAGTAAGTATGTTGATTGATTTTGGCTTTCTCATAGAGAAAGCTCTGTCAAAGGTGAAAAATAATAAAAATAAACAAAGTAAAAAAATTTAGTAACATTGAACATTTAAGAAAATTTAAATCCCTCGATCGAATTTCATTAAATTCAAGACGAAGTATCTTTGTACCCGAGCCAATTTTTATGTCAATATTTAGTTTAATCGATAAAAATTTATAAAAGAGCAAAAATATGTTGTTTTTTTTTCGAAAAATTACGAAACCTCATAATTTTATACAATCTGAAAGCCTTGATTGATTCTTGCCAAATTCAATATCGAACAACCTTGTCTCCTGGCTTATTCTTGTAGAAAGTTTTAGCTCCATAGCTGAAAGTTTACGAAAGTTAGAGAAATCACACTCTCATTTTTTTCAAAAATTCAAACAACCATAAAATGAGATACCCGTTAGCGATTTGGGCGAAAATTCCAGCAAACCGAGGATGATTGCGACCAGGCTCGTGGGCAAAGTTTCAGAAAGATCGAATAACTAGCTTTCCAGATATAGTCATTTCAATTTTGCAAGCTCATCACACGCACGCACGTGCGCACACACACGCACATAACACACATACGCGCGTACGTACGGCCATTTTTTCTTAATATGATTTCTCGACGTTTTGGAACATTTTAAATACTCTGACATGAAAATCTCGAGAAATTTTTTTTCAACGGGAACAAATCTTTTTCTATGAGGAAGCAAAAATGCATTATATTTGTCAAAAATTACTATAGTCCACTTAAACAAATTCAAAGTGTATCGAAGGCTTATAATTGCAACCCTCGTATAAGTCATCGGATAAAAAATGTTATGTTTGCACATGGTGGAAAGGCAAACGAGTTTTTTTCAGTATTTTTCCGTTGAACTTGGTGGTGAGCGAGATAGAACGGACATGGTTTATCGTTCGCGCTAGATCCACTTCACCGAGCGTTCTCGCAAGCACACGAGTCTCGCGATACAGTATTTACGAGACGATGCATCACGCGATCAACAATGGCTCATAACACGCGTCAGTGTGCGAAAGAAAAAGTACCCTCTGGCTCTGGCTTGATCCTACTGGTGTATATCGTTGGTTGCGGGGGATGAATTTCTCTCGCACGCGGCCACCAGTACCCTGAGGCAACCGGGACACGAAAGTATATCCGAGGTATAGTGTATAGGCGCTATAGTATAGCGCAGTAGTGTGTACACCCGGGGATTCTATCGTATCGGAGCTCGACAGATAACTCTTATCTCAGCAAAGCAGTATTCTTACGGGTACGGAAACGTAGCGGTATAAAAGGGCAGGAGAGGGTGGAAAGATCAAGCAACGGGTGTCGCTGAAAGTGCTCCCCTTCGACCTAGTAAAGAAAAAAGGAAGAAACGACGATCGAAAAGTATGTGCGACCGATAGGGTGAATCCTTAAACGAGATGGAAAATTCGTTATTCGATTATATGGGATTATAAACTTATCGTTGTAAAGCTTGAGAAATCATTCAACTGAATAATATATCCTCGAGATTCGAGCAACTCTCTGGGACAACACCCCGTAGTTATATTAATATTCGTTTTAAAAAATTTTATACGTTTTTAACGAGAAAAGTTTGAAAAAAAATATAGAAATAAATATAATTACTTTTTTTTTAAATTGTCCTTTGAAAAAAACGTTTATTGTTTAATACATTTGATATATTGTGAATTAAATTTACAGCCATACAAGTAAGTACGCTTATGAATAAAGTCGCTGTTATATCGCGGAATATGTGGAGAATAACCGTGATGGTTAAGAGCGAGCGCGAAATCTGTGGTTAAAGAAATTTCCTTAATGATTCTCTCCCTAACGGTGAAGTGAACACGATCGAGATTTGAGACACGCGTCTCAAATCGAGTATACTGTATTCGTTGAATATAGAGAGCGAATGAACAGAGGGAGATGACTGGTAGTATACTATACGCGTATATAAATAACTGTTAGCACTCGGTGTGACTAAAACTAGGGGTTGGTTACGACGATCGAGGGTCGACCGTCGTGCTCGTATAGGAAGTGCCCGTGTAAGGGGAATCAACGAGAAAAGCGAAGAGGCAAAGGGGTCGAGTCGTGGTATATGAACGATAGACACCACGCGCAACCAACCACGCTAAAATCGAATCCCCTTGGACCCTTCGTAGGGATGCTGGGACTAAATCAGCCAAATATATACCTTACGCTCGGTTAAGTTCACGAATATGTTTTGGATTTAGTTCGTAGTTGGCGGAGTAGTTCGATAAGTCGAGCAATTAGGTACGCAATGCCTTGCGCTTGAGGAACATGGCAATCGAAAACTAAAGCAAATATTAAAATACGTTCGTATTCTCGTATTGTACATTGTCTTCACTTTTGAATTGATAAGACCAACGATTCAATAAGAAAAATTAGGCAGTTTACCGTTTCTATACATAAACCGATTGTATACATCTTCAATCCTACACATGGTGATTCTACACAATCTTCGATACTACACATCCCATTTCTACATGTTCTCGATTGGTTACAATGATGTTCCTTCATCGATGATCTTCGATCCTACACAAGAAAATGCAGTGCACATTCTTACTTTATCTGCCCGGAAAATATTATTGTGTACAATTGTGGAATGTTGGTGCAAGATAAGCATTGTGTTAACTACTTAATTAATGTTAAAAGAAAAGTAATTCGTTCTAGAATACGATTTATCGTAACACCCTCCGTGAAATGATGTACGCGGGATTCGAACCTAAGACATATATGACCTACCTAATTACTAATTAGTACTACTCGATAACGAGCACGCCATCTACTAGACCCAACCGAACTGCATTTCTTTCGTTTACTTTAATTTAATGTAGCTATTATATAGCTACATTGAAAATAACAGTCACAGGGATAACAGATAGAGGCTCGGAATAAGACTCGGTCAGATTTGGATGAAACTCGGTACCCGAGAACTTTGGATGTTTTATTAAAAATAGTAAAATTCAATTGAACTCACTGTACTACAAAAAAAAACAGAATATTACGAGTTTACCTACGAGAAATGTGATGTAGCTCTGTAATGTATGACTCATTGTGTCCCACTACCGAGTTGCGTGCGAATCAATTCAATTTTTGCGTCGTGGTTCATCAAATTGGTTCCGCTATCTTGTGAATCATTTTTTTATCAAGCGAAGTTATTTGTAATGAGGGAAAATTAAATATAATAATAATTAAAATTACAACTACGTTATAAATGGTTAATTGATGCAAGCTTATTGTTATACTAAACTACTAATAATTATTTTAACAAATTAATTGTGGAACCTTCCATTCTGGAACTGCTCCAAATACTTACAACTGATCAATAGTAATGCATCAACCTGTTACAATAGGTCTAAGGCGATGATTCAATTAGTTACAATTAGTCAATAGTTACATTTCGAATTATTATCATTCAGCAATGAGAAAATTGTTCAAATTGTTACCTTTCGCCAGTGGTTATAAATCGAATCATTTTTATTAAAACGACTAATGGTTTACCATCCACACCAGACGTAACTAATGGTTGCGTTCAGCGCACCATTTATTGTATCAGTCGATTAATATTTCATTTTGATGTAACTACGTTAAAAAAACTCCGTTAAGAAGAATGCATAATTTATACGAGCTTGTTAACTGCTCCCAATATTTACAACTGATCAATAGTAATGCATCAGCCTGTTACAATTGGTTAAGGGCGATGATCAAAATAGTTACAATTAGTCAATAGTTATATTTCGAATTATTGTCATTCAACAATGGGAAAGGTTCAAATTGTTACCTTTCGCCAGCTGTTAGAAAAGAAATAATTTCTATTAAAATTATCAACGGTTCACCATCCACGCCATACGGAAACAATGGTTGTATTCAATGCACTATTTATTGCATCAGTCGATCAATATTTTATTTTGACGAAACTACGTTAAGCATGCATAATTGATACGAGTTCATTATATTAAACTACTAATAAATATTTTAACAGACTAATTGCGGAATCTTTAATTCTGAAACTGCTCCAAATACTTACAACTGATCAATAGTAATGCATCAACCTGTTACAATAGGCGATGATTCAATTAGTTAAAATTAATAAATAGTTACACTTCGAATTGTTGTCGTTCACCAATGGTAATTCTACAAATTGTGACCTCTCGCCAGTGGTTAGAAAACGAATGATTGCCATTAAAGTTATTAATGGTTTACCATCCACACCATTCGGAACCAATGTTAGTGTTCACCACACCATTTATTGCACAAGTTGACCAATGTTTCATTTTGACGAGGGTGAGATGTTAAAAAATTTTCCTATGTGCTACGACAATTGATTTTTTTGTCATATTTCAAACAATATACATCGAGGCCTATTTTGGCTTTGCTAAGAACAAAGATAGCATCTGACAAAGCTTTCAAAGGACTTGGCTCGGGCCTGATATGGCAACGCTGCAGATTTCCTACTATGGATAAAATCTGTGACAACAATTTGGTCGTCTCAACACCTTTAAATAGAAGCAGGTCACAGTGTATAAATGGGTGGCAATTTACGACAACTTTATATCGTCCTTTCAATCGACATGTCAAGTACGACAGGTGGCGTGAAACTCGACGTCACAACGAACTCCGCTGGTTGTTTTCGCTGGTGTCTACTATACAATTGCAAGTGTAAACGATCGCAGATTGTCTGTATACCTACCGCAACAATTCATGAGGGGTTCGAATTGCCATTAAGAGTGTTACAGTGAGTGTTATAACTGAACGAGGGTGGCGTAATTTTGTACCGCGTTGAGCAGGATCTCCTTTCTCTGTATCTGTTGGTTCAGCGGAATCCCCGCGGCGTTGCTATTACAGCACCGGCTGTGATATACGTAATTGGCGTCGGGCATCTGTGAGAGATCGTTGAGCCGGATCGAAGGTCTCGACAGACTGTTCTTTGTTTCTGTGGTTTAGGGGATGCTGAAAACATTTATATTATTGCAGAGCTAACTGTCCACACGCTACATTATGTACAGAGATCTATGAAAATGAGAGGATAAAATTGACTAATTCTAATTCAAATTAATCTAGCTTTTCTTTATAACTATAGCACGATAAGATGCAAGCAGGCAAATAGCGATGCTCTATATGTATCAATGGCATATTATATCTTAGTTTGTCGACTAAAAACGACAGAGCTTCCGCACGAAAGCATCAGCATACACAGCAGTAGTGCGCGTCCAAGATGGAATGAATGGATTAGTGAGCGAGGCTAGCTGAATAATATCGGCTCTATCTGCCGGAGCGCTCTCTCTCTCTCTCTCTCTCTCTCTCTCTCTCTCTCTCTCTCTCTCTCTCTCTCTCTCTCTCTCTCTGTCTGTGTGTGTGTGTACAGTATCAGAGAAAGGAGGGGGGAGCGAGTGAGTGAGTCTGTGCTCTGGCGGGACTAAAGCGTATCTCCATGGAGTATCTCCATAGACCGGGAGCGACCAGCGTGCTCGTTTGTAACTCTCTAGCTAGAAACCAGCTTTCCGCTCCTCTACGTTAATCCAACCTTCTTCCTCTTCCACCTTCTCCTACTACACCCACGGCTCGAGTGTAAAAAAAGCGAAAAAAGGGTCGACGCGAAGCACTGGACTAGCAGTGTGTACACTGAAAGCCTGCAGGGAGGCAAGGAGTGAGAAGGAGAAGGCTAGGAAGGAAAACCGACTCGAAAAAAAGGAAAGAAAGATCTTTCCGCGTACACACTTGCGATGATCAAAGTTCCATTCGCGAGATTCACTATCCGCTCGAGCACAGTCGTCCAAGTGGTCCCGAGCAAGGCTCCAACATCTCTCATCTATTTCACTCTTTCCCTGTGTGCCCCGGCAAAAGCAGATGCAGTTACGTGAAAAAGCTCCCTATCTCCACTGCAGACTTCATTTGCACGAAACGTTATCTCCAGACTCGGACATTCTGTGTATCTATAGGCATACATGGAATCCCTGGAGTGAATTAAGTTTGCTTTCTCAATAGTTGAACCTTTTGAGTATTCCTGATGGTGAGCTGCTTATTTCAGAGAAGCTGAGACCCTATAGTCAGCCTAATCTTGAGTCAACCAAGGCCCGTAATGAACTCCTGTGTGTGGACACTCCGTGCAATTGACTTTCATCCTTTTTCTCCTCTTTTTTTCAACTTGTCTCACCGGAAATTTGTTTTAGCTAGTGAGATCCCTATGAATCAGATTCAAAGGCTGTTTTACCTTGAATGACGAAGATCATTTACGATTATATTCACGAGTAGCTCTACAGTATTACGGTTTCAATAGATATATTCAAATGTTTGAGACGTGTCATCATAGTAAGCTACCGTGCCCTGAAATATACGTCCGTCGTGCCTCTTTGAATATGTGTAAATACATAAGAGATGCAAAGATACTAGCGCTGGTGACCGAAAAATCCAGAACGTTCTTCTTCATAGCCTCGATAATCTATTGGACAAGAGGGCAATCAGAAGACATCCTGTTATCCTTCAGGAAACACCCATATTTAAGTACCTCGTCGGATCTCAACTATTTGTGGCAGCAGAGAGAGAGAGAGAGACAAGACTGCTTTAACCAAATGGGTTCCATCTCTCGACCCCCGAGAGTTAACTGCTTCTGTGCGATGAGAACGTTTTTTTTTCCTTATCCGACTGGCACATTTCGCTACCGGAGATCTTTCTTCTCTTACTCTATATCTATCTCTCGCCACACCCTTTTCTCGTCAACGGCACGCCTATACCGAAGATTTTTCTCGGGGATCCCGTTGACGTACTGCTTCTAGATCCTAGACAGTCGATTTTGAATATTTATTCTTTAATGGAGGGTTTTCCATCTCGGATATTGATGCTTCCAATGAATGATTTCTTCCTTCGTGAATGGACCTCCGTGGATCTTCTAGAATTATATTAGGATTCGTTTGCCTCATTTCTGAAATAAATGTTTTCCTATAAATCATTCTACTCAGATAAACAACGTGGGTGAAGATTATTCTTCAAAGATGCGTTGATTCAATTTCAGAACTTTATCATAAGGTGCGAAGAAAAATATTGTTTCTGTCAATTAATTACTATTAAGTGTATCAACCATCTTGTGGGTACAAATTATTATCGTTATTGTCAATCATATAATTGGTGACCAGCTGATAATTAGTTAAAAAATTATATATTATTCTTAGCTCTATGCTTTTTTTTAAATGTGATTTAGGATAACTCGGGATCCGAAAATTTCTTTTTCATTTCGAATGTATTCTTTTCTTAGTCCTGATCTGTCTAATTGCTTAAGTTTTTTTGTTGTTATGCCAGTCATCGACATCAATATTTTCCTCCGAGATTTCAGGGCCTAATTAGTCGATATTTATCATTAGTCGATAATTTGTAGAAATATCATTGCTTCTGATTTTCCAATTAACGATTTCATCCTTCATGAATGGACCTCCGTGGATTTCCTAGAATTATATCAGGCTTCGTTTGCCTCATTTATGAAATAAATATTTTCCTACAAATCATTCTACTCGGATAAACAACGGGATTGAAGATTTTTCTCGAAAAATCCGTTGATTCAACTTCAGATTTTTTAAATAACGTGAGAAGAAAAAGATTATTTCTGCCAATTAAATACTGTAACGTGTATCGATCATCTTGTGGATACAAATTATTATCGTTATTGTTAATCATATAAATTGATAACCAGCTGATAATTAGTTAAATAATAATATACTATTCTTAACGCTATGCTCTCTTTTTAATGTGATATAGAATAAATCTGGATCCAAAATTTTCTATTTAATTTCGAATGTTTTCTGTTATTAGTCCTGATCCATCTAATTTATTAACTTGTTTTATTTTGTCATGCTCATTGTCGACGATGCCCATCATCGACGTCAATGGATTTTCCCGAGATTTCAGATCCTAGTCAATCGATTTGTCATTGTCAATTTGTCATTAGTCAACAATACGTAGAAATATGATTATGTTGGGTTTTCTAACGAATAATTTTTCCTTCTATGAATGAACTTTCGTGTTTCACTAAGAATAGTCAAGTCGGAATCTTGTGGTTTCACTGGTCGCCAAAGTTGTTGCCGCCCGCCAAAACATTCCATTCTCGAAATTGGTCGGGTCATTCATGCGCCGAGCGATCCCGCACCCTGTTGCAGAGAAACGCGTCGCGTCCTTCCATATACTCGTTTTCTCACTGTGACGAGGGTTAGCCCTGCCGCGAAGTCGCTCGTTTGTCACTGACACCGTTCTCGTCCTCCTCGTCCTCTTGGTCGTTTCCCAAACTATGTCGTGGATTCGTGGCGATCCTAACGAATGGCTTAACTAACTTAACGGTCCGCGGTTCAGTCTGGGCTCATGCTTGAAGCGAGGTGGTCGATCACTTGCGTTCGCGAAGCGCGCGTGGAACGCGTGATACATTGCTACAGGACATTGCTACGTCGACCCAACCCCTACTAACCAACTAACTAACGTCCTCTTTGGCAAGGAGTCCTCTACGATCGACTTTATTGATCGTGCGCTGTAAAATGTCGACCCTATCACTTACTACAACTTTATAAATTCTAAAAATGCCTTTTTTGCTTTGTATCTAGGATGATGTGTGCATCACAAGTTGCGTAGTTAGTTTCTTGGCTAAAGAACAGAAGCAATATTCATTTTTTTAAATGTCACTGCTTAACAAGGACAAGAGAATTCGCAAGCATTACGACCGGAGAATAAAACTGGGACACTTGACAGTCTTAACCCAACTTATTCGGACTAGAGACTCGGAAATTGACAATGAATCGACGCAAGTACAATCACCATGTAAAAATGCGTAAATTTTAAGAACTCCTGACCAGGTGGTAAGATTGATACCCCGTTGGCGTATTTGACGTTATACGGCCCCCGCTTACCTCCATTCGTCGCCCTCCTGGAACGTTCTGCGTGGAGAACGCAAGAGCAAAGGTAGGAGGACCTCCCGCCGGTGACCGTTGAGTTACCACTCCCGCGTCTGCCTTCGGACGTGCGGGTATCCTTTCTAGGTGGGGTTCACTCTCTCTTTCTCGGTAATATATGAGTTACATCCTGGACACACGCAACGCTCGATGCGTCAAGAAAAACTATCGCGGCAAGCATCATATTTCCAGGAAAACTTATTTTCCACCTGGATTTTCCGTGTATCGATCATTGAGTCATCTCTGAAACGAATTGTGATTCGCCTAATAATATATAGAAGCCTGTGGAAAATATTTATGCACGAAAAAGAAAATTACAATCGACGCAATAACCGCTAAAAAATATGAGTTGACCCTCGATGAATACCTTCCAGAACTGAAGACGAATCTCGAGGGTTCGTGTCTACTGTCGGAGACACGTATACCACAAATATAGTCACGGGAGACTGTAGTGAACGTTACAAGACAAGAGAACAGTCGAGCAATAGAAATAGTCGGGAATAAAGGTAAAAAAAAAATGAAATAAAATAGAGAATAGTGGAGGGAGAGTCGTGTCGTCGCCAGGGTGCTGCACATTTTGTCGGATTTGTTGCAACAATGGATGAGCACAATGCTCGCCAAATTACGGGCGACCCAGTCAAAATATGTTCTCCACGATGTCCGCGTGGCCACGAGCCCCAACAGGGCCTGTAATCACGCCTGCCATCTACGCGGGCTCTGTGCCTGTTGGCGAGCGAAAAGGACAAGCGAGCAATAGCTTCGAGTTTCGAGCTAGACGAGTGAGACAGAGACAAAACACAAGAATAACCATCAGGATATGTAGTTTAGCAAGAGGGAGTGGGGAGTACAGAGAAGTTCGACAGAGAGAAAAGCAAACGCGAAGGAGCTGCGGTAGCTCTCGACGTCGGGTGACCGCAAACTGCGGGGCAGCTGTATTTTGAGTTATCGTGAATCGCCGATCTGTGGATTTTCAGTTTTTATGGGGAGATCAAGGTGGAACGAACCACGGAGAGACCCCCATGGGGTTCTTGCCGCTTTCACCTCGCGTTTTTTTTTTCTTCTCCCTCTTCTGTCCTCCCTCAGCTCTCCCCATCTTTCGTTCTCAAGGTACGCACGTTGCTTATACGCGAGACTACCACGTGCCTACCAGGAAAAATCTCGATGACGGGACAGCAGAAGGAAATGTTACGTCTTGATACGTGATTCATGGGTTTTATAGAAAAGAAAAAGGCCCTGAATAGTTAAATCGTACGTTGGGAATTTTAGAAAAATTCACGGAATTGTAAATACATTTGTATTGTAGAAACTTTCGCAAAAATTTTAATGTAACAAATAAGTTTTAAACATAAATAATAATTTTTTTTTACAAAAAATCGTAAAGGAATTTTATGCTTATTTGGTTCCACGAGTTCGTCCTGCACGAGTTCAATCGTGATTACGAGTATTCTTATCTAAAAGCTTCTTATCTTCTTAACTAATTAAACACCTTACACTTTGGGAATTAGCAAAGAACTAGAACCCTCTCGTTACTCACTGTCTCGGTACCACACCAATCTTTTTTTTTTTGGAACATGGATAGATCTCTGCTATATCGAACAGTGAGGCAAGCAATATAAATCGACTGAACACGGAAAGTCCCAGGGTCTTGTCCGCCTAACGTTAAAAATTGTTATTAAAAAAATTGGTAAATAATATGTTACAAACATATAATAATTTTTACGATTGGACGAGTAAACTTATTTAAAAAGATGTAAAATAAATAATAATCTTAATAATAATGTTGAGAATTAATTTTAAAAACACTGGAGCTAGTCCACTGGCATCGTCAATGGCATTTGTCAAAGCAAACTGTGAATAAGTATCAAAAGAAACGTGAGACGACTGGACAGGCATAGCCGGACACTTAGTTTCCAATACTCACACTGCAAGATTCGCAGTGATCTCACTCGTCTTACTTATCTCGAATCTCACGCAAAGATTTGATCTAAAGACCTCCTCGCGCGTATTTTCCATAGTCTGGAATAGAGGAGCGCACGGATGAACGTAAAGCCTCGCGTCTCCGGTAAAGCATGCGTTTGTCAGAGCCGCGATCGCGTTCGACGAAAACGAAAATGTCACTGTCTCTGTCTGTCATTCCGTCGGTTTTTCGTTAGCACACGCCCGGGCAACGAGCTAACGCGAAGAGAGAACGCGTCGGGCAGCTGTCGCCCGTTTCGAGTCTATTGTCAAGCAATGTTTGAGTGTTCCTGAACAGAGAGGAGAACACCCGGTATTGTCCTGCTGAGATCCGACGATTACGCGATCGCGATACGATCTCATCTGCATCCCTTAGCTAGCTTCTCTCTCACTCGTGTTCTACCTCCGCCACCCCGGCATCGACCCCGCGAGAGTTGTTATGGGTGTACCCGATGTGTATACCGGCCAACACTCTCGTGTATGCTTGGTGTATATAGGATAAACGTGGTGAATATGACCTAGCGCACTAAGATGGACCATAACGTACTCATTCTTATGTTTTGTCGGGAAAATATTTGATATCGTCATGGTCAATCATTCCGACAAATTAATTTTTAACCGAGTGAATTATTTGTTACTTTTTCAATATTCTAGCAAGTTTTACATAAAATCTGGTATTCGATAGTCTGTAACTTTGCAAATATTTCATATATTAAAATTTTAATATACTTCAACTATGACAAATGATGAAAAAAATATCCAATTTAGTTGGAAATTGTACATTTTTACGTATACACAGTGCCAAAAAGTGAAAAAATTATCCGAAAATTGTGATTAGTTTTAGTAGCTCGCACCATATAGTATATGTTTGCAATCGAAATATTAAATTTCTTGTTAAGTTCAGAGATCTTCAAATATCGTCGACTAATTAAAGATTATCTTAAATTTTGTTACTCAAACTACCAAATATAACATTTTAAAAAAGAACGAAATTATTTACGTTTCAGGACTCTATAGATATATTTTTGGAAAGAACTTACACAATTGCAAATTGCATTTTGAGTTTCGATGGCATGTATCACAGGTCAAAATATTTTAGTGAACCATATTCACCTCTTTTATTTTATCTCATGTAAGCACGCATGTTACATTTACGTGGACGTTACTGACCAGAGAATAGGTAACGCCGCAGTTCCATAGGACTCGAGTCTAACTTTAGCAACTTCGGAGAGTCCACAGAATTCAACAAGCGAACACTCATTGACGTATAGAGACGTCGATGCTGCTGCTACTTATATAAATACAATGCAGATGTGTGGTCGAATATCATGATCGCACAGTTGGTACATACATGTACCACAAGGATTCAGATTTACATAAGATTACGTCATCCGATGACACGGGATCAGGAGATTGCGCGCGGACAGTTGCACTAACCGCGACATCCTTGTTATTAAGGACGTAGGGGCTTTAGGAAGAACCGGAAAGTTTGAATAGAATCTAAAATTAAATAGAAATAAGTAGGGTACCGACGTCTCGGACCTTTTATTTTTCATTGACTTCATGAATGCTTGTCGACTATGCCCGAAGAGTTAATTTGCCGAACTTCGTTCAGTCGTTTGAGTTTTGCTAACCGGCGACATCGAAGCACCCGGCGTCGTCCTGACGAGACGTCGGATTCTGACAAGCGGATAATGCTGATGCAGCCTTAAGTCGTAACGGGAGCCGTGAAATGACTTTCAATGGCTTCCAGAAGCGCTGTCGGACCTTTCCGCATTTGCTAATTACGTCATTAGACAAGGCTGCTCTATGCAGATGCTTGGCAGTCGACTAAATGACTCACTTGGGATCGTAATCCATTGTACGCACGCTACGGATTTCCAATATTTTAACTTAATTATATTAGACTTTCTATTATATTACGATACATCAAATATTTTTTTGAAACTATCTACTTGCGTTAGGAAACTGGTTTTAAATTGTATTAAAACGGATTTTAAGAAAAAAGATAGATTGAATGCTAATTTAATGTGAAGATATTATTTATCATTTATCAAATATTACATTTTATCAAATTTTATTCAGTCGTCTCGGCGAAAACACGAATTCAAAATATTTATGACACACGGTCTGTT
Organism: Cylloceria caligata; assembly: GCA_963942595.1. Classification (NCBI taxonomy): domain Eukaryota; kingdom Metazoa; phylum Arthropoda; class Insecta; order Hymenoptera; family Ichneumonidae; genus Cylloceria; species Cylloceria caligata. Next base: position 13,932,344 of record OZ012704.1, read on the forward strand.
ATTCGCGTAATCGTAATTTTGTTTTTTTTTTTTTGGATCTACAAATAGTTTCTCTCATTTTTCTTCTCCATCATTTCGATTGTGATTATGATCGTCAGTGTCATTATAACGACATTCAGCATTAGAGAAATGTCGTTGCAGGATCTTGAATTTTTTTATAACGCAAATGGCAATTTTCTTCGTTGATTCTTCAATAATTTTCTTTTTCATATTTCCAGGTACCTCAAGTTAGGTACTTCTTAAGCTGCGTCTGTATCGTTCTAACGACAAGACATCTATCCGGTATAGTATCCACTAAAATAATCTTATCGTCTATGTCGTAAGTCCGCTCTACTTTTGAGCAATGAGACGCACTGAACAGCGGCAATGACCCTAAGTGCTTGTACCGAGGGCGAGAGCTCTGGATTAAAATAGGCTCATCATTGCATCTCTCTTTCGATCTCTGTCTTCTATGGTTTCAAGAGTCTCTTTCCGGTCGTGAGATATTCCACTTAGCTCTCACTTTAATTGTCGATCAGTCTGAGGTGCGCTACCGAGGACGTAAACAATAGCGAGATTAGGCATCTCCCACCCCGGTGATGATTAGGATTTTCAACGATGTAGCGTCGTTTTGCGAGAACCGAGATTAACCGATTTTCACGGAAGAAGATTTAAAATTCGCTCCAATTTCTTGTCTTGACTATTATTATACCCACTCGTTGTACAGTGTACACGAGTTCGATTCAAAAAGAGCACGATATTTGTTGCATTATCGTTATAAAAATAATTCTGAATCCTATTCCTACTTACCAATTTTTTCTATGATAATTATATCAGTTAGAACACACAAGGTTCCCTGATTTCAGTTAAAGCATTCCCGTCATGAAGCAATTTATTTGCCTTGAACCGATTAATAAAATTTCATCGATAAACTGCAGAAGAAGTAAAAAAATATTTTTCCTGGATATCCAAAGAGTTAATAATTACGTGTCATCTAGTATAAATAATTATATATAAACTATAATAGTGTTCCGGGTTTGCGATGAGGTCTGCACGTTTGCATAGACCAGCCCGTTCGGCGAGATGAGGGCGCGGTTGAGAGTAAGAATGAGAGAGACAGAGGCACAACGGTACAAAGGAAATTACAGGAGGACACAGCGAGTCACAGAAACGTAGAGAATAGCGACAGAGAAACAGACAAAGAGCGAGAGAGGAGAGTGGTACGTGACACAGACGTCACATTAGATTTGGAGGCGCGCGGCATGCCCTCGCACAAGCGTATCTCACACGCATCTAGCCCTTTGCTTCGGGCAGCACTTCGCTTTTCGGCGACACGCAGATACGAGATTATCTCGATCTACGCTAAACAGCAGCGAGCCGTGGCCAGCCAACCCTCTTTGGATAATATAGATAGCATTCACGGGCTACCCCTTCACTCCACTCGAATCCTCTGTCTTCCTCTCGCCCTCTGTACACGAAGTATATACTCCGGTATACTCTCTGCTCTGTACCTCTCTCTGTTCTCTCTCTTGGCTGTGCCACTTGGCCTCCTACCGGTGAATTCAATAATGCGCCTATATGCGGACGAGACTCTGAATGAGCGCATTGTTGCTCCCGGGAACCAATGTGCGAGCACCCGAGAACACGAAGGGCCAGAGATGCGGGAATCCTATGTTCCGACAGAATATACATACATATATGTATATATATACGCATGTCTATTTACTACCAAGCATTTGTGTATGCAGATTGGATGTCGCCTAATACTCACAATTGTCTTCGAACAAAAATCTCTGCAGTTCCTAGATTAGAACAATATTTAACAGTCGTTCACTCTTGTTATGGATATTTAATTATACGAATTTTACGTTCTTATCACATACGAAGTATGTAAAGAGAGAAGGTACATGGTAATTTTAAAAAATTGTACTCAGATTATGATGGAAATATATGTTTGATAACAAAAAAAAAAAAAAAGCATTCACCAATTTTTGTCTCTGTCTGTCAGTGCCATCCGGAAACACAATAACTTTCAACGGAACTTAGTTTTTGTATTGCCTTGCAATACGATTGCGCAACTTCTTCTCGTACTTTTACCGAAATGGTTAATACAAATAAATTTCAGTGAAGATAAGAAAAAAAAAATTTCATGGGTATCAGGGTGGGAATCGAACCCGGATCCACCGCATTTGAACTTAAACCTCGCTCTCTGGGCCTTTGCTCTCTCTTTTTATTATCTTTGATATTTAGGTAATTTATGTGTAAATTACATTTTTGCTATGAAGTTGCCTATAATTCGATTATATAATTGTATTTATGAGAAATTTGAAAAATCAACTTTATAGATAATTTCGAATTTAGTTGACGAAATTTTTTACTCGTTAAATCTTATTATCGAAAAGGTACGTTTGATTCAATGATTTAATGATGTGTTATTGTAACGTGAGCATAGGCTGCGATGCCCGTTTAACGAATCACCGCACCCTTATGGTTTCCTATAACGAAGCTCGTTACCCGTGCACCGTTTCTCTTTCCGGAGTCTCGTTAGTGCATATACATTATCCTATACACTTGGGTTTCTGCAAGACCGAGCGAACCACAACAAACGATTGAGTGAGCAAGCAAAATTATCTTCTTCGAATGGTTGGTCTATAGATACAATTCGTTTTCTAAAAAGATATAGCGCTCTCGAAGGATCTCGAGAGGGTAACGAGGTGTCCGACAGTAAAAATTTACGGTCATTTCCGCAGGCCTATCGATTATCCCGTTTCGTTCTGCGCGGCTCTTTCCTCCCTTTTACGTCACTCCCGGTCTGTCTCACTTCATCCCCGATTTATACTCGTTAAGCACTGTGTATTTGTGTCTGAGAATCCGTAGATTTTTCACTTTTAACGAAAAAGCCGGAAGTCGACTACACGAATGATGATTCAATTATTTCTATCCCTCGAGACTTTAACATCAATTTTCAGTAATTTCATCGGAAACTTCTCAACTCTTGTTAATTACAACCTTGTGCGATTATGATGTATTTTCTTTTTTTTTTTTTTAATTTACGGCGTGAGAAAGAAAATCCTTTGCAAGATTGTTACGAAAGATTGGAATACTCGTAAAGTCCGTCGATACATAGAGAGGCAACGGCAGCCGACTGGACGGCCTGGCAACGGAATCACGGATAAGAGAATATAAGAATAATAAGAAGAATGAGAAGAAAACGATGAAGGAAAGGTTTCGTGAGCGCGAGTACTCTGGGCGATCACGAAATTGCCCAAAGCGTTGTAATAAGCCATAAAGATAGCGTAGCATGGACGTTATACACGTATATAGTATAAAGTACACGTCGTCTTGGCCATAGGCGCACGCGCAAGTTCGCGAGCACACGCGGTGAACCCTTCCTTATAAAGATATGTGTATCCTGGCGTACCGAGAATAATTATAGACGGTGGGCCAGTGAGGGCGCGCGCTACGAGCACGCTTCGGAAAGCCGCAGATTCATCCGCGAGATGCACTCGTCGGCCTTCTTCCTTCCTCATCTTCATATTCTTATATACTTTTTTATTATTTATTATTTTTTATTTTCAAGACTCTGTTACTCGCCATCGCCCTGCTTACCACTCTTAACCATCTTGTACATCGACTTAACGACTTGCGTACCGCCCATTTTGCTTCTAAAATAAAAATACATTGAATAATAAAGAGAGTTTGATGCATTTCAAAATACTTTGTTAACGAGGGACCTCACAGAATAAACCAACTCTATCGCCAAGCTTTGCTATAAATAAAAATTGGAGATCAAACTAGCTTTGATTGACATTACGCACTCTTGAATACACTGAGAAAAACAATATAGTTAATTCAGTTGACTCCCAACTGAAACTCATAATGAAATTTAGCCAATCGTATCATCAAAAGCTATATTCAATAATTAAGAGATATTTTTTATGAATAACGTTCTTCGTTGAATTCAAATATTCTGAATATTAAATCACGCTTGATGAGATGTTTGTCATGGGAACATCTTTCGTTGAGTAAAAATATTCTAAATGTGCAATTTCGTCTGTAGTGACAAAAACTTGACATCTAGGGATCACGTGATTTTTTTATTTTACCAAAGAACATTTATGAAAAAAATAAATCTATGCTCAATCTCGTGAAATTTTTTTTTCTACATTTTTTAATTCAGTCAAAAATTGAAAAAGTTTTTTCACCACCACAACCAACGAAGGACAGTGTGACTCGGAGACAGCTGGTATAAATGTAATTTTACAAATGAAAAAAGAAAAATGCAAATAAAAATAAGAACGTGTGTAACAAATTATTCATTTTGGTCAGTGAAATATTACTTCCACATGAATTAAATATTAGTCTCCCGAGTTCCTTGTCGTCCCTCTCTAATAAGAAGGGCGTGTGTTCGCTCGTGCAGAAAAAACGCCAGTTTGTCGATCGCACTGGTACGATACGGTTAAAAAATATAAAATTATCGCATTTAATAACCGGGAATCGACTTATAAATCGCAGGTGCGATCGCGCAAGAGTCAAGACACGAGCTTCGATGTTGTTTGGTCGAGGGAAGAGTGACTGGGCCTCCTCGAGCCAGCCGTGATAACGGATACGCGCAGGTGCATCGTACGAGACACCTGAACGGCGAGCATCCAACTCGCTCAACGATCCAGTTTATTCAGGCGACCCAAAATAACTTCTAGCGATCACAACCTCGTTGGCATATCACTCGCCAAACAAAAATAATCTGAGTAAATAAATAAACATGATGCGTAGCATCGAGCTCTCTTCAAGTATCTCACCGCCAATCTCATCTCCCTAGAAAATCTCGTCGAGTTCTCTTCGCGTCTCTCAAAAATGTATAGAACCTTGAGAAGCTCCCACGGAAAAGGTACCTCCGCCCTGAAGTGGCCATCGAGCGTAGAGATGAATCTTTCACTCCGGATGGAGAGGACGCTGAAACGCAAAGAGCAATAGAAACTATGAATATTGGCATTGCAAAGATCTGAGACACAGAGGAAACTGGAGTATGACGAAGGCAGCACTGTTTACAAGCCTTAGCGAGGTGTAGCCATTGTCACGCTCAAGTTCAACAATGCTCTGGCATTACGCGGTGCTCTTTATTTCGGCGCCAACTCTTTTTGTCTGTTGGGGCTAGATTAACGGCTGATCCCGGATGGATCAGCGGGGAGGAATGGACAAGGTTGAGAGCTCGAGACGCAAGTGGAAATGTAGCGTAAAGTGCAGTGGTTACCGAGGAGGTGGAGAACGTCCATCGTCTCTTACTTCGAAGGTTCTTAGGCGCGGTTCCTTCAGTTTTAGAAGGTAGAGAGTAGTAGCCCTCACCGGGACAATGCTGCTGAGACAATGCCCGTGTACGGACTCGACAGCCAATGCGAGCAACTCCAAGTTCCTGGCAGGGCCGCGATGCTCTGTGCTTTGGATTCGGGATGTAACCCGTGGAAGGTGTCCAGCGGTCGAAGGATTTCGGAGATCGTCAGATTCGAGGATCTATCCTCGCGATCAACCCATCGGATAACGTGTCTATGTAGAGCAGCTACAGCGCCAAAGTAGAAAATATACAGCCACTGGATACTAAGCCGTCGACGAAGCACCCGGGCTCACGAGAGTGAAAGCGAATATTTTTCACTTCATAAACCGCTGAGTGGTGCCCGCGGTTCTTCAAAAGCATTTTTTTCTCATCATCCTCTTTTGCACCTTTCTTATGGTCTCTTTTGGTCTTGATGTTTCAGAGGAGCCTGGGAAATCGACGGGATGAAGAGAAAAAAAAAATAGCTACGCTGGTTGGGATGAATGCTGATACGAAGAGGACGAAGGGAGGGAACCATTCCTTTCATTTCATCGAAGGACAGCACCGAGAAATCGAGACGTAAGTTTTTCCCAACTACTTGTGTAACGCATAGGTTCGCTTTTGTCTCTCCAATTACTTTTCCTCCACCTCAGTACCGATATCCAGTTCTCGTGTTTATATCTACACGTGACCAGAGAAAACAATTAAACACAGAACAAACGCGAATACTTGGACAATGCTTGGGCGTTATAGTTATACGAAGTGTGTGTGGGATCAAGGGATAAAAAGAGGAGAGGATGAGGTATGTCGGTCCTCTCCGGAATGCCGGAGGAGGAAAATTCGTGTACAAGTTCGTTAACGTACGAGCGAGAACGAGAAAGAGAACGACAATCAACTCCCGTGGCACAGAATGCACTCGTATTTCTTCTTCGTATGTACCTAAACCACGTCTCGTGCATGAACTCTTTTTTTTTTTCATTTATTTCTCTCTTTCCATGTCGACATGCGCGCTCTATCTGCGTCTTTCCCCGCTTCCTTGCACAACGACGACCCGCGTCCGCACAAAAATGTCTCGTTTAATTTTGCGGTTTAATTATTTTTTTAATTAAACCGACACTGGCCTCTACATACCTGTCCTGCACACGTGCCTCAGTTTCGCGTCGTGCGTTAAGGTACGTGGACGAGTATACTGTTCGATGCAGGTGCAAGTTTCAGGTAAACTCGTCACGTTCTCGTGTACGTTATAAACGTGTGGTACATCTTGGGGTTTAGCGCAGCATGATCTAATTTATTTTTATATATTTTCTTTATTGTTAATCAATAATTCATTGACTATCGCACATTTGAATGAGGTCGATGCGTTTGTATACCGTGAGGTATACAAAGTTATACATTAATTTATTAAGTTATACATTAATTTATTTGAAATTCAACGAACTTTTATTCCATATTGCAAACTGATGTACCTACTCATGTAGAACTTACCGTGACGTTGCTACGCTTAGATGCGGCCTAGTATCAAACTATTATTAGTTACAGCCGACGTTCAAGTTATACGTGTGCATGGTTCAATGCCGTCTCGTGATCGATTAATTATTAGTTTAACGTAAACCTGCTTGATCCGCTGGTTTCGGTGAAAGCCGAGGTGTCATTGCAGGTAGTTCGTCTGAGCCTGTCATGCGCCAATCGATTTTTATAAATATAAATTCTGTCAATATTGATCTGTTATGATTACTGCGAGTACTGGCACGGGCCTTCGGTATCGGACGCTGATATTTGACACGAGTGCTTTCATGTTAGATATTTTCCCGTCGGTCTTATAATAAAAACTATTGCAAGCTGGAGAAAAATATTCGTATTCAAACAAGAAATTATCGGAAATTACTTTCTTGATGACATAATTATCAACATGATTATTTAATATAGGATCATGGGCGGATACGCTAGTTCAATATCCGTGGTTCAATATCCATTGAATCAATTGTCCGATGACTGATCAATTTAATGGCCAATTGGTCCAATGAAGTAGATTAATAAATTATATAGAGAGTTAGATATATGGTTGCAATTCAATTGTATTAATTAACTAAAAACTGGGATTGATTTAATCGTCTTTGGATAACATGATACAGGTTCTGGTTCCCACTTGACGATTGATCGCCAAGGTTCTTTAGGTTCTTCAATTTTAACTTTCTTCCCATCTTAAAATCAATTTTCTTAAATTCTTGTATCGAAACGATGAAATCGAAACGTTGAAGCCAACACGTTTCGTACCGAAATGTTCCATTACACGCAACGTAACGGCCGCAATGAACCACACTGTAAAAATTTTCTATACTAAATTTAATATACCGGTATCGGAAGTTTTTATGCATAAACCGTATATTAAATTTAAACCCTTCTTCAACTCAATATTAATAATCACTCTGATTGAAAAAAAATTGCAATTGTCGGTAATGTTACAAGCGTAACGTATTTGAATTTACTATTGATTTGAGGCATTTTTAGGATTGATGTGTATCAAAATGAATGTATAAAGTTTCAGTTTCTATTGTCTTGTGGGTTAAATTCTATGCACATCTCTCACTAATATTTAAAATGACTTTAAAATGCCTGTTTTAAAAGGTATAACTGTCGATTATATTCGTACATTGATTTTCATATACAGGTCCATTAATAACCAAACCAATTACGTGTTTTGTAAGTTTTGAACACGTATTGTAAATATGGAGTACTAGTTTTATATATAACTTATCCATACTATCGTTTTTAATTTACGGTATCTTAATTAACAATCTAGTATTTGATAATTCTCAACTGATCTTTGATTTTAAAGCACAATCGCGGGTAAAATTTCCAAGACGCCGTTGCTTTATTCTTGAAGTACCATCACTTAATTTTCGACACTTTTGAACACCACTTCAATTACAAAGAACGATATTAAAATCCAATTCGCGTTTTGAGTGTGCGAACCTGTACATTGATTTTCATACACAGATCCATTAATGACCAAACCAATGACGCGTTTCGTAAATTTGGAACACGTATTGGGTAAATTTATATAATATTATTAAATTTTTAACCCGGCATATATTAATTCTTCATTTCATACACCTGGCTCATAAATTTAATACACACTTGAATTGTAAATTCATCACCATTTTTTACAGTGCAATTGCACCAAATCGGCGAAACCAAAACGTAACGTATCAGAATTGAGCGAACAATCCATTACCATTCATTGAGACGTAAGTCATTGGATGGCAATGATTCGAAATGAGGGAGCCGTGCCGAGTAGAGAGAGCGAGTTCGCGGTTTTAAAAGATTATTCTCAGTTATATATCATATCGGAGCTCGGTACGTAACGACATGCAGTCGTTGCATTACATGCGAGAAAGGTATAAGAGTGCGAACTGCATCGCCACCTATCGGAATTGTGGGTAAGTTTGAGTTAGTGACGGCTCTCTGCCATCCATCGGAGTGGATGCGTTTCTTGCAAAAACCCATATCATCGAGATCGATCTAGCAAAATAAAGGCGTAATAATCAGACTTATTGTTTGCTTAACACGCTTGAACGTTCATTTGAAATTATCCCGAAGTGACGACGTTTAGTGTATTTCATTAACATATTTGTTGTTGATTTAATAAATTAATAATTTTTATGTTTGTTGTTTTTTTTTTAATACAAAGATCTTGCGGGGTAATTAGACTGCAGCGAATGCTTGGTTATACGAGGCGGGCATACAACATCCCTTACTGTGTCAACTAGTGGAACACCCAGCTCACACATTTATTTTTGATGCGTGCCTATCTCTCGCACCCGAACACTGCACAAAAACATTAACTATGCCGTGCATGAAGGGTTGAATCACGATCGCGTTTTATTTTCTTGCAGCAAGATACCAAAGTCGAGCAGAGATTTCGTCTATTTCGTTTTCGTTGCACGAGGAGGGTTTGTGCTTTAGTGCGCAGGCATAGGAGCTTCGGTAAAAAAAAAACGCAATGGGGTTGTTTTCAATGTGGAAATACCGTCGCTCACATATACTATCTTGTTATTCGTTTTCCGTTTGCGATCTTTCTGTTTTTTTACTCGTATTTTTATTCCTCTCTATGCTTTTCTCTCTGTGCAGCTCTCGCCCACCCCATCTCGCTCTCTTTCCTCTGTATATCAAATCTCCGAGCCAAGGGATGATTGTATGCTCCCTCGCTCGTTCGTTCACTCGTTCGTCCTCACCCAACCAACCGGCTAGCTATCTACTGGCTCTATACGACGACGAACAAAAAGAGTAGTAGAAAAATGCGAACGTAAAACGCGACTCGCCTCGGGGCTCGCTACTACGTGCTCATCGCGTTCATATTGTGTACGCTATGTATAACTTCTGTATGTACATAGTGTTTACCTTGTATGCATTTTCATCTGTGTAGATGCTTATAGGTAAAATTGCTCGTGCCACGGACATCGACGTACGTACAACAGTATACCCTTGATCTAAAGATACATATAGGATACATACAGCAGTGAATCTATATATATATATATATATATATATATACCTTGAACTATACGTATGTACCAGTGACCCGTGGCTCTTCCGGTATCTATAATGCTAGGACAGCACGCTCAAGTTATGTACAGCCTCCGGCGAGGATACCTACATGCGTACAAGTGTACCAGAGTGTAGACCCTGTCGAAGTCAGAAGTCAGAAGTCGAGGCTCCTGACATAGTCTAACGAACATGGATAGAATTTAATAGCAGGTCAATGCTAATTTGTAACCATTCGAAATATTTCTTTACAGTTAATGCTAATGTATTGGGACTATGGTAAATTTTATTTTCACTGGAATAAGAGATGCGGTTAGCGCGTGATTATTGTTGTCTTCCAACAATTTTTAAGTTAAAAACACTGTTTTTTTTTAAATTAAATACATCGTTTGGATCTTGTTTAATCAAAAATCGTTGGAAAAAAACGATAAATCTAAAAGTTCATTTTTTTTTTACTAAACGTGCACAAAAGCTTCTCAGCGTGGATCTACAATTTTCGTCTGATCGTCATTCAATCAGAAATGAAATAAAATTGATTTGCGTTTCGATACGTCTGAGATATTGATTGTAAATAAAATGATTCGTACTTAAAATCAGCTTTGAGAAATAACTTAAGATTCATTATTTAATCACATTTTTGCATCGTGAAGTAATATTTCTTAAATATTCTTCTACTTTTACTATTTATCGAATAGCTGTAATCAATGAAAAAAAAATTGTGTCTATCGTAATCGAATATCTTGGTTAATCCAACAGTTTGTCCCTTCGTTACGCAAACGTTGAGAACATTTGAATATCCCAGCAATAAGTAAGTGGACAGTAGGTATCGAGTTATCGTGATAAAGAAAGGGAGGTGTACCCTGACATCTGACTTTTCTAGTCAAGAACGAACGTACGCGAGAAAAAAAAATTGTTGAGCCATAAATATTTATAGCAAGTGCAGATGCTTATCTCGCGTCCCGTCCAGTTTGTGGAATCGTGACGTTGCGAGAGTTTTCTGTTTAGCGGTGAAAACGTAGTACGTGGCGCATGGTAACGTATAGTATATATATATATATAATATTATATTATATATATATCTAGTGTATAGAGGGTACGTGATGGTGTACGCGGTATGGAACAGAGCACGGATTTCAGAGAGCGAGAGCGCGAGCACGCCCCGTGCGTGGTCGCGCGTCGCCTACGGCCACGTATCTCATAAAAATGCTCTTTTCGCTTTGGGCCTCCCCTTCCTGTACCCCTCGTCCACAATGTACAGCTATATAGGCGTGTGCGACTCATATACGTATAAAAGTAACGGCGCGCCGGTATCTCGCCGAGATAACAGCGATATCTCTGATATATTGTGGCCTCTGTTACGTTATACAACCATGCGCCTATGGTACACCAGGAGCAAAATTCTGAGCCCAACCCAACGATCGTAGTAGCAGCGCAACTACTACTGGGACTCTCTCTTCCTTTCGTACATACAAATTCGCGTGTATGCAACCCCCGCGAGATCGCGCGTACGGGGGTGGCTGGCGAAAAAAAGGCGGGACCCTCTCTCTCTCTCTCTCTCTCTCTCTCTCTCTCTCTCTCTCTCTCTCTCTCTCTATCTCTCTCTCTCTCTCTCTCTGCCTCGACTGCGAATCCAGACGAGAAAAGAAAAAAGAAAAAATCAACATGGCTTCCGCGTTATACTTTATAGTATACGCTAGCAAATCGCGAGAGCATTATAAAGAATCTATGGCCTCCTTTCTTCCTCCCTCTCTCGGTCTCTCGACCGTTTATTACGTGAATTTAGTAGACACGAATTTAAGGTGTAGCGATGAAGGGTGATATAATTATACGTTCTACTTTATGGTGGAGAACTCACTAAGAAAAACAAAATATTACTCGATTAATCGGCTTTGCCGGTATATTAAGTTCCTTATTAAAATATATGCTACATACGGGTCAAAGCGAAAACTCTTTTTCTTAGGAATTATGTTAACTAAGAAATTATATTAAGATCAAAAGCTATCTCAAAGTGAGCTACAAGTGCAGATAAACAATGAAAAAAAAATCATTTTGAAGCCGCAGAGCAATTGTCATCCATATCCCTAATTGACTAACTGATATAAAAAAATAAAATGTTGTATGTTTATTGGTGAATCATACCCAAACAATTAAACCGATTGACTTGTAAATTAGGGTGATAATTAGCCGTGGTAATTAATAAGATGCCGGATTAGATCACAGGTTTGTGTCCTTTAGTTATCACTTGTAATGAAGGCCATATAATTTGTTATTACATTTACTACGTGTTTTTCTGTTGCGTGAATTTATTGGAACGAGATGTAACTTAGTGACGAAGTGCGACGTAATAATACATTCGAGTGTATGACGTGCAAATTTGAAGAAAGTCACACGATTATTAATTGTTTTGGCAGTAGAGAACTCCCCGCGAAAATGAATGCCGCGTGCGACTCGAGACTAAAAGCCGCGACCACCCTCTTGTACGTCGTAATAATAATAATAAAACGAACAGGCCGTGACTGAAAAGGGAGAGAAAAAGAAGAAGTTTAGACGTTAAGAACGTGCGAATGGTCCCTGGTCCTTTTTATCACCGCCAAAGTTTGATCGCGACCCCGTAAAGAGGGGTAGTTTCTTTGCAGTAGCGGCGGCAAATAGAAAAAAAGAAAAAAGAGAGGCGGCATTCGTGGCCCCGGCACTTTGACATTAGTGAGATAAGTCCGGAATAAAAAGAGAGCGAGCTACATCAGTTTTCGTAAGAGGAAGGAGGGACAGGGCGGAAGAAGAGGGAAAAAAGCGCGCCAAAGAAGAGAAAGTGTGGGTGCGTCAGTGTGGCGAGGGAGATCGAGAGCGTGGCACCTCTTTCTCCTCTCTCCCTCACTCTTTTCATTCTTCGCTCTTCTGCCCGCTCACTTTTTTCACCCCTTTCTTGCAATAAATCTGGTCGCGGGAATTAGTTTCGAGATAAAGTATAATATCGGGCCCTGGGCGAAGTGACGTCAGAGGCTCTCGGTATTTATGACCGCGATAGTGTCAGTCGTGTGCGCACCGAGCTACCCCCGAGTCACCCTCCCGCTTTGCCTCCGCTGTCTGTGCTTCTTTTGCCATATACCACTCCCGAGGCGCACTTCTGTAACCAACCCCCACGGGGTAAATTATTGGAAAATAGTCGCGCACGAGCTACCTCCTGCCTAGTCCAGAAGAATCTTTTGCGACGAGGTGATTCTTCTTCTGTTTTGTATTCAACGCGGGGTAAATCCGTGGCTTCCACCACTGTGTCCCGTGAATCTCACTGATTTACTGCCCCGCGAGAGGTATCGAACATCCCTCTTGGTCTCTTCCATTCGGTGATACGTACTCTCACCCACCAAGGACGAACGGGGATCAATTTCATTTTTGTCCGTGACGCCATGCTTGACCAATTTTCCGTCCGAAATCCTCTTCTCCATTTTATGGATATCTTGAATTTCGTATTCCCCTCGGATAGAAGAGACCTTCATTCGATTTGGTCAATGTCGCCAATTTTGGTATCGTCTCTGCGTACTACCGTCTTCCTTGCACAGCAGCAAAGATTTGATAGACGGAGAAAACGTTCGTCCGGTATTAGCATATCGATACAACGTTTTTGAATTTTCCCTCAAATATCCTTCTGATATCGAACTGTGTATGAATAAATAAATAAATAATATTTTCTTTTACTTTGACTCTTGGCAGGAGAATATCAGTAAATTTTTACCCGTGGGACTTGAGTGAATATATAATATCCAACCCCCTCATTGAAGATTTATATCGGTACGTTTATAATTTTACCATTAACTTATCTACCAATGACCTGCTTGTCGGCACTCGGTGCTTCAGCTTGCGAGACTTTCCTGCTCTTTTTGTAGACTTTCTTTGGGAGACTTTCTATCTTTTTCTTTATAATTAAATTCTCTCCGTGTACTTTATTTCTTTATATAATTTATCATTTGTGTTCTGTGATATTTTATTTGTAAATGGACTTAAATCTCCGTTAACAAATAAATAAACAAATAAATAAATAAGTATAACAATCCTGTCACATGAAAACTCTCCGCTCTTTTCCTATCAGCGTATAGAGATTCGGAATAAAATTGCGTTAGAGTAATTTTTTTGTTAAAAAAATTATTGGAAGAGTTATAAAAATCACGTTAAATCGTACGATTCAACAGTGTTTAAGGCGATGAAAAGCTTAATATACGTACTATGCTATAACGCTGTATTGTATTTACATAATGAGAGTAATTCCAAAATGTGACTCGACACTTTATGTACGTACACATCTGATCCTTACAGTATTATACGATAGCAATCGAATATCAGACTAGTGTACGATACCCCAGGGACAACAAGTAAATCATTTTATCGGCAACACGCTGACCCTGGGGTTGCCACCGTGTAGCTGGAATGCATCAAGCGTGAAGGTATCAAAAGAAATCGAAGCGTCGTCGTAGCGTTTACGGTGTGCAACGTTGAACATGTGATACGACAATTGTTTTAGTATAGCTAAATAGGAAATTCCATGCCAAATCGAGGCTTTGAACCTGTTCATCTCCAGTTCCGTATCGTATTTTTCCTATAATCACAGTAAATAAATAATATTAAATCTTTCTCGATTTTTTATATCATTCGTTCACAATTAATTACAAACGAGGAAGATTTTCTCTTCATGAACTTCACGAACTGATTAGCTTGGCATGAAATGCACTATAAGTTTCATATATAAATGCTTACGCACTTGCGGATCCTAGCGGATGTACCGCTTGAACACACGATAGAGGAACAGATGGGCAATTGTACGTTTGATTTGGCCAATTGGCCGCAGCGGGTGGTCCCCCACTCTATTCTCGTCAGGGGTGAAATCCACCCTCGATCTCTGACGCAACGAGAGATCCCGAGGTCAACCGCATATCCTCTCAACCACAGAATTCATGAAGCATCTTAATAGCTGCCATTTTGGTGGTAACAATCCGATGACGTGTGAATAACTCTATTTTTATCGTCCTTAATTTAAGGGGTAACGTTATTCGACTTGAGCATTTACTCGATAGATTCGTTGTATATGCTTTGATATTTCTTTATTTCTCTGTACATATTTTTGCTCATGGGGGTTTATACGTGTTTTACTTTCTCGTAGAAAAAGCTTTATGTTCATGAATATAAAATTTGTTCGAATTTTTATACGAGAGGACTTAAAATGCATCAAACAGACAAAAAATTATCTCGAGAATACCTATAATGCTCGTAGCTTTGGCATACAAGTATGACATTGCACATTTTTTGGTGCAATTTTCACAAGACAACCACAAATATTTCAGATGTTGCGTTGAATGTTTTAATGCAAAAACCCCTTATACACTGTTAAAAATCCAAGATATCAAAGGCGATTGGTGTGATGACTTTTGACCAATGTTGCCTTATTCGGTGTTAATGTCAACAATTTTCATAGTATTTCACACAAGCGATTGTGTTATCATCATTTGAGGCCTCGTCTCAAAATGTACAACATATTTATGTTCGGAATGAGTAAATCGAAATCAATAAATTATTTGCAATCAATACAGAATTATGACATGAATATTATCCAAAAATGTCATTGAATGTTATTCGCTTATACACAGAGAAAAAAAGTCTCATTCAATTGAAGAGATTTCATTGAAATCCTGGTCTATGATACTTTTATTTGCCGTCAATGAAAAAATATATTTAAATTAATACTATCTTTTATTTAATTGCTCGCCAATTTTATTAAATATGCGGTGGCATTGAATCAATGAGAATTGTATCGAAGCTTACTAATCACTTTTATTAACTTCAATGAAACTTTTATTTGTTGCTCAGTCTCATACGGATAGTAGAATGCATTTTGTTCAAATCCTACATTTTAAATCTCTCGAGCGAATTTCAACAAATTCTGTAGTACCTGGCGTACCATATTAAGCACGTTCAGTTTGAATACTTGTTCTTACTTTATTTTACTTTCAAGAAGTTAAGGTTATGGTAAAGTAATAGAAACATTACAATGAACCAATTGTTAATGCAAAAGACGGTGTTTTACTTCGTTCTAGACTTTGAAATCGCGCGCATGATGCGTGCGACACAAACACACATAAAAGCAAGCAAGCAAGCAAACAAACAAACAAATAAATCACAGGATAGATGCGTTTCGCATGACGCAGAACTTTTTTTATGTGTCCATATACAATAGATCGTGATGGTCATCTATGATTAGATTATAGGTTATGTTTTATTTTTGCGTGCTTGACGTACTAACCGAGGAAAGTTTTGAGGATCTCTAACGTATTCGCGGATACCAGCCTCTTTCAAAAACTTCTCTATGTGCGTAACAATTTAACAATCGACGTTTTGCCAGTTTTGCGTTTTTATTACAACATTATTATAAAAAACAAAGCACGTCTCCCGTCAAGCAGCAGTGCGAATGATGCCGTTAAATAAATATCACTTTGAAACGATAATTTCAAATATATTATTCATTTGAATAAAATAAATAATTTCCTTCATAAGTACTATCAACTAAATATTTAGTTTATTCAATGAAAGAAATTTTAATGCGCCGATTTATTCGAATCAATTCAATCTTTTCTTGCGGTGTATTTTCAAGTAGAATGCGTTAAAAATGTTAAGGTTATAATGCCAATCGACACCATCTATCGAACACCGTCCGTTGACATCAGTCGTCAGTCGTCTTGTGAACACCGCGCGAGGATTAATTTCAACACCGTATTTTTAACAGTGTATTCAATTTAATATCTCACTATAAAGCAATATTAAAATTCATGTATATTAGATACGACTTCCTTAACGAGTTTAGTATACCATACATCAATTTTATATCATACTTGTTTGTTAAATTTCATATACGAATTTATAAAAGCAATATATAAAATGTATACAAGTATATGTTAATTGCTTATGAAGAAAATATTTACAACGGTGTTCACAGTGCTTCCATCATGAGAAAGCCAGAATTGATCAAGATGATTGCTCACGAAAGTCGCTTTGTGAGCAGTGTAAAGTAATGAGATAGCAACGTGCAAGGTTGTAATTTGCATGCAAGTTATTTCTTCAATTCTCGGATCTTATGATATCTTGTATCTCAAAATGTCACAGACATACAAATTCTTAAAAATATTTTTGTGCGTCCTGGGGCATAATTTGTTAATCAAGCGACGAGAAGGCCATCTCCGAGATTTTGGAGAGGAATACGTGGTGAAAGTTTGACAATTATTTTACATTTTGGTCTCGGATTCGGATTCTCTACAAAAGTCCATTATTCACAATCTTTAAGTCGACATTTTAGGAGAAACCGTAGTGGATCCGTGTAAGGAATCTCGATGAGATTGTTGCGCTTCGACCTCTCGAAAGCCGAAAAGTCGGTGAATTTGAGTGTAGAAAGTCATGTTTCCCAAGTTTAGAGGCAGTGGTAAATAAATATTTTAATTCAACATCTCGGAGCTTCTCGTAGTCGCATAATTATCGTTATAATTATCCTTTCCTCCTATCCAACATCTTGAAGATGGTTTTGTCCTATGCCGCATAATTCTCATCATTTGGTTTCTATCATCAGCCGTTTACCACATTAACCATTTATAATTTGATTATTATTTCAGCCTGCTTCGATTCTTATATCGAATAAGACTGCTTTGAGAATAAGACTCTTCGATTTTTGTTTTTACTAAACGAAAGTTTATTTCAAATGAAGGTTTTAAATTATCTCCATACTGATTACCATCGAAATTTCATACGATACGTATTCCGACGTACTGTGCAATTGGCACAATACCGAACATTACTCTCGCCAAGTCCAAGTGTAACCACGGATATCGCGAATTATCGACTATTACGCGTGCCATTGAAGCCGGTGTAGAAGCAGGTGCTAGGGAGCCTAGCGCGTGCAGTAATATATACATTGAACACTGCGGTACAATCGTCTAATTTACGCAAATTGCAACAAGGTGAGAAGCGTTAACTGGAGGAAGAGAGAGAGAGAGAGAGAGAGAGAGAGAGAGAGAGAGAGAGAGAGAGAGAGAGAGAGAGAGAGAGTGATTCGTTGTGCGACAACATAGAGCTACGAAATCGCCAGACAGAGAACTGAACACTCGAAACCTCGCCGGGTAAACTAAGATCTAATAAAGCGACAAATCAGTTTAACTGCATCGTTCGGTTCAATGTGCGCATATTACATGGTAACGAGAATTCAGGACGCACTCGTGGTATGGTTATGTTTATGCGTTCACAAACAGAACGCATAATATAGCAGAATGGACAATGGACATACGGAGCTCGAACGGATGCACTAGCGTATAATGCGAGAGAGTACCTAGCCACCGGTAGCATATATACGTATATGTATATACATATATATGCATATAGTATATAGATATATATAACAACGTACAATACATAGTAATGAACGCAGAGTATAATGATTTACAAGCGTACAAATCGCGTGAAATCGGGCAATTATACATGTACACATTCGGCATGTGTGATAATACCAGTCGTAACAATGACTATCACTATCGCTTTATCAATTTCATTCCAATTGTATATCAATATCGAGCACTAATGGGCGTATGTACCTACTACGAAATTTTGGTATTGCTCTGTATCGTCGTACACGGTTAACATCGATGTGGGACGATCAGTGAGTTTTTCCTGTATTTAAAAAAAGGATACAAAGTAGAATCTTTCATGTCTTCCAAATTATTTTTCATCTTTCACAATGCCACCTCCAGGAGAAATGTATGTTGGTCAATTTTTGCTTCATCATGGAGAAAATGTACAATTGTTTACCTTAAATCCTTGTCATTATAAAAGACTGTAGAAACGTGAAATTTAACGTAATTTTAGTTATGTGGGAATAACATGAATTTTAAGTATTCTGAAAATCTGATTGCTTCAATATATTTTAACGAAAATTTCAGTCGATAAGGAGAACTTATAGCGCGACTGATGAAACACATTTTGCGTCAATTTCTCAACTCATTTATGGGTTACAGAAATCTTTTATTTTTGCAAATCTCGATTAACGTAAATATAAAAGATTAATTTTTATTCAAATTTGTACGATTTTGTCGTTTTGTCGCCAAATATTATACCAAATTGCCATAAGTGTTATGCGTCAATAGTTTTAGCTCGTTTTGTTAAATGTTTCGAACAGGTTCGAATGTTATGATGTAAATTATTTGCACGGCTGCGGCGTATCAATTTTGATAAAAATTATACCAAGCTAAGAGGTAACTTTTAGCTCGATACACTGTTAAAATTAACCCTCGCGCGGTGTTCATGAGTCAACACTCATGACTGGTGTCAACGCGCGATGTTCAGTAGTTGGTGACGATTTGCATTATAACCTCAAAACTTTCAATGCGTTTTACTTGAAAATGGATGAATGAAATTCAATGAAATTTGGGGATTATATTCGTGGCATGATTCTGTATCGATTTGGTAATAATTTATTGATTTTCATCGACTCGTTCCGAACATAAAAATTTTGTAAATTTTGAGGTGGAACCTTACGATTTTGACACTATCGCTTGTGTGAATTTAACACTGTGAACATTATTAAAATTAACACACCAAATGGGTCAACATTGGTTAAAAGTTTACACCATTCGCCTTTAACAACCACGATTTTGAACAATGTAGCTAAAGTAACTCCTTAGATACACAAGTTTGAATTTTTTTAAACTTAACACACACGCACACATCCATCTGGACGTTTTTTTCTAAGTAATTTTTACCGACATATCACACCATTTTGAGTAACCTGATTAAAAAATTTCGACAAAAAAGGTTTTTATCAAAACAAAGCTTCTTCTACGAGATAAAATGTATCAATAAAAAAATTCAAAATATAAAAAACTCCCAACTTTAAAAAGTTTTCTTTTGAAAATAAATCTATAAAGGATGAAATAACTTCCAATGTCATTTTAGTTAACTTCATATTTTAATTACAATAATTCTTTTACCGCCGTCACTACAGTCGGGAGACGTCTCCTGAACATTTATATACGATACGGACGTTTTCTGACGCAATAGAAGACGTCTATCGTCTGTAGTGACCGTGGTCTAAGAAATATTGTAATTAAAATATGAAACTACCTAAAATGACATCCAAAGTTATTTCATCCTTTTTAGATTTATTTTCATAAGAATTTTTTATAATTGCTATACACTTTTTCTTACCATATTTTCATAGTTACTATGTATATTTTTTGAAACTCAAACAGCGAAATAATTTTCAATAACTCCATTTTATTTAATCGCTCAATCATTTTTGCACTCGGATATTTAGAATTATATCAACAAACGCGATTAAAAAATTGCGTTGTGTTTTTATTAATTTCTAGTTGTTAACGAAACCTCTGATATGCGACAAACTTATTAAAATGCACATGCTGTTGAATAAAATAATACAAATATTGACTAAACAGCCCACGTACTCTTTCTCTCACTCCACCGTAAGCGCTCTGAAGTTAGATACAGATGAACGGTTATAGTCAGAATGGCGGCCATCTTGTGGCATTTCGATATATACAATCGTGTTTCTCATACATTTTTTAGAATGCTTTTACCTCTCTGAAATATCACCTAAGATATACAATCTATTAGGACAAAAATGGAGGTTACGATGCATAGAATCTGTTCTGTTAAGACATCTTTAGCCCATTCGGAGAACATATAGTACGAGTAGCACATATAGAAACTAACATATCCGCGCCATACCATTGAAACGCATACTCCCGTCGAGAGTAAAAATGTGTACAAACACTTGTAATATGTAGAACAACAGTCGAACATGGCACAAAATTTTAATCAATAAATTCTAGCCGATAGAAAAGGTAAAAATGCAGTACTTGTGTGTTCAAAATTAAATACACTAGCATGTCACTTAAAACTGAATTACTATAACTTTTTAAATATAATATTTTATATAAAGGGTATAGATAAAGTAAGGGTTACCATAGCTCTATGGGAAATCGATTCCCCTCTACGACCTGCTCGGTAAAATTTATTTTTCGGTTCTTAAGTAAAAATCGTCTCTTAACACACATCGATTAGCAAATAGCTCTGGTATAACCTGCTTAAGAGTTGCGATGCTTAAAAAAATAATTGTGCGGTAAAAAAATATGTATTTTCAGTGACCGTTACCGGACACGTCTTTTACAAAGGATCGTAGCTTTGATTTAGTTTATTATTCTAAGCCAAGTGAAAAGTGATCCCATATTGCTCACGTACATTGATAAATCCACGGAAAAAAGATTGAATTTTTTAGCAAAATACAAATTAAAGTCTGAAAGTTCGTTTCTTGTTTAATTCTGTTTCTAGCGTATGAATTCTCATATGATTGTTCATAAAGTTTTATCTATTAAAAATCAACTCCTGCAATACTTCTGTTTTATTAAATAGCATCAAATATTCGGTTCTATCTAAAACTGTCAGATAGTTCAAGTGAGCAGCTTAAACGTCAATCCACACAAATTTGACATTCTACAATCGATACATCACATAACCTATGTATGGCTGTACAATCAGAGAGTGCAAAGCCAGAATGTATCCAAAACCAAATGGAAGATGCATCACATTTTGCCTGCTGCTGCCCGCGCAAAATCATACACAGCAGCTACTGGGTGTACACAATGTACCGAGTGTAGTATAAACACACGTATACTGCGAGAGAAGCTGCCTACATTGTATATTAGCGTCTAGTTGCCGGCGTAACGCTCACCGAGCGCGTAACACGCCTACGTCCGATCGTCGTCGGCGAATTAATTGAAGCGCATTTATGCGCGGGTGGGATAAGACTTTTCCTCGCGCAAGTGCGGGCGCAAGAGAGCTAATTGAAACGCCGCAACGTCGGACGCGCGGCGCGTACCAACAGTTACAGATAAGCCACGCCGATTGTCGAGAGTTATGAGACGATATTACGATGCCCTCCCGTACGTCAAGCGCAAATTAATTTGGTTGGTCTCTCTATCTCTGTCTTTCATGCTATATGTGTATAGTCCATTTGTATGTCGGTGGGCGTAGTGTATATTGCCTCAAATGTACTCTGTACATCCATCTCTATCCGACGAAGCTATACGCTGCTGTAATACTCGTTAACCCGTAGCTACACCTACACGCGTTAGTACTATACAGATGCGTATATATACACTTGTGCCTGTCGCCGGATGCGAGAGCGAGATCCGCCGTACGAGATTGTGCAAGTTTCGATTATATCTGATCGATTACAATGCTCGTCAGGTGCAAATCCATGCAGCGCGTTTCTCGCGCATCGCACAACGTATTGCTCTGTTGTGTATACACTATGCGCGACTGCCTGCTGCCGCTCTCCGCGGGATGAATGAACTATTCAGTACAATATAATACAACCGATACGTCAGTCTCTGTCCATTCGATTGTCGTAAAAATGTTGCAACGATCGAATCAACGA
Organism: Cylloceria caligata; assembly: GCA_963942595.1. Lineage (NCBI taxonomy): Eukaryota > Metazoa > Arthropoda > Insecta > Hymenoptera > Ichneumonidae > Cylloceria > Cylloceria caligata. The sequence goes on from OZ012704.1 coordinate 13,954,651, forward strand.
TATCAAAGAGAATTCAGCAATCGCAATTATTGATTATTGTCTGCAAATCATAATTTCTCATCGTCTCTATGACTCAATATTCACGCGGTGGCATTAATCCGGTTTACAATCATAATCGCGTCATCATCATCATCAGCTACAGGAGCAGCAGCACCAGCACCAGCGCCACCAGTAACGTTCTCGGTACACACTCGATCTTCGTGACTCGACAATAAAAAAAACGCTGAAAGTCATTGATGTGCCAATGCGAAAGTACTCTCTACGTATATCGTGTGCTTGAGTAGTGTTGTTCGGCTCGACAGAAGCCGCACGGGTACTCGAGTTGTACTTTACTCGTCTCGCGAAAACCCATCAAATCGCTTCAACCCTCTCTCGCGCTTCTAGTTCGCAGAGAGGATCGAGCAAGGCTCGCCGCCGAGGTGATCTGCTTTATCGCCATCTGCACCGGCGGTGTACGAGGTAGGTTCATGCTCGTAGAAGTGGATATGAGAAACCTAAGAGCTCTTCGTGTTCTTCCTACCCCCGGCGGAGCGCATGATTTGCGATTTGTAGAGAAGGTTCTATCGCATTCGGTGCTTTTGCCATTGAAAACGTATTTTTCTTTCATATTTGATGACTCTACCATTAATTTATCTACCACAAAACAATTCTACCGCAATTTAATTCCGGAAAACATCTCTGTCTCATTGCAACTGTACTATAATAAAACTTTACCACGAGACAACTCTGGTAAAAAACTTGATGATAAAAGAACGGAGAATTGTTTATAAAAACTGTATCAGACATGGATTTTTTCTTCGATTCATATATCAGAAATATATTTCAAGTATATTTCTTGCTTATATTAGGTATATATTTCCTAACATATATCTCGCATATTTTTTATTTTCGTGGGGATAGTAGCGCTGTAACAACATAAAGAAATTTATGGTAAACTGCCATGTCCACTTGCAGAGGCTGTGGTCACATTATGTTTCATATACTGTGGATAAACCTTTCTTTCTTCCGGGAAATGCGTAGCTCACGTTGACAAATCTACTGTATCACTATACGTTTTTGTGTGCACACGCAGTCAAATATTTGCAGGTAGAGTAGAAGCTCAGCTTCTCTGTACACACATGTTGCCAGTGATTCGACGCTCCACGTTCGGACCTCATTACAAGAGAGAAACGGAGATAATGGTCCAACGCTGAAACTTTCCCACGGGATTCTTTCACGTTTCGCAGCGTTTCGTCCTTCTTCGGCACGTGCTCGTTTCACAATTATTATATTCTTTCAGAAAATTTAAAAGTTGCGAAACACAGTACCCGTAAATACAACAGTATTTCGTAAAGATTAAAGCAACGGAAAAAAAATATTACCATCGATTTTTTTTTTCACTTTATATCTTTGTGTTTGGATAATCTTGCAAGTTCATAATTTTTGTCGGGACTCAGGTGCGGTCCTGTCAACCCGCAGGTTTACCACAGAAGCGATACTGCTGCCAAGAAAAGATAGGATACTTTACACGCTGTGGAGTTGGCTAGGCGCAGTAAGTTTGCTTGTGTTCCATAGCGAGCGAAGTGGAAGCAGAAGAAAGAAAAAAAAATGTAGCGCGCTGGTCCCCGTTGTGTCGGAGACTGAACTATACAACGAGCACGGTCGTAAAGGCGCGACGAGGGACTCGGGAGCGCATAGGCACGGGTCCACCCAGGACGGCATCATTATTTATGAGCTTTGAAATCGATAGCCCACGAGAGAGTGAGACGGAGATGGGAGAGTCGATCATGAAAATACAGCACTCGAAAGAAACTTGGTGTTCGGAGGAAAAACGAGGGTCGTACAGCGAAACTATTGAGAATACTGTGAACACTGAAACCGAGAAGATCGGGGTGCGATGTTTGCAGGGTCCTCTCACCTAAAATTGTGATATATAACGATTGCGCTTAATTTTTGTTGCTTGGATACATTACGCAAACTCGAATTAACAATTAAAATGACATCTTGTAATAAAAATCGGTAAATTCACATTTTTCATATTTCCCTCTATACAGAAAAAGACAAAAACGGTGTTAAACAATTAAACGACAAATTAATTGTTGCAGTAAATCCTGATAAAATAATTGAATAAAGAATAATTGTTTATTATTTACGATAAAGTTGATGAATTAAAGTCATTGACGAATATTCAGTAATTAATTAATAATGACAATTCTTTATTTATTATTTTTGTTATCAGGATTATTGCTTAACTCACAAAAGTACTCGAATATCGTTCGTGTTTTGTACACGGAAAAACGACGACATTATTTCTTAGATAAAATTGTCAAGTGCGCACAGTAAAATATTATTCTGGTCAGACAACTGACTGTTGATGGAAAATCTTATGAAATTCGTACGATGCTTTTGAAATAATAAATATTATATATTGCCACATCTCTACTTTTCTCTTGTATTTAAGTCAAATAATCTTCGTCACCTTCGTATAACGTGAGCATTAAAATTTTTTTATGAAACAACTACTAAATCTGTACCGTGATTTGTTAAATTTGCTGGTTATCGTGTAACCGACACCTAACAATAAATCAATAGAAAATGAGGTAGAAGACAGAAGAAGCAACGGAAGAAATAGAGAAAGAGGATACAGGCATCCCAGAGTTCGTAGGAAAGTCGAATGCTATATAGCCAAGAATAGCGAGGGAGGATGAGAGGTTGCTGGCTTTTCACCCCGCGTCTTGGTTGCGCGTACCCGGGACACACCTTTTTCGCTCGGACTTTTTACTGCATTTTACGGTGTTTCACTGGCCATAAATCAGAGTAAGAGTAGGAGTAAGAAGAAGAGGGGAGACCATAAAACCTCTCGTGCTGGCGCTCGCGCGACGGCTAGGATTACGTTATAGCGGTAGCTCTCGGGGCGTATATGCCAACGCGAGAGATCTGAGTTCTGGGGACCTGCCGCAAGGATCTTGTACACTGGCGGTGGGACCCGCTGGCAGGGGGTTGCCAGCAGCTTTCCCCATCGTGGTTCTTTCTCTCTCTTCCGTCGTCGATGCTGCTGCGCTTGCCCGGAGTGTCGAGAACAATGGAACCCGGAGACGTAAGACATTGCGACATTTTGGAGCATCAGAAGTGAGAAATCCTTGTACCTGAGAAATTGTCTCGTTGCGAGAAAGACAGAGAAAAACGGATCAGGCAACGACAGCAAGCACCTTACTCTGAAACATGGTATAATCCAGGTTAAGCCGTATCTTCCGCAAGGTTGCGAGGCGAAACGACACGGTAGAACTAGAGGAAATATCAGGAAACGCTTAGGACGGATATTGAAGGACTAAAATGACGCGAAAGAAAGTTCAACTGAAGGTGCTTCGCTCTACTTTGCGAAGCCAGGTGTCTTCCGCCCCACTTACGTCGACTTAACCGATGATATCCGCTACAGAACGAAAAGTTTTCAATGAAATATTTCGTGGTATCGTTAATGACGCTCTGGATGTTCGTGGCGTCCATTATATTTTGTCTTTAGGCTCTATTGGCATTAACGCAAAACTAGAGCAATTCTACATAATTAGGATTGGATTATTTTAAATCTCTTTTGTCTCTTCTTTCGTTACGTCTTACATCAGAGGTTTAACGAATTTTCTTCAGCGGAGACAGCTGTAAGAACTTTTGACGATTAGAAAAGTATATTTCACAGGTACGCAGTGGTAAGCGTGGTAACCGGAGATCGGGGTGGTTCGGAAATCTGGATATCGCGAACCGATTAGACACCCTCGGTGCACCGACCGACTGTCCCCCCGGAGAGCGGCCATAAATATACCATGGGGGTACGGCCTTATCCGAAATTGGGTCATTTTGAGCAACCTATGGGTCAGCAGTGGAGATACTGCCCTCGTTCACCTCGTTGCACCCTGCTGCGTAACTAAATCCTCGTGGATGAGCATCACGCCCAAATTGTTCTCGTTCCATTTTTATGGCCCGCGTGAGATATCGATCGTTAGATAAAATCGTATCGATAAAATTTCAAGTTGAAGATAGAAGGTTTAAATATTTTTTTTTCAGTCGTTCGTTTTTCCACAAAGTCACAGTTATTTTACGGAAGGATTTGAGGTTTGAGAAGAAGCAAAAATGTCGTGTCAGAGGCTTACAACCCCTCTCTGTGGCAAGAAGGAAGTCGAATGCCAGGGCTGAGAGACGAGACGAGGGTGCAGCGAACGTTGCGAGGTAAAGACGCACGCGGGAGGGGCTTGTCGAGAAACAGGGAGAACGTTACAGGAGCTGGCGCCTGTCTGACAATGAGTCCAGACAGTCTCGACCCTCGGATCCTGTGAAAAAGGACTCAGGTAGATTGAAAGCAAACTCCTGGCTCCAGCCGTGACGTGCACACCTTTCCCAAATTTTTCTATCCGATACACCACACAGCGATGTGTTTCTTTGCCCGCAAAGTGCAGCATTTGACATATTCTCCAAATTGAAAACTAACGAGTGTCTGAACATTTCATTATTCCTAAGTGCAAGAAGTAGACGTTAATTAATTTCCTCGGTGTACGAGTAATTGCAATTTTATTGTCTAGCCAAATAACTAATAAATTTGTCTAATAGTTAATGTATTGCATAATTGAAATAACTAAACATGTAATTAATTGATCAATTAATCAATTAATCGACGCAATAATATATTTTTCAAACGTTTGTTAGAAAAGACGTTTTTTGAAAAGTAAATGAAATAAATGTGTCCAGAGGGTAAATTTACCGGCTATAGCCCCTGCGCCATTTGTGATCACTCCTAGTATATTTTATAGCATTAGTCGATTTTCCAAATTTATTTAATGCAAATATATTAATATAATTTGTCAATATTTTCTACAAACTTTTAGTTTTTGCGCTCATGCAATCATGTTGAAATTCGTTAAAAGCACCTATCGCCATGACTGGTGAGATCGTGGACTTTGTGATTATTAATTTATTTTGCGATTTCTCAGAGCAACGCGCTTTTTAACTGTGAGAATATCAAATGATATTACGAGTAATATCATATAACTTCCACGAAAATATATGATATGCAAGATAGAAAAAATATATCTGAGATATATTTCAGAAATATTATTTGATAAATACAAAATATATGCAATGGAAAAATATATCTGAGATACAACCAAAGTATATTTGAAATGTATTTCTGATATATAAACCGACGAAAAGTTTTATACGTTGGATATATTTTTGGATATATTTTTTGTTTTATGTGACCAATGAAACGGTTTTAATAGTTTTATTTCTCTAACCCGCAATCCTTTAAAGTTTGGAAAAGTTAAAGAGTGGTCACAACCGGTACATCTACCCTAATTAATAAAGATTTGTTTCTATAATTTATAAGAAATTTTTTTTAAAAATTTAACTCCCGACTGAAAATAACTATAATAAACAAAACTTTAACTTTAAAAAGTTTTCTTATGAAAATAAATCTAAGAAAGATGAAATAACTTTCGATGTCATTTTAGTTAACTTCATATTTTAATTATAATAATTCATTTACCGCTGTCACTGAAGTTGGGAGACGTCTTCTTTTGCGTTAGAAAACGTCCATATCGTATATAATTGTTCTTTTAAATAAGAGTCCAGAGCCAGCATGCTTCTGGATATGTAAAAGACGGTTGCAATGTTCAGGAAACATCTCCCGACTGTAGTGACAGCGGTAAATCAATGATTGTCATTTGAATATGAAGTTAACTAAATTGTCATGGGAAGTTATTTCATCCTTTTTAGATTTATTTTCATAAGAAAACTTTTTAAAGCTAAAGTCTTGTTTATTGTAGTTTTTCGCAGTCAGGAGTTTAATAAATGTTTAATTTTTTTATTTCATGCTTTTTAAAGTTAGTTCAATATGAATTTCTACAGAATATTTATAATTGCTATATATTTTTATCGTTACTATATTTTTTGAAACTAAAATAGCTAAATAATTTATAATAACTCTATGTTATTTAATCGCGCAATCATTTTTTGCACTCTTGTATTTAGAATTAAAGCAACGAACGTGATTAGAAAATTGCGTTCCCTTTTTATTAATTTATAGTTGTTAACAATATCTCTGATGTACAACAAACGTATTGAAATTTACATGTTGTTTCAATAAAATATATTTACAAATATTAACGTGGGCCATTCCCACGTGCTCTTTCTCTCATTCCACCGTAAGCGCTCTGAAGTTAGTTGCGAATGAACGATTATAGTAGGAATGCTGGCCATCTTTTGGCATTTCGATATATACAACCATGCTTCTCACATGTTTTTTTTAAAAACGCCATTATCTTTCTCAAATCTTATTTAATATATACAATCTAAGACAAAAATGGAGGTTACGTTGCACAGAATCTGTTTATCCAGTTATTTATCCGATTCGGAGGACATCGCACGTATAGTAACTGGACATAATCGCGCCACGCCTGTAAAACGCATATTCTCTTCGGGATCAGTAATAAATCAATTTTATGTCGATATCTGACTGCAATTTAGTTATTTGACGATCAAGAATCATATATTTCTTATCTTGATTGCCTCTACTGCGAATTGCCTAATATGCATAGTTCAGTTAATGTCATCAATATCGTAAACTCAAAACACTTGTGCGATAGGGAGACCGTAACCGGGCGTTACGATGGTCCCTCTTGAGCAGAAGATGATTGGCGTATCCCTGATTTCACGAGTTATCACTTTCCGATAAAATCTATAGACCGTAAGAAGAAGGCGGCACAGCGGTGATGATTACGAATACGACGACGAGTGACCGCTCGCGACGATGGTCAGAACACGCCCCGGGACCTCGAGTAAAAGATAAGCCCGATTGCCGCGGGAAGCTCTCGACGCCGTGTGGAACACAACGATGCGTTCGATAAACTTCGATTTTCAACAAACGAGGAAACGAGGAAGGCTCGGCTCTTTATCTTTGACACGCCCACGACATCGTGTAGAGCATGAACAGCAGCAGGAGCAACGACGTCTTCGGTAGAAGCCGAAGAGTGCGTCCTCAACGAGAAAACCAAGCGCGCGTTAGCTATCTCTCAACCATGCTGCCTTCTCATGTCGGCACCGGTAAATAAGAGATAAGCGACCGTTTAGATAATCTTCCACTGATACAGTGTCCTTTACTCGACTTTACACTGTATACCAGAAAACTTGCACGTTTTGTAGATAGGCTGGTAGTACGAGAATAAAAATTGCTGCACCGGTCCTTCAACTTTTTCATCTTGGTGATCTGTAACATTAAAGTTGAAAAATTTCTTACGTTTATATCGTAAGCTTGACGTAATTCTAACTGCTTTTAACTTTTATATGACAGTTAAGAGTACCGTCGATTCTCTCAACGAATATAGTTTAATTTAATATAATTTTATAATTAAGATAGTCTTTTCACGAGCATCGCGATTAGATGATTATCTGTTTTTTAAATGTTACCGTTATAGTGTAAATCGTAATAACAGTAAAATTTAGGGCTTGATGTCCGAACATTTTGATGAAATAATATAATTGTTGAATATTTAACACGTGCGTTTATGGCAGTATCGCTTAGACCGGAACGTAGGTGCATTCGTTGTACATTTTTTGTCTTTGTCGATTAGATAACGTGCGAAATAAACCTCCAAATCTTCATTAAATATTTCAAAGAGAACTCTTCGATTATCGGAACGAATTTATTGAGCTGCGTCAGCGCTTCCTCTGCTTGGCTGTGTCTGCCCCATACATCCGCGAACCGCGTACGGGGCTCTTACTTGTCCCCTTCCGACACTGCGACAGGACTTAAGGGAGGATCTTAATGGAAAAAATTGAAAAATCTAATTGAAAAAATCATTCCCTTTACGGTTACCATTCGCTCGCAAACTTATAATCTTAATCTATTGAGTGTCCCTGATGCATATATCGACAAATATATCCGTCAATATCGATATATCGACACTAAAGGGGTTAATATTTAGGAATTGAAATATTTCTAAAAATAAAAAGCATGCAGAATAGAATCTCGCACATTACTTTTTCATTTTTTTCCGCCTTTTACAAAGCCACCTCTATGAGAAAGTATGTTGATCGATTTTTCCTTAATCCTGGAGGAAGCATCGTTAACGGTGTTAAATAATAAGCAAGAAATTTGCAAGATTATACTTTACAAATTTGTTTTGACACTGTATACACCATACACTCAATAACCGTGTACGATCACTCCAAATTTGCGAAAGTAAGAACAATCAGATATTTAAAATCCCGACGATCGTACAGTAACAACGATGATGATGAGCACAAATTTTTATTCCAACGTCATATTTTCAAATTCCATAAAATCCGATTGTTCCAATATATCTTGATAAAAATAACATTGGATCAAGAGTTTCCATTGTTTTTATTGTGTGCCAAGTTTTAGTTAAATTGCTCAAACAATTCTCAATATAGAGGACCTTAATTTATGAAAACAATAGAAATATCGAATTTAGAAAAATCAATGTAACGTAACATTATGAATCGTTTCACATTATGAATTCCGCTTTATTTGTGTGAAAGGTTTTCTCTCGTCAATTCGTCATTTCCGAAAGTTAGTGCGGTAACATAAATTTTACGAAAATTCAATACCAAACAACTTGAAACGTATCTGCAGTTATGAAAAACGTATTTAGTTCAATAGCCAACATTTTACGGAAGTTACAGTGATGACAAACGTTTTCAAAAAACTCAAAACGTCATAAATTATGAACGTATGGGTATATTTTGTCGAAAATCATCACAATAAAAGACGCGGTACTTCATTTTTTTGTAAAATATCAGACCGACCGCTCTAACGATTCCTGAGCTATTTACGATTGAACTTTCGAAACCTTGCACCAAACACACACACGCACACGCACGCACGCACGCACGTCTTGACATTCTTTTCTAAATGACTTTTCTGAACATTTGAGAAAATTTTGCGTATTCTAACATTAAAATCACAATTTTTTTTTCTAATTAAAACAAATCTTTCTCCACGAGGAAGTAAAAATAATTTTCCAGTGATTAATTTCATTATCTCTTTTTACTTTATCATAAATTTAAAGATAATTATGGTATTAATTATAATAGTAATAGCCAATGACAAAAAATTGTCTATTGTAATTAATTTATGTAATATTTATTTGATAATTAATTAAAGTGTTCAGAGTGACAATATGTTGTTGGAATACGTTGGGTAACGAGAAATTTAGACTTAGGTGGATACTCAATGATAGTACATCGAACGAATGCACGTGAAGAGCCAAAGAAGAAGAAGAAGAAGAAGAAGAAGAAGTAACATCGTATCTCTCGTCTCTATGCTCAGAGACTTTGAAAAACAAACGTTGAAACGTGTTTTCTATTATCTAAAAATATCTCGAGCGACAGGTCCCAGTGACTAGTGTCTCTCTCTTTTTTTTTTTCTTTTTTCTTTTCTTTCGTTAACGCGTAACGTCGCCGAATCGTTTGCGAAGAGCCGGCGGTGTCTCTCTCGTCTTTCGTCGCGTCCACGCGTGTCTCTTATTCCTCGACTGTTCGCGATGAGCCCTGAGGACCTTCGTCTCGAACCTGCTTCGTCGACCAGGGGGGCCCTACGTAGGATGTATAACACATACATGCCTCGCGTCGCGTCGTGAGCCTGGCGGGTTTCGTGTTTTCGTGACGAACGTTCGTCGCGAGAAGGATTCTCTCCTACCGTGTAATCTCACGGTGACATCCGTCCCAAGAAGGATTCCTGCTGACTTCCTACCACCGACTCTCGCTTCTTGTCCTTCCCTCTGTATCTTTCTTTTGCTTTCCGTTGCCTCCTCACAGCGGGCCGATCTGCACTTGCATCTGTGCGGGGCAAAGAACCTGGGAACTTGCCCGGAACCTGCAAAGAACGAACGAGTCGTTTACCTTTGGAGTTGTTCAGTCAATGCACTGTTATTATTCCTGATAAAAATAGAATAATATGTTTGTTTAAAATACTTTTAATATAAATTTGATGTTACGTGATAGGTCGAATATTAATTATAACCGAAGTGGAATTAGAAATTAAATCTAATCCAAATAAAAATAAAGTCTTTACAATTTTTTATCCCTTGGATGAATAAATGAATTTGTAAAATCCGATATATTTTGTGGTTAAAATAATCTTAGCAAATATCCGGAGTAGAAAATCTGTAGAGTTACATCTTGCAGTATTGAGAGGACCTTCGAAGTACCCGTATGTAACGCTACAGATTTTATACTTAAATACATTGAAACTTGAAACGATGGTGAACGTAGAAAATCAGCAAATACAAATGAAATAGCAAACACGTTCACAGTCTACTCTGAAAAATTTGCTAATTACTATTCTCGATTTTCTTGATCGCAGAAAAGCCCTAAGTACACCATGAGTCAGAGTTTGCTGGCGCCACCTTTACCTCCCTTTCTCATGCCTCTTTCTTCGCAACATTAGTATAAGTAGTTTGGATTTAACATCGGTTCCCATTAACCGAGAGAACATCGTCACAGGCAATGCTTCCACTAACCCTTTTCTTCGATGGCGAGGTACTTTTCCCTTCTTAACCTTCGTCCGATCGCTAATTAGTCGGTTGCAGTAGGGCGCCGCCTACTCTATGTATTAACCGAGTATCGTGCGCAGTCCAAGGACTCAAAAGCATAGATCGTGGAAGTCGAAGCTATCGGCTCTTACTACACGATGCGGTCAAACCTCGAGATAAGTCATAGTGAAAGCTGGGTTCGCCTCTCAATCCTAGAAGGTTTGAACTCGTATCTATGGACTCTTATGAACAAGCGCTCCAACGACCGGCGTACCCGAAGAACTCGCAACGGTAATTAGTCTTATTAATTTTATTAGCCGCTGCTACCGGTGCAGGATAAGAGCGGTAGCCGCGCGTACTAATTAGAGGGATGGGGAAGGGGGCTAGATGAGTCTACGCGTTCATTTTACCCTGCGGCATTCGTCCCATGCCACAATCCCAGAAGAAGGATGATGAACGTATCTGAGAGATCAGGCCCTTTCCGTCGGGTTAAAGGGTTAAGCCTGTAATAAAAAATATGATGAGACATCTGACGTGTTATGATTATATATCCCTTGAACGTCAAAATAGTTTATTCAGACTCGGGTGCGTGTATTCTGGATAAAATTAGAGTTGGCCTGCAGTTGCAATTGGATCATTTTGATACTAAATGATTCTTGTTAGTAGATGTCCGGTATAAATAGAATTATTTGTATTATGCTGCATGGTTCGTCGTCCATAAATAAATAGAAACAAACATGAAGAAATCTCTAATTTAGTACAGATAATTTATATGAAAGAATTTTTTATAATCCTCGCAACGTGTCACTAAAATCAATGAATTATGAGTATTAATTTTTATTTATTAACATAAGATTTGGATGAAATGTCGATAATTTTCGACATAAAAACTTGAAAATAATTCTAAAATCGGCGATTTTTTGGGTATCTTCTTCGTGCACTATTAGAAACAGGATGTTAAAATGAATCCTGCGTGGTGTTCGTATGAATCCACACTGACAAACATTATCAATAGCCAGTGTCAACTAGCATTATAACCTCAAAACTTTCAGCACCTTTTACTTGAAAATAAGTGAATGAAATTCAATGGCATTTTTGTATTTTATTCGTGCTATAATTCGGCATTGATTGTTAACAATTTATTGATTTTTATCTACTCATTCCGAACGTAAATATGTTTAAATTATTGAGGTGGAGCCCGTATAATTATAACACAATCAATTGTGTGAATTGAATATCTTCAAAAGTGTTACTATTAACATGAAATGGGTGAACCCTATTCAAAAGTTAACACCAATCGCCTTTAACACCCTGGATTTTTAAAAGTGTCCAAAGTAAATCTTGGAAGTCGAGATTTGATCCGGCAATCAGTGTCCGGTACTCTGATCGTATATTACGTATAAATAGATAAACATGAAAGTTGACTGAAATAATATTTTAAAGATGGCCCAAAGGCACTTGCACAAATATTTGTGCATCGTTCGAAATGGTCACGTGGTATCACAGGTAGATCAGGAGTCAGGGTCTGTCACTGGTTAGAGTTAGCAAAAATCGAACAAATGTTTCCTCGCGCTTCCATAACCTATAAACGGTATCGATGCAATGGATACCGGTAGCCTATTATCTGACAAATCTCTTCACCAAGGTTTTAAGCACCAAAAATTGTACTTTCTACCTTTCTCTTTTCCTCGGTGCTTCACTTGCTCACCCCGAAACGGTGCATACGAGCTTTTCTCTCCTCGGAACTCAACGCAGCGTGCAGGTACCTACATACCATCCGCCATGGGTCGTCGTATCTATCCTCCAAGATTTCCACATCTTTTTGCCCTTTTAGGGACACGAGAGAGAATCCTTTGGTTATCTGTCGGTAAGATCGTCGCGCCGACAAATGTGCAGCTTTGTCGATCCATTGTGAGCATGCCGAAGGAACAATGTTCACTTTTTCCAAACGCACCTAGCCGCCTTCCTCCGCTGTTCTCGTCTGCTCCGAGTCGTCGAGTTTGCGACGGCCACGAGGAACTTCATAGCACTCTCGCGACATTTACGCACACATATCCATAAAAGCCACAGAGAATAAATGTACACAGCGCAGCATATACATATATATACCAGAATGTACCAATATACAGGACAGAAGAACATTCTCCAGGACTACAGGAAGATGTCTATTTTATGTTGAGGTACATTCCACACATTCGCTTTATTGAATATGTCAGGAAGATGTGACTGCTTCGTCGTCCAACCCAATGATACTTCCTTTACTTTTTTGCTCTCCTCATCTCTACCTCCTCGTCCATATCCTTTCAAGTTTTTTTTTTACACTTCCTCCCGAGAGACACATTTGTTTTTTCGGTTCACCTATCTTATACGTGCATTGGTATGTACCTATAGCAGTAGTAGGAATGTTCCGGGTACATTGGGATTGAACCCATGAACAGGACTCCCTCGTGGTACTTTAGGGTTCATCAAGATAGCTGAAACGGTCGAATTTGGCTTTGTGTGCCCTTTTTTCGGTACACGCAGGTACAGCGCGAAGACGCGCAGGGTACTTCGCGAACCAACCGAGCGATCAACAGACTTCGACGTTCTTCTCTACTTCTGCGTGATTCTTTTAGCTATTTCCTAAGAGTATACTGACGGCCTTACGGCAGCACAATGCAGCACTATGTTCTCTATACAATTTATATGTGTAAACAGTATTCGTCGTCATTGCGCGCTACTCGTTCTTTCGTGAAATTCTTCACAGTATGTACTTCACTCCAATCTCGAAAAATCTCGCCTCACGAGAATGAAGGGATCACAGTGTAGCTGAGAAAATTTAGAGAGACGAATGGGTTTTCATCGTTAAACCGGACGCCATCTGAGAATGTAATGGTGACGAATGCTCGAGGAAGTATTCAACAAAATCCAAAAGGTCCTCGGATTCTCCTGTATTAAGAACCTAATGTTAGTATAGTTCGAACCTTTAGACCATCTTTACGTTTACAATAGTCAGTTAAAAAAAAATCTATAAATTCTTCTTAGACACGTCAAAATTTAAGAATAAACGCACTAACTCACTGTAAACGAATGAAGAAAAAAATCTACAAACGTAAGTAAATTATTTGACGAATTTCTATGGCAAATCAGATGATAGAAAATGTTCTTAGAGAGAAAATTAGATCTTGCTGAGTCAACCAGGCTAACTTGAATCGCAGGTGGATTCGTCAAGTGAATATAAGTGAGTAATATTTCCAATGATAAACTGAGCTTCTGAAATCTCTGTCTGAATTATAAAATCTTCTCACTTTCTTGGTGTCAACCGACTGGCTATGACTGTGACAACTCCTTAATATTATCATTGTATGTACAATAAGGAAGTCTGGACAATATTATTAGCAAAGATGAATAGATTTAAACATCCAACGACTAATGAAATAATTGTGATGGGCATTATTTCAAGTGAGAGATTGAAATGGTGCTGCCAATTACTTTGGTATGAGAAAGCTATATGGAATATATATTGTCACGTGAATGTATCATTTGGATACATCGCGGGAGATATCATACGGTAACAGGAATATCACAGAGGCGATCAGAGGTCCGAATCGGGGAGCCGTGTTGAGCATTGTGGTACATAGAATCACAGCTCGGCTCGTCCACCTCGCTCGTCGGTACATTAACGTAATCACAGAGAGTTATACGAGGGCGTACGCGAGCTCTGGACATTCTTGCCTGCCCCTCTGTCGCTGAGTATTCGTTTTCCGTGTGTGATGTGCTGCTGCTGCTGCTGCCGTTCCCGTTGAACCCACTAAACCGTTCGATAACTCGAGGGATTCTCGCTTTCGTTTGCTTCAGGCTCATCGCAACGCGAGCGGCAACGGGAGCTCCACCGAAACAGGCTTCTGACACGCGTCCACCTATAATAAAACCACCTACCACTTTTGCCTGAAGAGATTCCCTCAACCTTTGCTCTCCTACCACTGTAGCTTCGGCGTGTATACATACATACAAAGTTGCCCCAAGCGACCAGGCCTAAGTGGACCCTGACTATGCAAGAACTTTTATTTTCTTTCTCCGAAAACATTCACGTTTTCTACCTCTTCGTGGTAAAAGTGATCTCTGCTTTCTCCGTGGGCAGATTGATTTTTTTTTTTGCGATTATCCGCGTCGATTATCATCGGCTATTATTCTGGGATAGGATTATTCGTGATTGATCTGGTAGAATATCCGAGTATACGCGCGAGCAGATATAATTCCGTTTTGAATCTCAACTATCTTGGATTCTTTGAAATTGACGTCTATGTCCCACGTTCTCAAGAGTCGAAGATATCGGTGGGCGTTGGGTGGGTGGTGAGTATAGTCGCACTATTTGTTTCATTTGCGCATTTATTACTGAACTTTGATATTATAATTGACCTTGCATTTCCTTTTAGAGACCATAATGACTGTGATGCGTCACTATTTTAAGAAAGAAAGCAAAAATATCATTATATCTCAATTAGTGTCGCTCGACGTTTACTTAATTTGCTTAACGTTAATATTTTACGAACAAATACGTATGCAATGGCTATTTAATGAATAAAAACGGTAGCCATATACCTTCATAAAATTTCCTCTAACATTAGTAATTTTACTATTTCTGATGATTTGGGTATTATCTACCTTTAGAGGAGGATAGCAAATTACCACAAAACAAGGCGTCCAACATCTTGAGCGAGATAAGTCTGCGTAAGATTATGACAAAAAAGTTGGGTGACTGCCCGCCTCAATAGTCACCGTAGTCTCTCGTAAATTTACAACTTTCTCGTTTCACGAGACGACTAGACAGGCTTATTACCATAGGCCCAACTCAGCGTCTTCGCCTACTTAACGTACTTCACCGTACTCCAATAATAATTGCCTGATGGATATTCTAGACATAGGGTAATCCCATTTACCATGAGATGTTCTTCGCATATCCACTTTAGGTTCATAATTTTAATAAATATATCCTCTGTATGTCATATGGATACGTATTCTGCGTACAATGCATATATTATAATATGTAATAGCCGAATCAAGTATATCAATTACATTGTTAAAAATCCAGGGTGTTAATGGCGATTGGTGTGAACTTTTTAACAGCCTTGACAAATTTCGATTTAATTTTAACAATTTTCACAGTATTAAATTTACACAAACGATTGCGTTATAATAATTAGATCCCACCTAAAAATTTACAATATACATATGTTCGGAATAAGTAAAGAAAAATCAATAAATTATTAGGCAATCAATACAGAATTATGCCACGAATATAATATAAAAATGTCATTGAATTTCATTTACATATTTTTAAGTAGAACGCGTTGAAATTTTTGAGGTTATAATGCAAATCGATACCAGCTATTGAACACCAACCGTTGATACCAGTCGTCGGTGTGGACTCGTATGAACACCGTGCGAGGGTCAAATTTAACACCGTATTTTTAACAGTGTAGAGATAACCGTCGGGTAGACGAGTGAATACAAAAAGTCATTTGATTAAGATAAAATTTAGGACTCGGAAATTTGCGATTACGTATCCAATATGGCGAAAAAAATTGCAAAAAGTAATTTGATTTGGATAAAACTCTGTAGTCGGATACTTTTAACGTCATTGATTACGAGTATTAAGTTAAAATTCATTAAGTAGAATTGGCGGTCCAAATAGCAAAAAGTGAGTTGATTTAGGTGAAACTCGGGGTTACTCTGGGAGGTGAAATGTCTTTATATAAAAAATGGCATTAACGTTAAATGTGAACATTTGTGAGCACTGTGAACGAACGCTTAAGAAGCGCAATGGGGCGCAGAATAAATACCGGAGAGCGTGTACTGTGGGAGTGAACGGTCGATACAGTCATTAACCCGAGTCATAACCTCGAACGACAAGTATAAGTACGACGTCAATGGGTCCCTGCAGACAAGATTCATTAGGCTGCGTTTACCTTGTTGGTTTGCGAGAACAAAAGTGCTGGCCTGTAAAGCCAAAACTAGTTAGCATGGACGTAAACCGGCGCACGCCAGGATCCTCCTTGAGTATTTCATTACGACGATGAGAAAGTGAAGTTTGTGACGCCGTGAAACGTCGCGACAGCAACTGTACGTAGGCGAGCGATATTGTGTGCAATCCTCCGACACGCATGACAGCGAAAAAAGAATAAATGTCGCAGAGAGGATGGTTTTATATAGTTTCCATATCGCAGAGAAATTCTCTGTTCCTTCGTATTTTTTACTGTTCCAACCAAACTTCCAGCCACCCGAGAATATAAAACGCTCTTGTGCCCCAACTGTAACTTTATTATTATCGCTCAACAAATTTCGAGGTTCACTGCTCGTCGTGTGCAGATACGAAACGATTTTCACTGCGAACAAAAGCACCGGGGAAACACGTTATCTGAGAAAAGGAAAGGGACCCCTTGAGATTTAAAGCTTTTTGCCCACGCGTGATACGATGTAACTATAGCCATCATCGCATTTTTTTTTAAATCGTCCCTGTCATAATAGCGGCGTGCATTGCTTTATAATGCAGAAAACGTAAGATTCACCTATAAAGTATTAAACGTACTGCAAAGCAGTGAATACAGTTGTGGAAACTAAGAAGGAGAAAAGGATAGAGAAAGAATTATATCATTATGCATACTGTTAACAATACAGTGTTAAAATTAACCCACGCGCGGTGTTCATATGAGTCCACACTGATGACTGGTGTCAACGACCGGTGTTCAATAGCTAGTGTCGATTTGCATTATAAATTCAAAAATTTCAACGCGTTTTACTTAAAAACAGGTGAATAAAATTCAATGACATTTTTGGATTATATTCGTGGTATAATCTACTCATTCCAAACATAAATGTGTTGTACATTTTTAAGGTGGGGCCTAATGATTATAACACAATCGCTTCTGTGAATTAAACACTGTGAAAATTATAAAAGTTAACACTAAATGGGTCAACACTGATAAAAAGTCAACGTCAATCGCTTTTAACATCCTGAATTTTTAACAATGCAGCGTAAGAAGTCAATGAATGTGTCTGTATATAACGGCTGGACTTAAGGAATCCATGCTATTAAGGAGCGTTATAGTTAGTGAAGAACGAGCCACTAATATCCAGAGAAAGTGGAACTAGGGAGCGAAACAAACTAGTTCAGAATCGGCCCAATTGTAAATGTCTACATGTACAGAGAAAAGTTGTTAGTCAATCAATTACGCGATTAAAAATGCCCCCACTATATTAACTGGTTGTGTTCACCAACTGGTTGCCTAATCAGGAACTAATCAATTTCGCTTAGAACAACTGGTTAGTTGGTTAACCCAGACAAGTAAATTAGTTGCGGCACATTTAACCACGTAAATGCTTGTCGCAACCCACAATTTTGTGAGAATCGATCCGATTAGAAATATTTTTTCAGAGTGTGTAGTTAAAATTGTTCGTTGCGACAACCGATTACGTGATTAAAAATGCTCCGACTAATTTACTCAATTCTTTCAACCAACTTGTTGGCGACAATCAATGATAAATCAGTTGGTTAGATCAACCAGTTAGTTGGTTGACTCAACGATGTAATTTCGTAATGGCATATTCAGTTACGTGGGTAATTAATTATCCCAACTTTATAATTTTCCATCGTGTAGGAAGTATTGCATTCTGAACCATTTATGAGAGAGTGCGCGTAATGAATCTTTCTCACTGTTTTTCCTGAAGCAGTCTGCTTGTCAGATATAGAATTAAAGTATTCTTAAGCATTCCGGATAGATGATACGTCGTGTCTTCATCTGGAAATATAACCCGAAGATCTTTGATTTACTTGCAATTCAAAATATACTCCGTCATCGGCTATTTCCTCAGACGTACAAACTCTACTAACCATCCTTAAACCTATTTTGATTCGGCTACTACGCCGGATCGTCGTAAGAGGGATTACGATCAAAGTATTAGGATTGATTTTTCAAACGATTCGATTCCTAGTACGTTCAGATTTAAATATCAGCCGTTTATAACGAGTTCCACGATATCTATCAATTTAAGAATCATTCCATGAACGCCGAATACTTTTGCACCGTCAGTTATTAGAATAACATCTTGCGACAACACGAAATATAATTAAATTGCACGCGGAGAAACGGTTGCCAATACGAGGATCGTGAATTAGGTGCACGTGCACGTCAGGATAGATGTTTTTTGTACAGAAGAATATACGATGGTACTCTAAGCTGCTGCTGCTGCGTTTTCTTCTAACAGCATCAGGCTTAAGAGAGAAAGAGACAGCGACGAAGATAGGAGAAAAGAAGAAAACTCGAGCGACACAAGAGTTCGAGAGAAGGAGACAAAGCATATACGAGCTCATGAGTGGAGGAGCACAGTATACAGCGGAGGGGAAACAAGAGCGGTAAAAATGAATCGATAGGCGGAGTTTTTCGTGATGCGCCGAGCGAGTCGTTGGAGTGGGGGTTAGCAATAGGCGGAGTCAAGCTGATTTAGAGCCGCCATTTTGTGACAATAGACGAGAGGGGGTATGCCTATCTGATTGGCTGATCTACGGACTTCTCTCGTCCAGGACAAGCTTCTACAGATTGTTCGGTTGTCTCCGCCGGTACTCCAGCCACCCGGGAACCCAGTCGCTTCTGTACCCCCTCCTCCGATGCAATCCTCTTGCATCCCCCCTTTGTCTCGCCAAGCCCCCTATAACCCCCGCGAACTGCTGCTTCTGCTATGCTTCGCTCGTGCCCCCACTCTCGACGTTTCGTCGAACGGCTAAATCACGCGCACGCTTCCGTGCTTCACTGGCATCTTTACGAAACTTTATACTGTTCGTAGCTTGACGCCGTGCGTTTCGCTCTGAGAAATCTTCGGGAAATCGTTATTACGTAATTATTTTCAGTTACTCCGAAAATAGAACAAAGACGTTTCGAAACGATTGAATCATGATTCATATTTACATGCATTTTAAGTAAATGAAGATGTTATCGTAAAATTGCGCAAATGCTCTTTCTACAATATTTTCTTATTGATATGATCTGTACGTAAATGTAGAAATTTTTCGAAACGCAACAATAAATTTTACTCTCCAAGATAATGTTTTTTTCAAATTTAGCTGCTAATGTTAAATCAATATACGTGTAGATATACGTTGACAATCGTATACATCGAATGAGGATGATAAAATCAACTTTAAGGTATAAGGTAATCCTTGAGGAAATCAAAAACTGATTGCATCACTCGAAAGAACATTTTTTAAAAGGTATTTTTAATGAGAGATATATCGTAACGTAATTTAACATCCTGTTAAAAATACGGTGTTAAAATTACACACTGACAATTGGTGTCAACGGCCGATGTTCAATAGCTGGTGTCGATTTGCATTGTAACTTTAAAACTTTCAATGCGCTTTACTTGAAAATATGTGAATGAAATTCAATGACATTTTTTTAAATTATATTCGTGGCATAATTCTGTATTGATTACTAATAATTTATCGATTTTTGTTTACTTATTCCGAACATATGTATGTTGTAAATTTTGAGATGGCATCTAATAATTATAACGCAATCGTTTGTGTGAATTTAATACTGTGAAATTTGTTAAAATTAACACAAAATTGGTCACGGTTGGTAAAAAGTTCACACTAATCGACATTAATACTCTGGATTTTTAACAGTGCGTTAGCATGAAGAGATAACAATTATTTTCAATTTACATTCGTACTGAGTTAACTTTCTTGTTCATTCTTCGTCGCAAACGACCATGTTTCAATGAACAAAAAAGATGCAAATTTTTTCGTTGTAAAATTGATTCATAATAAATGAGTATGAGATACATCATTATGCAGCTCGATGAATGATTGCAACACTCGAATGATAATACATAATGGCCATAGAAATACGAGGAAATACAATGAAAAGGGTTCACTGATGGGTTATATCGTAGCATCGCGATTCTTAACTGTTTCTGGTGTACGTGAGACAATTAAGAAAAAGGTGCCATCGGGTACGACATAATCGAATCGTCGAATCGAGTTGGCATTCGTTTTACACGACCTAGGACAACCAGTGTAACCGAAACTCGCGCGGGACGTTATGTGTCTCGGGGTCGGGGATTCCGCGGTTGCATCTCGGTCAGATTTCAGACTTCAGATTTCGTGAGCTGGGCGTATCTTAAGCGTCGTATCTCATCTAGATAAGTGTGCAAGGCCGGTATCAAGATTAACTCGGCACTCGCGCGGTCGCATATAGTATACGTACATATATATATGTGTGTGTATATATGTGTATATATATATATATATATATATATATATATATATATATATATATATCTCGGTGGTAATCTTCTCGCGAGTGGCACGTGGCGCTCTGGAGCATCTCTCTCTCACTCTCACTCTCACTCGTTTTACCCGATCCGATCTAAATTCGGGGATCGTCGATCGTGAAAGGAATAATCCGTGGTTCTTTCAATGGTACGCTTTTACCATCGGTAGATACACTCGTCGATTTTATGCTACACGGTAATAGTGACACATGGGGAAAGACGATATAACGCATTACGACGATTCATTGAAGAAATTCGAAGCCAGAAGACATACGCTCGTATTTCAACGCGTGTCCCATACACATTATAAAGGTGTTTGATTGTGGAGTAGCGATAACGCCGTTTGGCATGGAAAGAACCGTAATGTTACGGTAAAGTGCTGTAGATAAATTTCCATTGGAACATTGAATTTTCAAATCTTTGCTGTCACTGCAACTACCAACTTTGCCGCGTTTAGTAAATAAATTCCGGAATCCCTACTTCCAGCTAAATTTAATGTTGGTATACGTCGTTGAGGATCGTTTTTGTGAAACTCACTGATGATTAACGACAGCTGCATGCCAGATTCGTTCAACGAGAGCCTCTCTCTGTCGTACAGTACTCGACTACTCGTTGGTGAATATATTTCATAAATTGCATCATAATGTCAAGTAAAACAGATAACTTCCGATACGACAAGATATTTTTGTTTTGATAGAATGTTTCGATATCATGTAACAAGGAACTGTTTCACCAATTGAGAAGTTGAAGTAACGAAGGAATTTGAAGTCGATTATGCGAATGTACTCGAGATACATTAATTAAAATTTTTTTTAATTAATACAATTTAGTAAATAAAAAAAAATCTTAACTATCTTTTTTTAAAAAAAATAGATGTCACAAAATCTCAAAGTGTGATTTATCAATAAAGCTGCTTACTCGTCGTTCTTGATTGTCTTTTAATGTCGTGCTCGAAACTTATTATACACGCACACTTCAGATCGTACGTACAGATCGTAAAATCTAATCTAACAAACACAACAACACTATATGCAATACAAAATAAAGATTATATAATAAACTAATAATATAAAAGAAATAATGTACCGAGCCTGTTCATAGCTCTCGCGTTTGTCTTATGTTCATAAATAAATAATTTTATAATTCGTTTCGATTGGTAAATCGTACGTTGACTGGAACTTTGTAGAAATGTGTTGCAAAATAACTGAATTCGTTTCATTTCGAGTTAATCCACTTCCTCTTTTGACACAACAAAATATTTTTGCATGTACAACAACGCTTTGATCTGATCTATCGAGAAACTGTTTAACAAATTAAGATATTAAACTAAATGTAAATTTTTTTAGTTGACTATGAATGCATTCAAAGGATGCTATTTCTTATAGGTTTTTATTTATTTTCCTACGTTTTTTTAATACTCTTGTTGCAACGGATAACTGAATACGTTTCGTTGATAATAAAAGCTTTACGAGTAAACGCTGAGTTATTCCACTTCCTCTCTTTTGATATACAACAAGAAATGTTATTTAGATGCAACACTATTTTGATCTGATGTATAGAGGATTCGTTAAAAAAATTGAGGGGCTAAGATAATGATGAAATTTTTAGTTTATTTTGTGGACGTACTCGCGAGATGTTAATTGTAATATATAATTTTTTAAAAATACATTATCGGGATAAAAATCTTTCTGACTACGTTTATAAATAAATCAATTTATACTGCCGTTTGATCGTAAATCGTACATTAATTGTAATTTTGTAGGCCGGGGTTGGAAAATAACTAAAACTGTTTCAAGCTTTACGAGTAAACACTGAGTTTATCATCTCCGTCGCTCTCGGAGTTAACTTCGCGAACACTAAAATCGAGAAAGATATTTTATATTTACACGAATTATTATCATCGTCATCGATAGCTCATTATTTGCATATACATATCGTAAAATCTCTAAAAAGTGTGAATACATCCTAATTGCAAATAAGAATGAAAGGAAACGTACGTATGTCGTGTATCAATTGAATTGTATTCAAAATGAATAATAAATATAATAATATCGTCCAATTTCTAAGTTGATTCTCAATTCAAATCACCAAATAATAAAATCCATCAATTTTGTCTAATAAAAAACGCTTAATATATTAAGATCGAAATAAGTTATACCAGTGGTGGTGTTTCAAACCCACTCGCATCCATATGATGTGATTATTATAGAATTGAGATTATCGATCGTAGTTCAAGGGCCAAGAACCATTTCGCGTTTCGTTTGTATGCCTTCGCAGACTCCACCGGAGCAACGATGATATTCGAGGAAGCTGCGTGAAGGTAGAACGAAGGTGGGAGATAGAGCTTTTGTTCTCCTCGGATAACTTCACGTTTTCTTTTCATTTTTTTTTGTACCGAGCGTTGACAAGGCACAGCGAAGCGAATATAGCCGACTCTTTGTGTGCGGGGGTGAGGTTGTTGGGTGGTGGATGAGGGGCGGCAGTCGGTCGTCGCTGCTGCTTTTGCTGCTGCTTCTGCTGCTGCTGCTGTTACTCCTGGTGGTATGGTGGTGGAAGTAGTTGTGGAAGGTGCTTTTCATCCAGCGGTGGGGTGAGACGAGTTAACGCCCGCGTGGAGGTTGGGCCCATTTCCCCTTGGAGGTCGTAGGCGTTGCCACAGCGACCCGAATCCCGACGAGTTTTGCCGTAAATTCCCGAAGTTTCGGAGAGCGAACGTGGGGGCCTCGGTGAGTTGATGTTTTCGTGCGCTTTAGTTCCGCGCCGGGTGCCACGATAGTTGCATCGACGAGTCGTGCGCGCGCGCCCTACCGCGTTTGTCATTATCAAAACACCGTATATACACAATAATAATTATTATTGAAATAAATATATTTGACGATTACATACGGTTACGATTAATTGTCGAACTTTCGTAATCGGGTTGTGTCGTCGAAACGGTGCATCAATGAGTTTCTGATATCATCTGTTTTTGTTCGTTGAGATCGATCGATCATTGTGTTGTACACGAGAAAGTACAATCGAAGGAGATCTCGCTATTTGTGAAAAGTTTCGTTCGAATCGATCCTGACGTTACACCGATTCATCGAATAATCCACAAAGTGCATCGATAAGCGAGATAGACCGTCACGTTTACATTTTTTTTTTTTTCAATTGTTTTTATTTTTTCCGCTGGACCAGTTACAGCCGATCCACAGTGATCGAAACCTTCACGATGTGTCGTGTGTGTTTACAGTGCAGTGTGTTGGTGATAACATAGTGATAATACGCATAATAATATAGAAACCGAGTATATATATATATATATCAAGGAGAAAAAACTTCGATTATATGTATATACATATATATGTATGTATATATACATATATGTATTCGTAATAGAGGAAACACGAGTTCGTGTCGCCTTATCGCCTGCGGGATTGTTCACTCGAGATAAGGTAAGGGCCTCGATCTCTCAATAATCGATGATATATCGAACCATAAACAAATACATTTTATTTTATATATATATATATTTCTTTTTAATCCAAGTCCTCTACGTCAAGCACTCTACCAAAATCTACACTCGGGGGCAGCAGTGTCGCGGTTGTTGCGAACCGCGTTCGAGATATCGTGATCTCACGGATTTCCGCGCTTAATCTTAAATCAATCGCGACGTGTAACGTATCGTATTTGATAGTACTATTCTCGTGTACATCTTGGAAAACTTGCTCCGTAGATAATCGCGAAAAGCTAATCAGTGATTTATCCCAAATACTTTTGATCGATTTACCGTGAGTGATTTTCTTAAGATCTTCAGTGATTGAGGTTATTACGAGTTAGTACATCCACAAACATTTCAAAACGACACTTATGACTCTCTCATATAATTTCATGTGAACACGAATACCAAGCGTCAAATTTACACTCGATCATAACATATTTTACTCTATAACAAAACATAAATGCTATTTAAAGACATTTTTCAAAAGCACCTTAACAGGAATTTTTAATGACAAGTGTGACACACATCTTCAACAATATCGATGACCGTCGGACAGTCAATGATTGAAAATTTATTGAAAATCATCAACTAACCAATGTTACAATGCTCGTACCATAAGTATTGTAGTATTTAGTTTTTCTATCATATATAAATAGTCTTGATAATGATTTTTAAATTGTACAAAATTGGGCCGATGATATCACATACGCGACTATCGTTGACTTTGACTCGACTCTTGATTCCCACTGCGTGTCTCTATTACAATCTCGCTTATCGCTTCACGATATACCGTACACTTGCGTTCCTCCTTTCTCGTTTTCTCATTCACCGATGCGTAATAGCTTGTAAACGTGGTAAACGTGTTTTTGAGAAATCTCGTCTAACAGCGGAACCCGTCCGTCTTTCGGCGTACGGTATCACGGAAAACAATAAACGTTGCAGGGGCCGGTGGTTAGCAATAGTCCCCGGTATATATAAGCGCACTGCACATTTGCTATGATAGGGAATAGCGAGGATCGAGGAAGCCACTATGCGAGAGTTAGCTACTGTTTCTCGCAGCGTATGTAGGTATTTACAAAGCGTGTCTGTACGTATGTATACGCGATGTGTAGGATATATAGCAGCAACCTACGAGTTCTCTGGCATAATTGGTAATTTGCAAGTATAATACACACACAACTACGAGGACATGAACGACGAGGGACGAAGAGAATCTCGCTGCTGATGCTACTGCTACTCGCTACCGCTGCTACCGCTACCGCTGACGTTGCAACGGCAGAGCGAACGTTAGGTTTCTGTTTTCCTTTATTAGATGCGAATTGCCACCGTGTATTAGCCCAGCGTCGCATTTGAAATAACTCGATGAGCCGCGGCCTGGTGAACTTTTAGAACAGCTGCTATCTATACTCAAAGCGTTATGTAGTAGTATATATCTCGGTTGAAAGATAATGGCAAAGCAATTAATAACGAATATAGTATACAGAGATAACAAATTTATTATAATATTATAGTTAATATCCGAGTATACGTTTGATACGTCTTCTAAGAAAACTTGGTAGCTTTATTACACCTTACCAATTGGAATCTTTTGATGCTGATTAATTCATCGTGTCTGCGGTTTTTACACAATTAACGTTACAATTAATGAGAGTGGTGAGACGGATAGCAATTAATTAATCAGGGAAAACAGACATACAGATGTCGCGTGAACCTGCGGAACAGTCCGCAGGTTCACGCGTGATATATGCCATGAGTACAGTGCGTATTATTATAATTATATTGATATATATATATATAAGTCTGCGCGGTTATCGTCTAAGGCAGGGGTCTCCAAACTACGGCCCGAGGGCCACATTCGGCCCGCGGACAGATTTTGGACTATTTCACTTTTTACCACCGGCAACAATGATAATATGGTTTTGGCCCTCGGAACTTACTGGAGTAATCAGTATGGCCCTAAGGCTGGAAAGTTTGGAGACCCCTGGTTTAAGGTATCCCCATTGTATATTGCGAATTTCTTTAAGGAAGTACGCCACGTACGCTTTTTTTCTACTTATTAAACTGTAATCGTTCAATCTTTTCAAAGAAATTTCTCAGGATTTATTTACGATTAAAGAAATAAATATTTGCTCACATGATTTTTGGGTTGCACATATCAAAAGTTGTCTCATTCAACATGGATTACATCGCGTACAAATATCATTCGTACAGTAAAAAATAATTTTTTTCTATCGCGGTTTGGCTATATCGGTGATACATAGAAAAAATTTTTAATCCGAACGTCTCCATTGTTTTTAGAAAGTATTACGAGTCAACGTTGAATCATTTAACATAAGCTGCATGGCAACAAGTGAACATTTTTATTCTTACAGTACAAAATGTTATATTTCGAGAGTTCTCTATGAGAATTAAACTTTTTTTTTGCGCAGTATTGGAATATTCGTGATACATAAACAAAATTAAATTTGATAGTGCCTATTGATTTAAGAAAATATTACGAGTTGACGCAGTATTGAAATTCATATGTACATAGCTGTGCATATACCAAACGAGCTGCTACCAACATTCAAATATTCTGAGGTTATGTACGAGTTTTTATTATAAAGAATTCGATTAATATTGACAATAGAAGTTCTCAAGATTTCGAAAGATGATCTATAACACTCGATAAGATGTAATAACCGTTTGAAACATTTTTATTTTTATTCTTAGATTGTTGTAATTTCGTATTGATGATTTCTCGTCGGTAGTTTGTCCATTAAATCGGCAACTAAATTGACAATGAAAAATCGAAAAAGCTTATTTGTGCAAAATTTCATTTAATGTAGATCATAGCAAGATGACTCTTGAACCCCCACGGAGGTTATAATTATTTTAGTTAGCCTTTCAACTAAAATCTTTAATATTTCATGTTTAGTTGTGGAAATTACTGAACAAGTACTACCGCCTTAAGTTTATGCGTTACATCGACTGAGATGCCGTGAATGCGATAGAGATAACGACATTGTTGATCGTGGTGGAGCAAGAGAGAATGACAGAAACGTGTGTCACATCGTCTTAATTACCGTTTGTCTAAATAAAGCTTAGCTATATATAGTTAGGCGTCCGACTGTTCTTGCCGTATCACTAATACGACTAATTATGATTGGATACGCGTTGAATTTTATTGTTTGTGATTGAAATAGACTTGGGCTTTTACTGTTTAAAAAAATATTGATAATGACACTCGTATTCTTGAAAGCGTTGTTTCAATGTCCGAAGGCACAGTGAGATTTAATCGTTATTAAGAATATTATGAAGCTAAAGTATTGTGAAAAACTTGAACCCTGAGTAGTTTCGAAAGATTTCGACATTATTTGTAACGACGACTGAGGCCTCGAACTGGGCACCCTCTTTGCTTTTCATACAACACATTGTCACATCGAAGCTGTGGGATACTGCGCTATGTAGGAATACACCTTAAATAAAAAGTGAACCGCGCCTAGCTCGTTTCTCAGCAACCGTTCCCTTCATCATCGAGTTACACCCGCGCGCGTTCACCGCGTCGCGAGGTAACGTGAAATCGGTTCTCGTGCGACGGGCAACTGTATCGGCGAAGGCTTGCCCTCTCCGCGCGAGTCTCGGGCGTCGTCATCGTCGCCGCTCGAGAGTGTATCGCGAAGACAGCTCGGGCAACGTCCTACATCGACCTCGAGAGATTCCTTTTTTCGGATATTGGGTTTCCAAGCGAGTTAACGCATCTTTAGGGCGTACGCTATTCTCGTCCTTCTCGCGCTACTCCTTTCCAATCTTAGCGCACTCGCGGCTTCACTCTCTCTCTCTCTCTCTCTCTCTCTCTCGACTTAATCTTTATATACTCTTTAATTCGTCTGTCCCTTTTGCTCGGGATATCTCACCCATAGCTTCTTTTCTATCCAACGGTCAATTGTTCTCGCTCGGTTCCCGCGCCGTCGGATACCGGTTAGAGTTGACCGCCGGCATCCCGTGAATATATACGGAACCTGCGTGAGTCAGGACAACATACCAAGCTCCGTTTTCTGTCAGTGCGATTTTGTCCAAGCCTGCGAAACCCGTGGAAGATGATCGACGGAGAATTACCATTTCGAGTCGACCTGGCGATGAGAAGTCATCGCGTTAATGTACAGTGAATATCCCAGTCATTGACACGTTGATAGTGTAACGTTTAGCTTATAAGATAATTTATCGTTTGACAGTGATTCTGTTAATTGTCCTCGATGAGATAAAAAAAAGTAATATTTGCATAGAACTCTGATTTACTTGTGAGAATAATTCGGTTGACAATGGTATTCTGTTAATAATAAATTATTGAGAGGCACGTATTGAATTAATTAATTTTTTTATTAAACCATCGAGGTGAAGTACACAAAATTCTTAAGAGTATCACAACTTGAGCTCAAAAAAAAAATTATTACATTGGCCGACTCAGAGATAATTTCCAATCTCAACTATCAAATAGTTTCAAAGATTTCTCTTGTATCTTTGTTGTTGTAACTTTTAAACGTTCTTCGCGAGCCCTTCTTCTCGGCCAGAACCTTAATACTGGCTACTTTACCATCGGCAGCATTTCTTTCTCGTGTAGCTCGTTCCCATATGCTTCGCTATACTCTTTTTTTTTCTTCTCGTTGTGTTCATCGCCGTCCCCGTGGACTCTCTTTGCCTCTGTCTCCCTTGGGCTCTCTCTGCCTTTTTTACTCGAGAATGTCACGGGCCAACGGGCCCATTGTTCCTCGCGCTGCAAGTATCAAGAGAGGCGTTGTGCCGCTATATCCTCTACACCCTTTTCTCTCATCGTTTTATCCTCGGTTCCTACATGGAGGAACCGATTCACAAAATTCAACTTATCTAGCTATACTTCTAAACGCCTCAATCAATTGCCCGATCATAATCAATCGTCGCGTGTTTTTATCATGGGCTATTACGCTGACTCGAGTATTCTCCAAGTGTCTGAAAATATATTTATATGTAAAGCACGCGGATTCTATAGAGTTCCGTGTGTCGATTTCCTAGCATCGGCATTTCTCTATCTCTTGTGACCAACGAGAGCCTATGTATTTTATGTAAGTCTTGTAAGCCCGCGCGCGGTATATCTCCCGCGCTCCTGTGCATTATAGTTATATAGCTCTGGTGATGAGGTGCTTGGCATTCGTAAACGCGCGTTATAACCGCGTCGACCAAGCTTTTGCGCGCACTCATGTGCACACTATGCACACACGACGGACGATGCGTGGAGGAGAGTGGCACGGGTCCCGCTTTCTCGCGAGGTTCTGCGGTCAGCACGAATCCCGGAGAGTCGTGTGCGCTGACGATGGAAAGTCGATTTGCCTCTTGGTTACACGCTTCTCAATTTTTTTTCATCTCTTTTCAGTCCACTTAAATGATCTTTAAATAATTAAGATAATTAACGGCGGTTTAGCAAAGTAATAAATTGTTGAAAAAATTTGACGCTTTTTTTTTTTGTCAATGTTTGACGAGTTTTAACGCCTTGAAGCATCGTTCGGACACCCCCTCCTCTCCGTCGAAACAGAGATAATACTCCTCTTATCAATAAACTCGTGACAGGTCCAAGAGTTTCATTTTCGTTTGTACAAAGACGAAACCACACGCACCAGATTACCGCCGAATATTTCGATAAGGTTGCGATATATCTTCGTCGCCAGAAGTGATTCGTTCAGTGATAATAAAAACTCTCAACGAAGAAAGCGGACACGAAAATCTACATGAAATTTTTGATCATAGCAACTGAAACACGATCATTTCCAGTGAGAAATAATTTATATAGATAGTTAATCGTTACGCGGAAGGCTTTGTGATAAACACACCGGAAATTCGCTACTGCTCGATTCTTGCTCGATAAGGAAAATTCAAGCGAAAATCGGTAAGAGTGTTATACTTATTAAAAATAACATAATAGGTCAGTCAATTGCTCCGTTAATCTCAAAAATGATGCAACAATATTAATTACTAGTCACAATAATTTGTATTTTTTTCTTATCAACATCATATTTTAAACAAATATCGAAAGACACGTAGAATCAGTGATTCTCGGTTGATACGAGATCGAAGGTCGACACATTTGAGATTGAGATGTCGTATATCGCAGCGAGAAAGATTATAATTTAATCGATCGTGGAGTTCGACGACAGCTTTGTTCCGCGTTGTTCATATCTTTTCGATATCGCACAGGAGACACGGGGCATACATACGCGAGGATCGCGCGAGAATTATTATCGTTTGTACTTGCTAAGTTCTCTAAATCAGTTTTGAGTCCAAGAGTCGCTACGCTCTGTTCAGATTGTATCAAGCACGAGAGTCTTTTTGATGTTTCGTACACTCTTCCATCATCTGTTCTGCTTTTTGTGTAGTAAATTGAAATCTGCAACAACATTTGTGACGATTTTTTTGGCATTTCCGGATCAGATTAATTTAGCTTTATCAATTTTTATTCTTGACCACAGAAGAAAAAATTGATGCTTGAATAACGATTCTGTTTCTCTTTTTTCATATTCATATTAAATATTAACAAAAATATATTTAATATTTTCAATTCAATAGGAACGAATTTTTAAAAAAAATTTTATATCGTGAAGTAAAACGTAAAAGTTTGCACGTGACTGCGATAACCAGATGCAATCGTTGATACATTTTTCGAAATATATATCAAGCAAATTATCTATCATCATTTTGGTTAAGGTGCATATACTAAAATATATACTTAATACGTGTAATACGACAGTAAATGAGCGCTGAAGCGTTATCCGATTGCGCTATAGCGTTCTTATAAAGAGCTAAAAGGTTACGAGTACCGCAGGCTTCTTGTGACAGATTTGGCACTAAATTGAATTTGTGTACAACGACTTTCCTGAACTTCGATATTTCGATAATTTTGTTATAAGATCGGGAAATGAATTTTTTAGAAAGGGGATGTCGTCGCGATTATGCGACTGGACGTCGTCGACAACGATGATCGAACGAATCACACTGAGATACTTGAGAATTGATCGATCCGTTAATTATCGTAGTCGAGACGAGGTGAATAGGTGACGAGCGAGCTTGGAGCACAGATACGACAGAGTTCTTAGTCGGTTTATGCTCCTCGAGGGATTGATACATGCGTGCCTCCTGCACATCACGTCGAACGTGTTACATCGATATCTCGAGGGATAAAAAAAAACGTCTAGAAGCTTTATATATTAAACCACTGCGTACGTTATATACAACGTTTACTTTTTTTAAATTATTTTCTACATGTCCTCAGCCTATTATTCTACATAACTTATTGCTCACTTTTTAGATTCAACAACAGTCTCGGGTGTGATTGATGACAATGAGTCGGACGCGCGTTATTGTTTAATTAACGATAAAGTTGATTCATATTATTTTCAGAGACTTTTACCTCGGTTTAGAGAGAGAGAGAGGGATTCTTTACGAGAACTTTGAAAATCGCTGCACTCGATCGTTAGGAATATTTACTTTCACGGCCGGGAGGTACGAGGTGATTTCTATTAACGACCAACGAGCGATTGTTATCCCAGCCCTCCCTCGTTCGTGATGTACTGCAACCTCGAAAATTCTATTAACATACAAGAATGTTGCCTCTCTCCGTGTCCTTCAATTTTCATTATTCTTCTACTATAGCTAACGTAGAATTATCGATCACTGAAAAAAAAATTGATTGTCTTTTGAATGAAAGAAAAATATTTAATTTGAGTGATTGCAATTCTTCGTTTTCCTGGTCATACTTCTCCCTCTCTCTCTCTGTCTCTCTCTCTCTCTCTCTCTCTCTCTCTCTCTCTCGCTCTCTCTCGACTTAATCTTATCGCATCGCACTTTTTGGGTATCTTATCGAATATTGTTTTCAAGTATTTTATTTGAGCAATGTCTGTCGTCTTTTTCCTACGTGCAAACAAATATTTTTTTATTTCTTTGTCTCTAAGTAGACATTTATTTTTAAAACTCAATTAATTCTCACGTTAATAGCGTGATATAAAATTTGTGTTACTTATAATCTGAACCGAAAATTCTCTTTGCGAATGTTTCTGCATTATTAGGAGAATAAATGTTGCAGAATAAATTTTTTGATTAGCGGAATAAATATTATATCAATGGTTTCGAGATTAGACAATATGGCGTCATCAATAAAATATTCTTTAACATATTAGCAGAATTATTTTTTGGTTTGAATATTGTTAATTCCAGTCAAATATACACAGCGATAACCTTGAAGTGTATCATTCAGTTATCTGTTAGAGCATTAATTTCTTGCTAAATATTTTTTTGTGATTGCGTCGCGACGGGGTGCTGTGTACGACTAATCGGGCTAGATATAATATCGCCATAGTGTTCATCCCCGCCCGTTGAAACACAGATCGACATCCAATTACCAAAGATCGTGACGTTCGTACGCGTTATCGCGGACCGCCGTATCGGATTATATTTCACCTTCGGCTATGAGACCAGCTTCTTGCGTTCGCACGATACAATCTCGGTGTTCTCTTGAGCGATCGACACGTTATTTTCCTACCGTTGAACGTCTATAATATTGTGTGTCTTGTTTTATTTATATAATTATATTAATATAATTAATTATGTATCCAAAAGTTTTCAACAATATTTAATATTCTTTGTATATTTGTATGATTTCAGGTTTTCTTGTATTTCCATCAAGTGACAAAAAAGAAGACTTCATGAAATCATCGATGAAGAATTTGTCGAGGGGGCGCAAGAATCCTCAGGGTTTTTAATCGAACCCTTAAAAAACGCCCCTCTCCGTTTCTATCTCACTAACGCTTTGTCGAGAACTCCAATAATATTTTCTGTTAAAAATCGCGCAATTCACGATCCTCGGTCCTCGAGGATAAATCGCGTTTTTGATAACTCGTTAATTTTTTTGTTTCGTTCCATTCTTGATTTTTTTTTCCCTCTAAGAACGTGAGGCGCCGAGCGAGCGCACGTTAAAACGGTACAAAAATTCTCGACATAATGGACATGAGCAGCGAATCGAGCGCGGCGAGGTGGTACGAGCCGCCGAGGACAGGCCTCGAGCCACCGTCGGGGGCCGGTGCCGCCGGGGTTGTCGGCAACCCCGACTACAGGGGTTACTACCCTCACGCCGGACCCACGCCTCACCACCCCTCAGCAGCCGCCCACTACGCTCACAGTGAGTAAACATTTTTCTTTGCTATATTCTACTATCACTCCGCGTGTATCACGTAAGGACACCAGTGCCGTCTGGTATGTGGTCACCGTTATGGAGCGATCATTCTTCGACCAATAAACGTAATAACCACCAACTTTCACATTAAATCATTTTGATCTTCTTGGTAGGAAATATAATTTTTTTTCAATTCAACAAAATTCAGACAAAATATAAATTGACCAAAAATGTTATAACAAAAACAAATTACAAAAAGTTTTATTATTTTTCGTATTGCATTAAATTATTGGCAATAGTGCTTTTTGGTGGCACCAGAGGGCGTTGATGTTTTTGTGCACGGTACCCGTAGGTGGTAATCTACAGTGATAACACGGTACACCTTCGATGAACCCTTGACAAGTATTTTCCCTGTATATCTATAGACAGCCCGCCTTGCTGTGTCCGCTATTCAATCCCGTTCGAGTCGTTTAAGCGTCCGTAGAAACAAGTCTGGAACCTATGCAATGTATTTAGGGTGTACGATGGAGTTGAATAAGGCAAACGAAAGGGGGATAAAGAAGAAGCGAGCTGGAGCTATACGGCGAGTCGCAGGGGTCGATCACCCGATTTCTGTAGAGCCATTTGTCGGCGAGCGCGCATAGCCGGCATGTGCCAACTATTTAACACGCTTCACCGTAACGAGAACAGCGTGAATGTTATCGCCGGTTAACATCCGCGGGCTTCTGGACTGCACATATTGCGCCGGGAGTCTATATATCTCTCGCTCTTTCTCCCTCTTGGTCACTCTCGGCAAAAGCTCTTTGGCGCGCATGCATATAACATTGAGGGATTTATACCCTCGAGCTTCTTTGCCGGAATTAAGCTGAATCTCTGTCTCTCTGATGGTTGGTACCTTGATTCCGAGAAGACTCGTCAGAAGAAGACCTGCTACACACATTTTTCTTTTGGTATACGTATTCTTGGCTCGTTATTCACTGACCGCAAATTCTTACACGTGAAAAGGCAAACGCGCTCGCTCTCGCGGTGAACGCGTTTAGTGTTTTAGGTTGAGCGTTAAAAAAGGGGCAACGGGAGTATTATAAACAAGCAAAAATAGAGGCGAACTCTTCGAATTTCGAGAAGTTTGAATCTTGGCACTCCTCGACTCCTCGATCTTCCTTCGAACCGAGGAGAAACCAACAAGTTAAATGGACTATTCATGTGTATGTTTAATGTATGATTCTCGATGTGTATACACCGTGTAGTATAAGTGCGTATAAGTTTGCGAGTGGGAACGAGAGAAATGCGGAGAAGCCGCGACGAGAGACGTTACCAAAAAGTTGCGACGGTGTATAAACGAGCGGGCACCACGAAACTCGATCTAGAGACGAAACCCTCTGCGTCTTGCTGTTTCTCTCTGCTGATTTCTCTCTCTCTCTCTCTCTCTCTCTCTCTCCCTCTCTCGACCTAACACAGCACAGCGCGCGGGACCACGCTGGAACGCGATATCCCTGATTCGTGCCGACGTGCGTGGATCATACCTCGAACCTCTGTTGCCTCTCTTGGACCCTACCTAAATAAAAAAAAGATCAGAAGAAAGAGAGAAGACAAACGAGAGAGACAGGACCTAACCAACATACTATACTCCTAATCGGAATCAAATCTTATCCCTTATACAAGACTAAAGGGGCTGCTTTACGGTCATACATGATACCGTATAATTTCTTGCGACTTGTCGCACTCTGATCAAACACTCAAGGGTATCCGCATCACTGTGTGCTTAATGGACGAAAAAACTTGGTGCCTTCGAACTAATATTTGCTCGGTAACATTATAAAACCTCTCTTCAAGTGTGAAGATCCAGATGACGATTGTAATTCCTTAATTTCCCGTGAGAAAATTTACTAGAAATTTTTGATTGAAGCGTATGGGACGATAAGAAATTCTAGTGGTTCGTAACAAAGCCGGAATGTAACGATACGTCAGATGGCAATAACGAAAATAGGGGAGGTTGAGGAAATAAGTAGAAAAAGACGAGAGAAGATGGGAATGAAAAGGTAGAGGGGAAAAAAGGTCGCGAGACGGTGGCAGAGCAATGCGATGGGGGCGGAGAGACGGATAGAAATAGCGAGAGAAACCAACGAAGAGAGACACGCGAGCGAGAGTGAGAGACAGGAACGCAGTGGTTGCGGCAGACAGGAAGGAAGCGCAGCCAACCGAGAAGCCACGGGGTCTGCGAGAAAGGTGCATACGTAATTGCAGGCCACGCGGGGAGCCCTCTACCGGTGCTTGCTGCTGCTGCTGCTTCTGCTTCTTCCTCTGCTGTTTTATGCTTCGTACTCTGTTACTCCAATTCACTAGCGTTAAAGGAGGACATACTAGCTTTTATAGAGACCCGCGTGATGTAGGTTATTATAAGCTCGCTTTGTACCTGTGGGTTTTTACTTGCACGCTCATACTCAGAAGTTGGGACGATACGAGTCTCACTCCATTTTTTCTCAACTTATCCTAGTCCCGCGTATATAACGGAGATGGTCACACTTTGTTCAATAAATATTTCAATATATTATTTAAACCTGTTCCTCCATGCTTCAAGTTTTCATTCAACATATTTGTAACATTATTTTTAAAAACATTCATTGAAATTTAGTACAAAATTAAATTTTTTATAAGATATTTTTTTTAAAATTAACACATATAGTAATGTAGAGAAAGAAGATTATTTCTGATATAGAGTGTTATCAATTGTACACGGAGAGAAGAATATGAGAATGATCCTTACACTCGTGTGACAATTCAGATACTTTTCGGCAATCCAACGATTTTAGCTATACAGTATCTCATTGAGAGAAAAACTTAGCAATATCGATTAAATCTACGGTTGTTCGTTAAACTACATATTAAGTCAAACAAACGAATTGAATATATTTTTTAAAAATATTTTCTTGATCAAAAAAAGATTTCGTTAAATTAAACCAGACATTAATCCTTTCTCCAGTCGCAACTGTAGATTTAATTTTCCACCTACAACTGTAGATTTAGTTATTCACCCGCAAATTCAAATTTAGTTGATTTTTCGTATATCGTTATATAGAAAATATACGGAAAAGTATAGTAACGACGGATACTGTGTGTGAAAAATAGCCAAACTGCTTGAATTTATCTCAGTTGCCATACGAGTATCAGGGGACCATTTTCATGTTCTTCTATCTTTGTACAGATTGGGAGCCTATACTGGCAGTAAGCAGCTTACCTTAAAAGACCATAGTGGTCTTTAACATGTATTATGTTAGACAGAATGTCACTTGCACTCAAGTAGTTTGACTCTCTGCTCGTTCTATCATACTCTACATGCAGTATAATGTGTGTAATATGTATACTCGTGAAGACAGTGTGCAATGAGGTTCCTATGCTCTTGTCTGTACATGATACGTTATATACGTTTGCATGTATATACCTGTAGTATGTATACCCGGCGGCTCGCGACGAGTACGACGCCATCTTGTGCAAATGCACACCGCGAACCGAAGGCGGAGCCAAGAAGAGACTCCCGAAGGGTTCTCGTGGATTTTCTCTCTTCTCTCGCGCATCTCCGGGTCTATCTGTCCTTTTCTCTTGTCGTACTTGCGTCTCTTTTTCCTCTTACTGATTTTTATGCCAAGTTTAATGTCCCTGTGATCTCTGGTATCTGTTTTACCTCATAGAAAAGAGATGTCCAATGTCTCTCGAAGACATTGACTTTATAAGAAAACTTGTAAGATTTAGTTGAACACGATTCTCAGTCGTCGAACCGTTGGTCGACTAGAAGGACGCTCTTCTTAAGGTTATCTATATATATACGCACGCTATAGCTATATTTAAAGAGATAAAGGGCACTGGCGCAACTGGTCGATCCTGATTTCTCGATAAATTGCATGTTATTACGTAAAAAAAACCGCTGCGGGGGAGCAACGAACACTCGGGCTCGCGCCCAACCAAATGAGACGTTATTTTCTCGGGGAATTTTTATATCTCCCTGATGCGCTCTCATCGCTCTTGCCGGAGCTCCCAGGATTTTTTTTATTACAAGTTGGGTGCCCTCGTGCGCAAGGCACAACACACAAGGTACTCGAAGCAGGGGAAACAGAGGCGCGCACGCTTCCCTCCAGGTTCAAGGTGGTTCAAACGCTCTCGTAGGTCCTGGACATGTTTCTCGCACCGGTGCTGCTGCTGTGTCCAGTCATTCCTCTTCTTTTTCTTCTTCTTCTTCTTCTGTATAGCTACTTACTGCTGACGCTGCTTGCGATAGCAAATTTCTCTTTCATTTGCCTTCAACGGTCCCTCGAGTGTACGCATCACCGGGTAACACTCCACTTCGATCATCGTCTCCTCGAGCTGTGTTCAGAGCCCAATTCTTCTGTCACATAAATATTTCGTTCATTGATAAATGCTAATTAATCGTCCATCGCGCTATCTTTTGCTCTTTGTACGATGCCAAGAATTTATGATCGCATAATACATAAATTGGGGTCCTGCATACTCCAACAGATAAATTAGACTGGAGAACAAAAGCGTTAACCCTGGCAGGCACACTTGTTGCTGCATTTTACGCTAACGTTTCATTTTCTTCAAAATTCAACACATTTTATTCTAGGCAATCTTTAATTTATTATTATTGTATTGTTTTACTGCTAAAAATGTTCATCGGAATGCCGAGCTCAAGTATATTTGAGTCAAGTCACATCTACAAAAAATTGTTTTAAAAATCAGTTTGAAAATTAATGAAGTGCATATAAATTTGTATGGATGTACAGTGTATGAATTTTAACAAACGTGCGATCACCCTTATAAACCACATTATTTTAGTATCTATTAATTTTTACTGTTATCTCCATATCAATATCAATTTACAGTTATTGAATTCCAAGATTAAATTATTAAATTTCCAAAGCAATGTGTGTGAATTGTAATTTAAGATACTTATAATACCTTGTATGTTAAACTTGTTGTAAGCTTCATACATTTTTTAAGAGTGATAGAATTCTGTGAGCACGCATTCAAGTTTTTGCAAAGACGAAGGTAAAATGCTACGCGGCGTAACTTCGAGGGCGAAGTATTGGTATTATATTGGCGTGGAATGTGGTGGCGGTTGCAGCTCTCGTTAAACCTAGGCGCGATACACTATTATCGAAGACTATAGGTAGTGTGGGATCTATATATATATATATATATATATAAGAGAATAGAAGCGCGCGTGCAACGTACCAGAGCTCGCGTGCAATTCATTATTCGCCTTGGATTTTATATATTCGCGCGGGCGGGCGTCTCGTGCGGATTCTCTGTTCACTCGCCAAGCGGAAAATCGCAACGGAGAGAGTTTAGAATCGTTATACTATATAGTTATACGAATATATTTTACACACTGCACAGTGGGTGATCTCTCGCGATGGCGAACTTGCGCCAGTTTCGTTTTCAGTTCGAAGGCATCGCACGCTCTACGTCCACATCATAAAACACCTGCTAATGTTGCAAGTAAGAGTTTCGTGAATAATAAAGAAAAAAAAATAGTAAACGATTAAAACACAAAATGCTACGAGTGGAACAATGAAACTAATGGAATGTATGTTTCTTATAAAATTGTAGCGAGCGTGATTCGCTTAATGATATTAAATATGCTAATGTTTTTGAATGCTCGATTGATCGATGAATAGAATCACAAGATGATCGATGATGGGACGCCTCGCGGTTGTCAGATATCCATCGAGTCGTACTTTTGATTGGACAGATTTCGTGATTCTGTCGTCACGCTGACTAGGAATCGAAACCTTGACCCTCGCCAGAGCGATAGCAGGCTTTTAATTCGACGTTATGTATTTTATTTCTTATTTTTAATTTAACTCGTACTGGAAGTAGAACTGGAATAGCTGGACCAAGGATATACTAGAAACACCGGTCTCTCAGACTCCTTTTCTGTGTGCCTCTCGTTTTCTTGCTCGATCTCGATTAGCATACCGAATTGTCGCGTTAGACACGTCGACTCCGCATTCACGAGCGCGACGACAAACGAGAGCGCAGGCTCGAAGAATCGATGTAATCGACTCAACTTTATAGGCTCGCTCGGCTGATAATACACGTGTAACGACAACTTTATTCGCGATGGAATGAATCGCGAAAGAAAGAATGGAGAATCGCGCGAGTGAATGAAAGAGATCGAGACCGAAAGGTCAGGAACGCTGGTATTACGCTACGCCTTCGCTACCTGGGAGAATCGCGACAAGAAAAACGATGAAAGATAACAAAAAAAAAAGTATTGACTTCTATAAGGGTTGAGATTTAACGAGAGCGGGGTATATCCCATCAGAGAGCATGAATAAGAAGAGAGGTTAGGGATAAGAACGGAGGAAAGAACGGATGCGTTATCCAGCGCCATCTTGATCGCTCATACGTGATATGGCGCACGACTATCTACAGTTTTTCATGAATATTCATCGAGAGACCCGCCGGCCCACTCATTCCCTCTCGCTGGGCTCTCTCCCTCTTCCTCTTGTGCTTCCTCGTGCGCAAAGATATTTGGCTAGCTATATCGTCAGAGGAGAAACATTAGCCTCGAAGAGCCGGAAAGCATGCCGCTGGGTACCAGTAGTCGCAAGAGCTTCGACTATACCGTCGAAGCACCGCACGGGCATCGGCGTTACGAAAAATGTGCTAACTCCCAAGGAATTATAAATTCTCGTCTCGTATATAAGTAACATTGTCTTACTAATTAGCGGCAGTAAGCTGTTTCCTATTATGTAATCTGATCCAGCCGAGGTCTTGAGTTATTATAGCTTAATACATTGTATATCTAAATTTATTGTTATTTTTCACTGGTAAATAAAGAGCGAGAAAGAGGTACTCAGAGGGCTTGGAATATGGTTAAAATCTTCTAACTACCGGTAATGGTGCCTTCTATCTTCTCGGTTCTTCGTTTCGAGACGTCGGGAGATAAAAAAGGAGTCTCCGGTTTACCGCGGCGGAAAAGCGGCGCCGTATCCGACGCCGCAACCATGCAGCAGTTTCTAATATGGCGTGCGAGCACATCGGCGAGTATCTTCTCCTCTGAACCGCTCCGCTTTTTACACGCCAAGGTGGTTCTGTAAACGAGATCGATTCTCCCCCCGTCGTATACTATATACGCGGACTTTGCGAAACAACTCGTTGAGTCCGTGGTACGTGCGTCCGTATAGGTTGCCGTGGGTAGAAGAGAACGATTCCCGTGGAATCCGGCAACATTTGTCACCCGGGGAGACGCGACAATTCGCTCGTGTGCTCAGCGCGTGTCTTCAGTCTCCATGAGCCAATCGCATTCATTCATTATATTCAACAGCTGAGACTAACTGTTTGAGTTATATTCTCTCCTGTAAACAAGAAATCTGTACTCTACGTTTCAAAGCTGTCAATGAATTTCGTTACATATCAAAATTTCTAATCGACAAACGAGTCATCGATCGTGGAAAAAATGTATAATAATCGTTTGGTAAAAGCGGACGTAATGGCCATTTTGACTTATTGTTGACGAGACGGGTAATGGCGTCTGTCATAAACGTCCAGATGGAATCAGTAAAGAGAAGATTAAAATGATTGCCCAGGCGCTTCACGAGTGGATTGAACGATGACTCTGTCGTAGTGAGCAGTCGGGCAAAATTCCAGTCGAATATTCCATCATCGAGGCTCGTGGTAAAGGCACGAAGGGCTCAGGTGAAAGGCACAATTGCATCAGCTGATCGGCGGTGGCCATGTTTTCAAGCCTCTCCGAGCCGCTCACGATTTCCGCGCAAGCTTTTGATGCTTTTCGTTTGTCTTCTCCACCGAACCATCCTCGTATGCAAGCAGACATAGCTACAATACTACGGCGGAGATGGTCCGATCGTCCAGCGGAGATAAAATAGCCAAGCCGACAGAAATATCACCGAGATAAAGAGTCAAGAGTTATGTCAGCTCCGGTCGTTTCTCCGTCGGGACAGAGATGGCGCGCGGTACGGATAGAGGCCAGTCCTATATGTATACGCTTTACCGCTTGGACAAAAAGTTTCGTGAAATTGCGTAAAAACGTGAGCTCCCACTGGACACCGCGAGAGAAACGGGGGAAGCGGAAGGCCGGCGAAGCGTCGGCGCGATAAATAACGCGGCCATGCGAGTTTTTTCTTCGCTAGAGCTCTGCGCGTGCGTCCGCCAACTCTCCGCACGGTCTTTTCACACTTTTTTTATCTCTCTCTTTCGCACGCGTTAAATCCTTTTTTCCAGAGGTATTACTCCTCGGACTTCTCACCCTCGACTTCTCAATCATCATCATTCACTTCACTTTTTTTATTTATAATTTCTTCTTCTTACCAAAAACTGAGGGATCTCTGATTCGCGCAATTTCCACGACGATGTTTACCGTTTCTCGGACAATTTCCAAAGTTTGCAACTTTTTCGCTTCTCCCCAGGTTTAACGAGCTATGCTCGACCGAGGTACAACGGAGCCACAGAACTTACTCGATTTATATATACGGACTCGTGCGAGTTGAGTGAACGACGCGATAAATTTTACTGGCTGTTTTTCGCACGAGCGTTGCACCCGATTGCGAAGAGAGAAGTAGGAAACACAGTAGTATATTGTGAGTTGTATATAGAGTGAGAAAGGGTAGTGCTCCAGGGTAAAACGTAGTCTACTGGAGGCGTCGCCGCGAAGTAAAGGGATGGTAGAGAGCGTAGAGCGTCAGGAAGCTCCACGAGGTAAACGGAGAGCCTAGAAAATTAATGCTCGTAACTCGCGCGCGCCTTGACGTTGGCAGAGCCGAGAGTACGTACCGTAGTAGCGCGTATAACGTAACTCTGCAAAACAAGGCACCGCGTTATCAGCGTATGCCGCGTGTTGAACGAACTCTGCGAAGGTGGTGCAGGATTCTCTGTTCCACCCTTTACCATCGTCGTACAACCTGGCAAGAAACTCGCTCGATATATCGATTCTACAGTCCTCGTGTAAGCCCCGGAGCGATACCTCGCGTTACGTGAAACGATTCACCGTTCGAGGCTTTTCTGCTTCAAAATGTTTATTAAAGACTCTTAAATAAAAGTAATGATCGCAACATTAATCAACAGAGTCGAGGAAGTGACACGCAAGATTGGACACCACTCGCATAATTATTACGAAAAAATAATAAATGACAATAAATTATTTTAAAAAAATGTATTTTAAATAATTGAAAATAATTTGGTATAATTATTGTTTTGGAAATCTTATTATTTTAGAGAAATTATTCTTAATCGTATAACGAGCATAGTCATTTTAATTGCTTTACTAATGGCTTTAATCAGAGTCCTGACCATCCTTGTCGAGAATGTCCTAAACTTGGTAGTTTTTATTTGGTCTCTTTGCGCTTATGTTGCTCAACTCAGAGCTTGGTACGACTTAAACTCATACAGCACCAGAAAGACAACGAACAGGGTTAACGAACGAGCGCTTAATTATCCGCGTAAACGCTCATAGCAGCTAAATGCTTATAAGGCGCGAGTGTGAGGGAAGCGTTAAGATTCCTGAACTCTTCTACGTACCATCGCAGAATGTATGATCTTCTGCTAGTATTTCTGAACGCAATGTCTCGAGTGTGAGTTTCGCACAAGCGATGGACGAAACGAGTGTGTAAGTAAATAGAGTTCGCTCGTATATAATTGGAGACAAACAGGAATCGGTAATGCCTCGGCGTATAAGTCTGGTGCACTTCTCTCTCACTCGAGGTCCACTTAATTAAGACGTGCTCGGCAATTAGGCTTCCTCTCTTATGCCTCTGTGTCTCGCGGGCTTACAAAAAGCTCAATTATTCCGAGCACGCTCGAGATCCGTCTTAGCGGTGTGACTACTTCGATATAGCGGGTTTCGTGACGCGGTTTTCTCGAGAGCGCACGCGGATTTGGTTTCCCATCTTGGAATCGCTTGAACTCTTATCGATCAACATTCTTTCCGCCTTGTTTTATCGTTGCTACATTGTATCAAATGTCCGTCAAGAGGTATTCGCTGTCTCGCATTACTAACAATTTTCCATTTACTTTCTGTTAACAGGTAGAATGTCCAGTAGCGGTGTAACGAGTGCGCCCGTGAGCCAAGTATGTCGTCCACACTTTCACGGCTCGGTACTGCATCCGTGGTTATCGGGCACGAGCGGAGACGCGTCGAAGCCCTGGGGTTTTCCAGCGACGACAGCGTCGACGGGTGGCGGTGCTGGTGGCGAGGACAAACCTCAGA
The DNA here is from genome assembly GCA_963942595.1 of Cylloceria caligata. Taxonomy (NCBI): domain Eukaryota; kingdom Metazoa; phylum Arthropoda; class Insecta; order Hymenoptera; family Ichneumonidae; genus Cylloceria; species Cylloceria caligata. Next base: position 13,998,357 of record OZ012704.1, read on the forward strand.
GTCCGTTGGGCTCGTCGCTTCCGCCAACGTCGGGAAGTCTGTCGAGTCACGGGGGTGCCGGTGGTGCCGGCGGTCACCATCTATTCTCGTTTCCACCAACGCCACCCAAGGACGCCACGCCCGACAGCATAACGACGAGCACGTCCTCGAGCACGAACAACAATAACAGCTCGGCGAGCAACAATAATAACAGCACGAACGGGATGAGCCTGGGAGGTGGTAGCAGCGAGTATCAAGCCGCTGTTGCTCACGCAGCGGTAATGGGAGCTTTCATGCATCATCAGGACGCCCTGGGAGCGACTTCTGGCGGTTCCTGCGACGTGAAACCCTCGGCGATGCTTGGACATCATCACGGAGCACCGTCACCGCCTCATCAGCACAACGGTGGCAACGGAGGCTCGGGCGGTCAGGTGAAGCAACGCGAAGGTAATAACCAAACGGGCACGGGGAACGGAGCCTCTGGGGGCGCCGGAAACAACTCTGTCAACGGCGGTGGTGGCCAGCAGCAGGCTGGTGGCCAGTCGAGCCAGCAAGCGAACACCACCCAGCAACAGCAGCAGGATTACCAGAATCCGGGTGGCGCTACTTCGCCCTCGTGCAGGGATTCCTATCATCCGGCATCCCATCATCACCACCATCATCACGCAACCTCGGGATCCCAGTACGATCCTACCGCGACCGCTTACAACATGTACCAACACCTCCAGTATCCCACCCATCACTCTCACAACCCTCATAACGGATCCTCCCTGTTCTCCGGGTCTCATCACGCCACCACTGGCGTCACCGGCGTTAGTCCCGAATCAAAACTCCTCGGTTCCTCACACGGCAACACACCCAATTCGCCCGGTTCCCAACAACAGCAGCAGCAAAAGCCGAGGAACAAGTCCAGAACGTCCGCCGGTAAGCGGCATTTATTCTTTGAGTTTCTTTTGGTTTCGGGATATTTTTACATCTCATTTTGTTACTTTTTGGTTTCTTTTTTTTCTATCGATTTATCATCAATCTTTAGTTACTCATTTCTGCTTTACTTTCTGCTTCGTTTTACTCACACGCGGTTCTCTCGTTATGTTTTGGTTTTGGCTTCTGGTGGTGGCGCTTCCCGTCAATTTAATTTTCTCAATTTTTCTCTTTTGTTTCTTTTGTTTTACTCTCAAATACTTTTATTATTTATTTTGTTTATTTCTTTCGATGATTATACGGCCGGTTTCATGGGAAAGGGAAAACAGATTATTATATTTTGCCTCACTAACGTTTTTTGAGTGGCACCAACATGAGCGCGAGCACCTCCTTAAGAGATACAACGACAAGAATAACGATCACACACTTAATAATAATTTTTAAACAAAAGAGATTAAACTACACGAGAGCACGTTTTTTCGATGTCGTGTTGCTACAGTTTTCTCACAAGCAATTTCAAATCATCCACGGCGTTCGATCTGTGTGGTCTCTGTTTTTCATTTTATTTTTCGCAAGGATTACAATCAACAGCTACGAATTTTTTGGCACGCGAATACTCTCGTCCCTCTTTCGTCGCAAAAATCTAACGACTCGGGAGTAGGTCAAAGGCTTCCATACAAGTGCGTCACGTCGTACCGAAAGATTATACGAGAAACGAAAGACGAAGAGAATTGTATAAAAAGGGAATATTAAAAAAGAGAATTCCCCAATTTTCATAAGAAATGGCCACAACTTGCCATTGCGACAGGTACACAATGCCGCGACGTACAGTATAATGCGCTAATTAAATTCTCTTGCGACACATTGACACGTGTGCGTACCCGCGCGAACCCCCATGGTGCATGTTGAAGAGACACGATGCGCGAAGAGTCCGCGCAAGTGCTGTAGAGAGAAGGGCTGCGAGTGTATGGAGAATTAAAAGAATTCCTGGGCGCGCGGGGGCCGGCCCGTGAGACTCTCGCGAAAAGATCGACCGTCGACTATGCGGTACGAGCACCCAACTCGATTGCGAAATAATATAATTGCCTCGCGCTTCCCACGATGCGTGACTCTTAATTTATCGCTCCTCTCGCATCAAAATAAAACTCGACGGGAGAAAATAATTAATATGTACATGCGTTTCTTAACAAGGCGTTACGCCATACTTGAGAATATTCATTTATTTCTTTTCTTTAATATTAATTATTCAATAATTAGCGAAATTTTCTTGGTAAATTCGTAGCACGCGTAATCAGACGTCTGTTGTTAGACTTGATTTAGGAATGCTTGCGTTTATCACCCTCGAATCTCGCGGGATGAAATCCCTAAATCGAATTAAGGCCTTGCGCGATTGAGATTTGGGGAAAGCGGTACCAGTTATCTCGATTAGATTCGTGTCTAGCGTAGGGGACCGCAACGTCAATTAGAAACGCATATATATATATATACATATATACACACACGTAAATTGAGTTTCTTAAACCGCGAGCGCGTAGATCAGATAAATGAGATGAAATGATTAATCAGCTTGAACGAGAAAGCAATCTCAGGGGTGTGGCGCTTTGTATCAACAAGGATGGACAATCGTACAACGAGGACCAATGCAGATCACGGTTTGACAGAACAAAATTTCTAAGGAGAAAAATAAAAACGAGAGAAAGAATCGTCCGAGGGCAACTCTTTTGTCAAGGTTCTCGTCTATTCCGAAACTACCCTCAACCATAATCCAGCCTGATCCATAGTATCAAAGTTTGAAGTTTCTTCGTGCCCTTCTGACTCTATCTCTTTCCTCTAACCAGTCCACCCAGCAATGCATATTATAGAAATGCTATCGATGCGACAAAAAAAAAAAAAATGTTAAAGAATTCGAAAAATATTGTAAAACTAACGAAATTCTGCTTTTGCTCTGGTAATCGCTTATTGGTATGTCGGCAATGCATGCGAGTTTTTAATAGTCGTTGTTTAATACAGGAAGATCAGGAAAGTTATTCGATAATAAAATTTATCGAACAATTCGATGAATTCTCGAAGAGCTTTCGCAATCTCGCCTGAAGCTTTCGTTCGAAACCCTCCGGCAAAATGTTTTATAAAAAATTAATCTTAATCGACGCGAATATGTCAATGAGTAATAGTGAAAAATAAAAGAGCATTTTGTCGAATGGATTGGATCAAAACAATAAAATTACAAGAAACTAGAATATCTTTATTAATCAATTAAACCTCTCTTCGGGGTGAAAATTCGATTCTCAGAGGGTCGCGAGTGCGTCAATTGCGGAGCGACGTCGACACCCCTCTGGCGGCGGGATGGCACTGGTCACTACCTTTGTAACGCGTGTGGACTCTACTACAAGATGAACGGACAGAACAGGCCGCTCATCAAGCCTAAGAGACGCCTGGTGAGTACATTATTGCTGCTTATCATTTTTTTCCCTTATTTTTAGTAAATTCTTTCACGGCGGCAGACATTAATTCTCGTAGTACATTAAACAAGGCCATACACATCAGCCAAATTGTGTATACACGAGTCTTCTTAATTATGTTACCGACCGCGCTGGCACCCTTCGATCATTCATTCAATCTATCTCTTATTTATCTTGATACCACGAAATGACTTTTAAAAAAATTTGAATAATCGTGACGCGCGAATCGCGTCGCTCTCCTCTCCTCATCGATCTCATCGTCATTGCATCTGCTACCATCGCAGTTCAGCACAATGTGCTACACGAAACGTGTAGTGCACCTATATCCGTGTATACGTATAATGGTCACGTACCCGGGTATTAAGTCGTGGCGAAGCAGAGGGGACGATTATCGGTCGATTAGAGACGTTTTCTCGTCCGCTCATCGACAGAGATTCTTCAGGAAAGGCGCTATAGTAATACATACATAAATCCGTGTACACGTACTTATTATTATTCCTGGAACGCGGGAGCACCGGGAGTTTGTATACCCGCGTGTACACTCGTGTTTTGTGGCTCAAGAAGGTCGACCACTCGAGTGTAGCCCTTCTGTGCAATTAAAATCCAGCATACTTTTTCGAGCAAATATGTGCTATTACGTTTTAAGGACGAGTTCAACGATCGATAATCGTTTGTTCACTTTAAACTCGGAAGAGCCACTTGGTAATTTTTATCGTAAAATTATATCAACGTTATTCGCACTTTACAAGAAATATATTTCAAAAATTTAAACGTTTTACACAACATCGTATATTGCCATTTAAATATGAGGCAAATTAAATAGACTTTAACAAGTAATTTATTAAACCAATAAAAAATTCTATTAATTAACCCAAGTCCAGTCACTATTTTTTCACTCGAAAGTTTTTTAAAAAAATTTTCTCCATCACGTTTATTTACAATTTTTAAACAAAAAATGTGATAACAAATTTTTTTTTCTGCAATTGTAATTGACTAATTGTTTATTCTTTTTTAAAATCTTTGCGGTACTATCGTTATCATTCAGTTATGTTTCCTGTATCAGACCTTAACCTAAAGTCATTTAAGGCAAAATTTTTACCCCACATACAATCGGGAATAAAAGGATTTAAAGGGTTAACAATTCCAATATAAAAATGACTATACGTGTATTACAATGAAAATGTATCGGCATATGGCACTTAAAAAATAATGTTCTTCACTAAAAATAATCGATAATGAAATTTAATCAATTTTATGGAATTATTCTCTTAAAGTATGATTAGGTTTAGAGATAGGTATAAGCTGTGGAAGACTCACGAAATCGCTCGATATACTTCCGATACCCTGGAAGGTGCATGCACAATTCTGGAATCCTCCTTCTCCTGCTGAGAGCTCCTTTCGTGCAAGGGGCTCGTAAAATCACCCGAATTCGATTTATTTCCCTGCGCGCCCCTATACCTGCACGTATACATATATTTCGTTGGCTCATGGTCTTTCTCTCTCGCTCCTCGCAATGCTGAAGCGATTCGCGACCGCGCCGGAAATGCTGCGTGGAAATTCGACACCCTGCAGCACTTTTTTTTTCTTTTTCACCCTATCCTCGTGCAGCAAATCTCCACTTTCCGCTACTCTAGCCGAGAATATACATCAGAGAAATCAATCTCTGTCTTCCACAATCTTTTCTACAAAATCACAATTTACACTTCTATTATTTTTCTAAAATTCTCACTATTTTTTATTTTTTTTTATAACGTTTTATGAAACGTTGAATGACTTGCAGGAATTCGACTCTTCCGGTAGTATCGATCACGTGGCAGTACCACCGGTAGTCGACTTAATATATACTATTTTCCTGCGGACTCTCTGTTATTATCGCAGTGACATTCTCGTTTCTACTGTATTCAGTTCGATATAAAATTAATGCAGCAACATTTTCCATCGCAAGAAGTGCGGTGCTGCCGTACTCGGTGCGGAGCTCGTGTCGTGTGAGTGTAGCACAAATATTGTGACGCAGTGACGAAGTGGCCCGCCCACCCATCAGTCACTCGCCCGATCCGCTATACCCATACTCTTTCGCCGAGCTCGTAATTATACTACCACAAGTAAAATCTCTTATGCGAGTAGGATAGTGCGTGCGCTCACTTGTAAAAAAAAAAAACCTCGAGGAGTTTCCTGTATATGCGAGTCTCTGCACACAGTACAGCTAATAAAATATGTATCGGTTTAAAGTGGTGGTTGTCGCGCGATGAACGCGTCATGGGGCCAGGGTATAGTACTATGTGTGTAGCATCGGCTCTACAGGAGAACGAGGTCTATAATTTTCGTCAGCACCTCGGACGGTCCCGGGGTGCTGGCTAAAAGGCCAGCCCGGTCTACCGCGTGGCTTCCACAACGACGATTTCATTGTTCGACTCCCCCGCGTTCGACGCCCTCTCGTTTATCATCATTGAATTTGTATTTCGTTGATACGCAAGCTCTCCCCTACCGCTCTCACCTACGCAACGATTTAATAATGCATGCTCAATTACAGAGAAACTACTATATGGAAGCGCGTGAGCAGACGAGATTATTGCCGGTTGTCAAAATTTATACAACTCGTACCCGGATATTTGGAGAAGCGCGAGGTGTTATTTGGTGAACAATTAGATGAATTGATCAGAATTACCTTTTTTTTATGATACTTCGATCGCATTGATTTATCGTACAAAATGTTGTTCCTCTCAGGACGAATACATTTGTTGACAGAATCTTTGATCTCTCCTTATTAAGAGAACAACAGGCACGATAGCGTTTGGATGCTAAGTATTAAAAAAAAAAACGTGTAATAAGATGCTTTTTTTAACGAGACGCCATAGCTGTACTCATACTTTTTTAATCGCCAGTTAATAGTTTTGGAAATAAATAATAAATAATAAAATTTTTTTTTTTCCGAAGCAAAACAATTTTGTTACCAAAAAATTGGATGTAATTGTTTGTTTTGTTTTTAACGGGTTTAATTTAAAAATCGCATATCTCTGCACTGTAGCATGGGGTTTCGAACCAAGGACATATGTTTTTGGCACATGTTGCCTTATTCAGGGTAGTTTAAGTGTCCTGTAGACACGATAGTTGATATTAGGCGATGTGGGCATGAAAGCTGAACGAGTCGGTCACAGATGGGTCGCCTAAAAAGAGAATCGATAACGATCTGGGAAACAGAGCTACCGCCGTCATCGGGCAAACCTGGAGGTTCAAAATAAAGCAACTAGACATACACTCACACCCCGCGTCGTTACTTCGTTCATCGAGAAACTGCTCGCATCGTCAGTCGTATAAAGTACTCTACTTGTAATATATAAAGGGTGTAAGCCTCCCTTTTGCTTTCCTCGTGCAATGTGAACACGATTCTCTCACATAAAAGTCGACAAATGTCCGATGGTCGAGATTGTTAGCCACTCCGACGTAACAGCGTCATGCGGAACGTTTTGTGTCTTCACGATTCTCCCTTCTGCATTAATTAACATCGCAAATAATTGACATCCGGTAGAATATTGTATAGTTAAAAAATGCACCAAATTTCTTACTTTTTAATTAATTATTCTGCTATTCACACAATCGATACTTAGAAATAAATACTAAATCGATTTAATTATAAAAAGCTTTTGCTGTAATATTCTAACAAATGAAATTCAGATCATTATTATTATTTAAAGGAAGGAAGATTTTTTCAATTCTTTGTTTTTTTTGTATGAAATCTTCAACGCAAACTCTTTTGTTTATCATTTATTTATTCTCTCGATGCCTCTGGTGTGAATAAAAAACCACTGTCGTGGGCGGTTGCCGTCCCTTTCCTTCGAGCAGAGTTTGGTGAACGGGTAATTTTTTTTTTTGTTACCTGCACTCGGTGAACGAACCGGTGGACGTCCGCAGCACCCCTTGATGGTGGAGATAGCAAGGGTTGAAAAGCGAACCCAGCGTAGCAGCATCAGCAGCACAGCCCTCCCTGTGTGAAGTCTACCGTTCACACGTACATATACATATAAATATACAGCGCCGACACGAATCGTCCGCCATTTTTGATTCACCGCGAAGATAACAACCAACAGCTGGGAAATTTTCGATCATTCCCTTTTTTAGTCCTCCCTTCCATATGTATACTCTACTGTTGTACCTATATCTGCCGTAAACCCTCCCATGCAGCTTTCGCGCCGTCCCACACGGCTCGCTGCTGCAGTTCCGCCATAGGTAGAACCGTTACGCGTTTCACGCTTTTGTTTCCTCTCTATTTAAAATTTGTCTTTATTACAAAGACAAATGGCGAAGCTGAAAACGAGGCGAGATCGGATAACTAAAAATTGGATAATCGAAAGACAAGCAAATATTTTTTATTTCAAAAAGTAATTTAGACATTTTTATTTTTAATTAATTTCGTTATAGCTATAACGATGTTTTCTCTCTACGGTTCTTTCCTTCTTCGGCCTAAAATCCTGCATCCCTCAGGCTCTACGATCCTACCTACAGGGACCCTCCTACCCTCCTCTATCATTGGCTTTCGATCTTTATCGATACTCTCGCGAGTTACGGTCCTCTGGAGAATGCACCGGGCATTTCGTTTACTCGTTCTCTCTCGCACTTTCTTCCCGTAAATTTGTGGCACCGTTATAGACGCCTAACGTGTAACGCATAGCTTCGATCTCTCTCGCGTTTCGTCGTTTTCCAGAGTTGCATCATTAGCGAGGATTCTCTGTATCTTAGAATAAATGTTTTGTTTATTATTGCAATTCTACAGATTTCTCCATTTTCAAATTTATCGTAAACTCCGAATTTTTATATAGTTTTGACGATTAATAGGCTAAATTTCTTACCACCGTCTTTCTGAACTTAGCGAAAATAAATGTTACCAGAACCAACTTTGGCGCCAGAAAACTAATGATCGGGTGAACCAATTCATTTGTCGAGCCAACCAACTTACTCGTTTCTCTAACCAATCTATTGGTTCGGCCAACCGTTATTAATATCCTGATGTCCAAGATGGTTCTGACAACTGACTATTTTTATTCGCGTTCTCTTCGCTTCTGCTATAAATAGACGTAATAAAAATCCCAGCTGATGATACTCATCCCGCGGGTACGTCGACAGTCCCTCTTCTCTGAGGATTCTAGCGACAGATTCACGGAGCCACACAATTCTCTCTTAGTACAGAGTGATCTCTGTTTCTCGAAGCAGAGTGAGAGCGCGTATAGGAGAGAAGGAAAGGTCTCGACCGTGACATATTATCTCGCGACGCGGTCATTCGCGAGGCTGTCGGCCCCGCGAGAGATACTCCAGGAGAAAATGTATATATGTATGCTCGGGCGAGTGTATAACGCATAGAATTGTATACCTTGTTGCTTACACCGAAAAATAATACTCACTCGCGCAAATACATTTGAGTAAGCGTACGGATGGTACATGTGGCTTCTGACCGTCTCTGGGGATCTTTCTACAGCCGTACAGTACCATACACATTTGCTTGTATTATGCATAAATGTTTGTAACAGCTGTACGAATTATTTTTATTACATTTTGTATATATGTGCATAGGTGGCGTTTTATACCTTTGCAGTTTTATGTCACTACGTGTATACATACATAGTTTTATTCCCGTTGGGCAGCCTGGCGAGACCATTTTGTGAATCGCACGCACTGTCCGGTCACCGGCAACGCGTTGAAATTTATAACACACGTAGCACCGGTACGTGGCCTGAAATATTCAAATATACGGGAGAAATAAAAGTGAGAGCCCTGCTGCTCGGCTTTGCTCGCGCGTACTACGTCCCTTTACTCCTCACATGCTCCTTGGTTATTTCGAAGCATTTAATAACACTTCCGATCGTACCACTCGCGAATAAATTCGCAAGTTCTCCAGCTTTTGTGATAATCAGCTACTTATCTGTAGGCTGAAGAACCCGACACGAGGCATCTGGATAATTTTAATACCAACGCCAACGTTTCGTCTGAAATAATTAATATTTATTCATCCATTTTTTAAATACAAATATAAATATCAACTCTAGAAATAAAAATTAAAAAGAAAAACATATATTGACAGTTGATATATTTGTTGGATGTAATAATAAAAAAAAAAAAATGTTTGCCCTTGGTATGCGAAGGGTCTGTGAAAGAGTGATAAATATATAACTAGAGAAAAGTCGCGAGAAAACAGATATTATCATGCGAGACTGTAAGGCGGTTCAGGTAGCCGCGTGGCGAGAAGTTCGCGCGAGGGGTTATCTTCGACATCGGTGGCGGCGCGGTTCCGGAAAATGAATAGTTGCTACCCGCGAGCTCTCGAAAGCATTGTCCGGCGAAGGTGCCCCGGGTTCCTGTGTGCTGTATAGCTCTGCCTTGCTCGCATTGTCCGAGGCGCTAAAGGCTTCATATACATGCCAAGAAGTATGGAGAGTGTGTATTTATATATATATATATATGTAGATCCAGTGTGTTGTATCCTGCCCTCTGGCTTTCTCGCGCGCTCTGCTTTTTCTTCATCGTTTTTTTTTATCTTTTATTTTTCTTACCGCGAGCTCTCGATAATCGATTCATCGCGAAGATGCGCGGGAAAAGAGAAAAGAAAGAGATTCGTGAACGCCCACTACGTAAACTGGCTATTTTGCTCGGGTCCAGACGAACACAGCAAGAGCAGCTGAGGCTTCAGCGACGAGACCGTCTCGTTGTAATTTACGAGACAGATACAGACAGACGGTGCGCACACGCGCAAACCTTGGCAAACACTATGTGCAGCGAGAGTCACAGTCTGTCCTTTGCTCCTGTCAGTACCATATATGCGGTGTCCGTTCAATGCTCGCGCTTTCTGCCGCGCTCTTCTCTCGTTCCAGAGACAACGAATTTGCGAGAGGTCCGTCGCGATCACTATAAGGCAAAAGAGAACGCGAGTCGCGACTGAATTATGTACCAGATGCAAATAACCTCGCGGTATTGTCCGATGCTACTGGCGAACCAACCTATATTGCTTTCGTTCGACGCTCGTCTTCCAATTTCTTTGATAATTCTACTTGCGATATTCAGTAATTTGGACAATTTCGCGTCATTCACAGTCTTGTAAATAGACATAAAAGTTATCATTTTTATTGTTTTTTTTTTTTTCATATAAATATTTTCTGTGAAATAAATCTGTGAAAATATATTAAGAAAAAATTTTTTACAAATTCAATTAAAACAATTGGCTAATTAAATATTAGTTACTTTTGGAAAAATCAATGAAAGTTTCATCTCGTAGTTTATCGTTATTGAAATATTGAAAACATTGTTTGGGATTAATTTTCAATGAAAAAAAAAGAATAAATACCTTTCGAACATTTCGATAATTTTCTCTCGTTGTTCGTTCGCTATGTAAAGGCGAGAAGTTACTCGCGCGAGCCAATTAGATGGGCGTATACACGGGCTTGCGGGTTACCTATACGGACAGGGGTGTTGGCGGTCGATGTTGCCCAAATAAATCCCGCGGGTTGCCCGGGCCCGCGAGGGATAGACGACGAAGGCACGGAACGAAACGACGTGAGAAGGCACGTAACGAATCGTGGTAAACCTATTAACTTGTAAATTGCTTCCGACTGTGGACGATGCGCGCGCGCGCGCGCCCGCGTTAGGATAGCAACGCATAAATTTGAGAAATATAAAGAGGTTGCTCGGGTGATTCAGAGAAAAGAATAAGCTGGAAAGAAATCGGTCAAGTCGACAGTAGCCAAAGAATATAACAACATAACAAGAAATCTTAAATCTCCACTCAAATAATCCAATTTTCATCTTTGCATGCCAAGTTATTAAAAATAAATAAATAAAGGAGAATTTTTATAATCCCCGAGTTTATTCGTAAACGTCCTTGATTGGTGAATAAAAACTCAGAGAGGCGACGAAGGTATTAGCGAGAAAAGGGGGCTAAAAAGCAGCCCTTTTTCAACTCGTGATGCTGAGCCCTTTGTCCGTACGCGCGTAGCCTCTTTTACTCGCCAATCTCTTATTCGTCTCTGCCGGATGGAACAATGAGCACAGGACGCGGACGAGTGAGCGCGCAATCCGGATAATAGAACGAGTGAAATGGTGACGAGGAGGAGGAGGAGCTGAAAGAGTGGGAGTTGGCAGTGGTGACAGCACCCCGACGACAGAATATAAACCGCTTCTGAGCTCTAATCGCAATCCCAAAATAATAATCCTTGTATTTATCTCTCAATCTCTTTGCATGTTTTAATAAATCGTTTCACAAATATTGTATGTTTGGATGGTGTATGATTTGTAAACGGATCAGTAATTAACCCTTCAATTATCGGCACCTCTTCATGCTTATCTTGAAAAGAAAAAAAATTAGTACTTAATTACAATTTCACATCAAGAGAAAAAATTAGAGTTTCGGTAAGTATTTTCATGAAGAAAATAATATTTTTGTTGAAATAACTAAATTTCTTTAACATTGAAAAGGTTTCGAATTTTGTGTAATTTTAAAACTTAGATATGCTTCATTCCCGACTGCAATGCTATTTACCCTACGAAGCGAATATCTATCTCCACGTTGGGCGTACATGTGTACATCCACGGTACATAGCGCAGTGCACATGTGGAACCCTTTCCCAAGAGCGAAAACACCCTTCCCGCAATATCCTATCGGAGATGGCCGAAGGCATTGGCTCTCATAGTCTCCAGGGAGTGAGGGACCTCGTGTGGGTTGGCAGACCCCATAGCTATACCATTCGGAGATGCGATTGCTGGCTTTCATCCTCCATCTCCCTCGTTCTATCTGTCGTTCTCATGCTCAAAGCTTCACGAAGCTGTAGAAGGAGTGGAAAGGACAGAGATGGAGCGTAGGACGTTAGAAAGCGGCTGGTGGTACTAAGTTCATACATATATACATACAGCAACCACCCCGGTAGCACGTCGTGAACACAGGGGTTGTACGTAGGGGCTTCTGCTTCTCTGCTCGAGGGCAGCTGCGCTAGCGACTATCATTGGCTGCGATCTCGGTATCCGTGCACACCCGACTCCGGGAAACAACACCCTCCTCGGTAATCAAGGACCAATCCTATCCGTCTATATCCGAGAAGGGTAGTAGTCTGACGGTATACCGCTCCTCGGGCGCCCTGACGCAGCGTTCTCTCGCCCTTTTCCTCATCCCTACATACATATACTATACTATACTATACATACCTATATATAGCACGTATGTGGGTACTTTGCTCGACCCTCGACACCGCGCGTCTGCATGGCGGGTTCACGTTTTTGCGCTACGAAAACACGTACGAGGGGTGAACAAAAAGATAAAGAAAGAACTAACAGAGGGTGGATTATGTGTAATTTCCGAATCCTGATTTATCGTATTTTCCGGCGTATTTATCTACAGTTTCGTGTGAAATGCATTGATCGTTAAGAAATATGTTTGCACTGAGATATATTTTTAAAAAGTTAATTCACGTCAACGGAAACTCGATTCGTTTAGTTGAAATTGAATTTATTTAACAAAAATAGAATCAAATACAAATGTTGTTATCGGTGTATAAATAATTGTTTTTTTTTTACCTTGTATTCTTTACACTCGTAAAGGAAATTGCCTTTACCTTCGCGAGGATTTTCGCTGTTTCTGCCGGTACTTCGGGTGTTTTAGTACACCTAGCCTACTGGAGGGCAGAGATGAGTAAAGTCAATACGGTCGTATGAAGCCGCGCAAACGCCGAGCCCTGCCAATGTAACTCAGTGGTTTGCGCGCATGGCACAAGGCGCGCGCTACCCTCTCGACGGGGAACGTCGAGAGAGTCGTCGTCATCGTCGTTGTGGGGATATCTGTGCGCGTGCTCACGCAAACGCCAGAAGTAACTTTTCCAATCTGACAACCGACAAAGTTTTTTATTCAACGTTACAAGACACATTGACAACAAAAAAAAACTTTTGTTATTTTCGTACAATGAAAAGAAAAAAAACTACAAATTGTAGAATAAATAATTACTTTTTGCCGTATTCTAATTATCAGATATTTGAAATATTACTTTGAGGAATAATTTTAATGAAAGTGACAAAAGTGTTGTAGCGATGAAATTGTAGATGCGAATGAGGTAGACCCGCTCCGGTAATCTCGCGATCACTAAGGGGGTTCGCGGGTGGGGCTTTCGCGTTAAGCGCAGAACCAAGGGGGTGAGTGACAAGTAATGGCCGCCGTGAAGTTATTTATCGTGCGGTTCCGTCGCACGAGCCAGTAGGAAAAGGAGAGCGACTGAAATCCATTGCGGTTGCTACCGATGGTTGCGGGAGAACCGAGCGCGAAAACGGTAGTCTCGCGTGAACGTATAATTTCGCGTGTCACTTGAACGCCCACGAGACAGTTTGCCGATTAGTCGCGCCCGACTAAATGCCATCTCGACGCTCTTGAGAACTCCTAAATCTCGATCTAATTCATTCGCGCGTAACGAGAGTGTGCACGTAACGATTTCATGGGACAGAAAAGCGACGTAACGTTTCGTCGTTTCGTCTCGATTGCTGCTTCGCATACTTTACTTGTATGCTTTTGTAGCATGTAGGCACTTATACGGCTATAGATAACTGTAAGAGGATGGCATTCCGTGCAAGTCGAAATGATCGAGGTATACACAGCAGCTTTTATACACGTCGTCGTGCTGTGGTCGATTAAGATTCAAACGAGGATCTTCTTCTTCTCTCGCGGTCCCTTTTCTTCCATCCTTATTCCTCGCTCTCTTTCGTTCGAGTATAAATCTCGAGAAGCTCGAACGTTGAATATATATCGAAGAGACGAAGAGGCGTGGGGTGGTCTTCGTGCGAGGCGAGTTTTCGAAACGCCAGGACGATTTGTTTGCAGCGGGTTACGCTAGAATGCTACGAGGTTCTTACTCGCGTAAAGCGAATGGATTACCGAGTAGCTCGATAATATAAATTTTACTATGCATGCTATATAGTCAAACGCCTATGAAGGGTATCGAAGAGAATGGCACGGTGTCAACACACGTTAAAGACGCACACCGTTAAAAATATTTTTAAATAGTAAACTTCGATCCATAAACCGATGAATTTAGTTTAAGTTACAAGTATCAAGTAATATTAAACGATTGGTATATTAAATAAAACTTTTTAAATGTAATATACCGACCTATAGTATTGTGAGATATTTGTATATTAAATTAAATATAATCGATTTATGCTTTCTGGAAAATTATAACAATTTTTAACATTGCATCTCTCGCTTTTAAATAAACGTATTACTATGAACCTACAGTTTAATGTAATGTAACTAACATTTGACTTAAAGAAGAAGAAAAAATTGGTTGTTATCATATGCAATCGTAAAGCAGTATCATTGATAAAATAATTAATAGTAAATAAATCGTAGAAAATAGTATTTAAGAATGTTGATTTTAGAGTAGCGTACACTACTCCGTCACAGAAATGTTCTACTCTTTTTCTTCTTTTTATAATTCTATTGGTCCCTTCACCGTGTATTCTCGTTCTCGCACTCGTACTTCCACCTCTTCGGGAGCGAGAGTGCTCCATCAACAAATTACACTCGGATTCGAAGTCGTAACTATCCCTGGGCAACATGTGCGTCGGTAGCTCAGCAATTACGCGTTGTCCCGATTAAAGCAAAGTAGTATAAAGTACATATATATACATATTGTATATATATGTATTTTATACGTTGTATATTGTTACTGTACAACGTACTACCAAAGAGAGAAATAAAGCTCCGGAGTGAGAGATGTCAGCGTGTTCGACGATAGACAGAAACAACTGAGAATCCTAACATGCAAGAATGATCGTAATGCGAAGAGAGAAGAGTATGGACAGTGTGGAAGGAGGATGAAATTATCGTTGTGTGTAAACTCGATGGTCAACATTTACTATCCCGATGGCAAGCTCTCTCGCGCCCAACAACAATAGAGACAACATAATGACGCTATAAATAAATAATAATGCCAGTGCCTACGGTGAAGCCAGACCGTGCTGCTATATACTCGTTGGACACGTTACCAACGGTAACTACTCGTCTACCTATATCCACACACATAAACGCACATGCATATCTCAATATTACATTTATACACGATTTTACGTTATACACACGTGGTCTACGTTACGCGGTATATCTTCTGGGTTGTGTAATTTATTTTTCCTATAATACTTACCAGGAATTCGTCCACTATTAACGACTGCCTTGCGATTGGCAAGGACTCGAGACAACAACGACTCGATAGGCAATAATAAATTTACAAGCTTACATGTTCTTAATCTATGCCCGGAGTGTTGGTCGACGTTGGCAAGGTCCACCGCTATGACATCGAGATATTTGCATTTACGTACTGTATTTACACTATCTAGTATATAAAGATTTCTCACTTATTCAATTTCCAATATCGATCAACTATACGGAAAAACACGAGTAGTGAGCTTCCATCGATCCTTTTTCGTGCTTCAGTAACAGCCACGCGAGCTATCGCGATACCACCGGCCTGTTTAAGGACCAACGAATTTGACGGTTCACAAGCTCGGGACTCTACAGTGCACGATCCCCGCGGTTGTATAATAATTTATACCGCGCGAGTTATAGCTGGCATTAACATGAATTACGCTATCGCTGGATGAGCTATTGCCGCTAGTTCGCACTGGCTTCTGGCTCTATAAACTATAAATACAGGCGTTCGGATGAGTGCCTATGTGCACTCTACTATGTGCATTGCTTTAATGCACGTGAAATCGACTTGTTCGTGGATAAATAATTTTTTCACTGATTCCTGATTTTGCTATACGGCTCCTATCGATATTTAAAACAATTGTAATGCAGAAAAAAATATATAAAAATCGTAGATCGATTGAATAACGCTCGTTGTTTCTCGCGTTTGACCGGCTGATCGACTCTAACTCACCAGACACGCGTATCATATATTTAATACGTAATATGCCAGCGAAAGACGTAGGTGGTTGCACAACTATCTGATTCTCGGCTCACAGGGCATTGATACTGATATTAGATTTGCTCTGCCTTTTACCATAATCGAATCTCGAAATGATTTGCAATTAAATTCAAATTTATGACAGAAATAGATAATTACTTTACGAATTATATTATTAAAGTTGAAGACTTTAATAAAAAAAAATACTGACGTAGCTCCTACTGTAATCGAGAACTTTCAAAAGCGCTTAATTAATTATATTTGATTATTTTTTCAAAAAAAAAAAAGTT
Source organism: Cylloceria caligata (assembly GCA_963942595.1). Lineage (NCBI taxonomy): Eukaryota > Metazoa > Arthropoda > Insecta > Hymenoptera > Ichneumonidae > Cylloceria > Cylloceria caligata. The sequence goes on from OZ012704.1 coordinate 14,014,926, forward strand.
TTGCCTTGTTAACGTTGAATTATATATTTTTTTCAAATAATTGTGATGACGAAATTTTTATCTCAGTGCAAATACAAACGTAAAAAAAAATATTTGATTCATCGAACTTGTAGTTTCGTTGCTAAAAATGCTTTTTGGTTTCACGTTTTTCTTTTATTTTATCAATTGGAATAATAAAAAAGAAAAAAAAAATCTCGTTGAAGGAGACGACCGCGAATTTACTGGCTCAAGTCGATATACAATGTGACGTAATTAATGGACTCTCGGATGGAAGATTGTAAATAAATCAGACGAGGTGCACGCACACAAGACGACAAGGTTGTCGCGATATCCGAGTGTCTCTCGTTCGTGCATGGTTACCAGAGTCCGCACCGTCGTCGTCGTCGTCGTCGTCGTCGTCGTTGCACATGCGCATGCATTGACACGTTATAGAGTTTATACGGAGATCGTAGCGATTTGCCGTAGAATGCTGCTGCTGTCCAAAGCGAATATACATGAGAGAGAGAGAGAGAGAGAGAGAGAGAGAAAGAGAGGATCAGAGAAAGAGAGAGACGAACGAAGTAAACGATTGATCAAGCGAGATAGAGAATAGGTGCTGGAACTAATTGCAATCCCCTTACCCCTCGTTGTTGATAACCGGCTCTACTCCACTGCACTACAGATCTGCTATGCATTATTTTGTAATGACTCTTTCGTAGATATCTCAACGTGATTCATACACCGGTGCGAGAATCGCACGGGTACTCATAGTAATGCCAACAAATGGTCGATTTGATCTTTTCCTTCACCTTTGTTTCTTAATTTTTTAAATATATACCATTTTTTCTCTATTTACAAATAACTTTGATATACAACGTCTTGTTATAATTAACGTATTTAGATGTTGTTACGCGTTAGGTGTGGGTGTGCGTAAGAGGTCCAACAGCCTTGCACCCTGCATGCTGCACCGCCAACTGATCGAAGCTGTTCTTATGTGCTACACTCGATGGGTGTGGCCGTGACTAAAAGTTCACTGGAGCACACACCGCTCTGCGTATATTTACCGGGCAAGCACTCTCGATTATTATTTCTACAGAATTGCCTCCGAGCACCTGATTTTTTTTTCATGGTACACGACTCGAGCATTCAAACACAGGCCTTCTCGCATTATTGGAAAAATATTATATTATTTTTTATTTCGAATTAAAACGGATATATAATTTATGGTTAGTTATAGACAGTTTGGGTTTAATCGATGTACAGATATTTGAATATTTTATTACGTGTATAAGAAAAGTTGCAAAGCAGAAGGTTTCACGTTGCTTCCTCTTCTTGTTTGGTCCGCAATACACATAGGTTTACTTTTTTGAGAAAGTACGTTGTACATTTTTATCTTCCTCGTAGAGGAACCTTTGTAAAATAATGCGGACCAAAAGATTAAGGAAGCAATGCTCGTGATTCTACTTTGGAATTTTTGAAATACATTTTAAGCGACAGTTGGGTTTATATATATATATATTTTTTTTTTTAGAAATTCCGTTAAAAGTTTAAAGAAATTAAAGAGGACACCGATGAAGGCGGCAAAATTACGTGAGCCAATTGACGTTGAAAATTATCTTGATACTAATTTTTATATAAATGTTGGTGTTCGGGTTACACCGATAGCCTAAAATGGTTTTGCAATGGATTATTCTCTTTGTACAAAGACTATGTTCGGTCCGAGTTTAGGAAGTTTCGTTTGAAGCTTCTGCATAAATGATATTACTTACTTTTGTTGTAATTATTCTCTGTAAATTCTGCGGAAAGAAGCTTCAAATAGAAATTCCTATACTCGAACCAGATTCTATTAATTAATATTACATTGCAATGTCAATATGATCCGTCGGTACAACCTAAACACTACGACGAGATAAAAATAGAAAAAAAATATTCATCGATCAACTGATCTACAAAAAAATATTTCACTTATGAAAATATTTCATTTTTTGGTGCTTTTTAAGTGGCATTTTTATCAAGTTGTGAAATTTTGTATGCGCAGTACCAAACCAATATAATTTTTATGATTTTTAGATGACTCTACCCCCTTAAAGTATTTTGAGTAGCCTGACATTGAAATCGTGACTTTTTTTCATGACAAGAAAGCTTTTTCGACGAGGAAGCTGGAATAAAAATTTAATTAACGCAAAATAATCGTCGTTTTGGTGTCCATGTTATTCTATTTTATCATTTACAACATAAAGTTTTTGTTAAATTAACAAAAAGACCTTTGAATGATTTTTTTTTAAATTGGTATAATTTACATTTTAGATTTTTTGCAAAATTGGTTTTACATTCTATAATATTAATTTGAATATCGTAATGAATTTGAATTTGATAATCGTAATTTACCCGCATAGACACTGAGTCAAGATGAGATAATAGAACGAAGCGCACCTACATACAAAATGCAATTATCCGTCTGAACGCATCGCTTGGTTGGTTGCGCGCGCGCGCGTTAGCAATGTAATTTAACGCTTTTCAATGAGGTATATCCCCACCGCACGATTTTCCGATAATTAGCATGCTTAGGCGACGGCCCGTGCATATTGTTCCCTTATTAGTCAGTCGTGCGTGTCGAGGAGTAAGCGATGCGTCTTATAGCCAGATTAGCAAACGATACGTGCGCGCGCGCTCGTCTAAGAACGAGCTGACGCGTGATTCTCGCTGCATCGGTGTCTAACATTCATATTATATGCTGATAATATCTAATAATATACTCTCAAGATACTCAGTGAATGAAATTATTTAAGTATAGGTTCATGCGTACCACATACGTGTAATACTGAACAAATAAATTAAATATGTCACATTAACAGATTATTTATTACACGTGTAAACTTTTAATAATTTTACAATATTATTTTAAGTTGCCACGTATAATAAATTAAACATTTACGTTATTTAGCAGAGAAAAAAGTAATTGAACTAAAGGTCAATCGTTAAATTGAAGAAAAAGGTCAGACAAAAAATGCACCAAATGGATGCTGCGTCTTGACTAATATCATTTGTTGAATATAAGAAGAAAAAAAAGTTCATTGTGTAAGATTGACGTGCATGTATCGCTTGAAATCGTTGACTGACGTCTGGGTATCGTTGTGGAGTGAAAGAACGAATCTCGCTTTTGAAAAGAAGACGAGGAAGGTGGGTACGGAGTTAAAGTTAAGGGAAAAAAAAGCAGACGAAGAAAAGAGAATCGCGAGGAGTAAGAGGAAGGCTAGAGTGACAGAATGGATTCTACTGTAAAGGCAGAACGTCAAGTATTTCTTTTCTCAGTTCGGTTTGTTTTTTCTCTATCACTGCGCCGTGACGGTGGCTCGCGCGCTCGGTAGCACCACCGAGAGAGCGAGGACAGTGATCCGCGGTCATTTCACTTTATAATCGTTTCGTATGTCCTATGTGTGTGAGATATATGCACAAAGTCACTCTCAGGAGCTGAGTGCGTGCTCGCACACCCTAACATCCGTAGCAGAGCGACCAATCTCAATATTGTAATCCCATTCTAAACGGAGAAACGGTTTCTATTCAAATTTTTCCTCTCCCGCAACACGCAAACTTATTTTTTCGTCTTTTAACGCTGCGTGGCACATACGATTCTTTTTTTTCTTCTCTTCTCTACGTCTTGGAGCTTCAATTTTTATTTTTGTATTTTTCGTTCCCAGAAGTAGCAGAAATTAATTTTAGATCCACGTATCACTAATATTTCGATACTTTCTGCAAAAAAAAATGATTAACAATAAGATAACGAGCAGGCGATATAATACAATGACGATTTTATTTTTATTTTATCGATCTATCTACAAATTTGTTAAATCATTTGAATTTTTATCGAATGCACCGAGAGAAAAAGTTTTATCGAATCAAAGAGATTTCATTGAAAACTTGGCCTATGAAACTTTTATTTGCCGTCAATGAAAAAATATAATTAAATTATAGTTAAGTTAATGATATCTTTTATTTAATTGATCGCCGAATTCTATATAATTTTTCATTTGGGTAACAATGTAACAATCGGCGTTTTGCCCGTAGTGTACTCTTGATAAAACACTATTAAAAAAAACAAATCACGTCATCCGTCAAGCGGTGGCGCGTATGATGCCGTCAAATAAATATGTTTTTGAAACGGTAATTCCAAATATATTATTCATTTGAATAAAATAAATCGTTTCTTTAGTAAGTATTATCAAATAAATGTTTTATCTCGACTGCGCTAAAACGACCACATTGCATGCATGCAACGCGGGCCGAAAGTGGCACTTTACGAGCTATGACTAGTGCGCATGCGCACTTGACCACAAATGCTACTTTTCTACCCGAGGGCAAAAACTGAAAGACTATCCGAGCGAAAAACATAAGGTGATCGGGTGGCGCCATCAGACGGAGATCGAGAGACACACGTAGCCATCGTGCTAATAATAAGAATACGCTTTCGTACGAAATATCCAACGAACTTTTTGGAATTGCACATGGGATATAGTATCTCGATCATTGATCTTGAGAATTGAATTTGGCCAAAAACGTTACATGCGTTTTAAATTTCCCATTTTCAACATTTAAGGATACTTATCAACGCGTGTTATTTAATCGACTAAACATTTTTTTTCGTACAGTGGGGGGCTTAATCCCCCAACTCCCCGCCGGGGTTTCATCCGTGAATGCTTCACGACATAACCTATAGCGCGTGCGGATCAACCGCGTTTTCACTAATTTTTATTGACGTACATTGATTATAACGATAGTAGCGCTGTTGGACGCATAAAAATGTGGTAATTTCAACGAAGTCGGAAAAAAAGTATCGCATGCTACGCGGGAGGAAGTCCGATTGCGACCTCGTGTGAGTACTGCAAATCTTACTCTCGACATCGGGTATTTTCCTCCCTTGTAACATAATGTACTATTTTACTTGAAGGCAATGAAATATCCTCATCGTGATTCCAATGTATCACATCATTGAAATCAAGTAATTATTTTCATTTAATCAAATAAATATTTAGTCGACTCTTAGTTGAAATTTAATTATGCCGATTTATTCGAATCAATAAAATCGTTTCTCTCGGTGTGGTATATATTGGCAATAATATAAAAAATAAACTTCATATTTTACTTTAATTCTCTTAATTCGTGTGAAAAAATCATAAAACCAGATAGAGTTTAGAATATTCGTCTACTTCTTTGGAAAACATCGAAAAGTTGTGAAAATATTTTTAAAGAGGGGATATTAAGTACATATTGAAAGATCCGCGCGCGAGTCTCGAGGATTTATGCTTCGACGCTCTCGCTTGCTTGTAACGCCTTGAATTATAGATCGCTATCCTCGCTGGTTCGATCGCTATAGCGCTCGGGGAAAACGGGAGACAGAGAAGCCGGCTTCGCGTACAGTGTTTCTTACATACGTCAGTTACGCGTATCTATACGATACAGCGAGTGCGGGTGTGCAGTATTTAAATGTACGAACACACCAGGATTTTTCGTTAATATGTGTGTACACATGTGCGCATATCAACATGCGGTATATACGGTACGTGCGCACATTCAGAGATCTCGGTACAGTCACCGTTTGCCTCTCGCATATAAACAACAATGCGCCGTTGAAAATGAAGTTGCCGCGCGACGTGTATTACAGTATTAATGCACGTACAACCATCGAGTACATAGTATGTGTAAACCAAGTGGGTGCGTCGAGCTAAGTACTCGCGAATGGTTTGCAAATCTTTGCTCAATCGCACGAGTCTGTATTATTAAACGATAAACGATCGCACGCGGCAATATCGCGTTGATTATATTGTACGATAGTAAACGTTTGATAGAAAATCAAATGGCGCTTCGACAATCAATTTTCATAATGGTATTCCTCCATTCAAGCGGACGTTTACCAATTGTATTAATCGAGTGACGTACAATTTAATCAAACAACAATCAGTGTTAACGATTTTATTTATATTGAAATAATAATAATTTGAATAAAATTATTAATCAAATTTAACGATAAAACGTGATAACATAATATCGTGTAACTCCCTTCGTAAAACAGTGTGAGAATAACCGGTACCTCAGTGGGTCTTGAAATATATCGAGCAGCAGGCTAAAATTTCGTGTTAACACTGACGTGATTATTAAAATGATATGGAAACTAAAAGCAGCCAAGTTATGCGATGGCGCGTGGGTGAAGGACACGCGAGGTAAGAACGGCAGAAGCGGATCTGTCCCGCAGAGAGGAGAGCGTCAGGGCAATCGAGAGCGAGTAGCTTTGCACGCTCGATCTCGACGGCGGTCTCGAGCGTGCGCGTGCCGCCTTCGACGCCACGAAAGTAGCGGAATATAAGTTGCTGCGTGCCGGATAGTATGGTATAAGAGTTAGCTGGTGCTAGCGGCGGCTGGAACGATGCGCGAAGCAGCGAGCGATAAGGAAACGAGAAGGGTAGAGCGGAGAAGAGCTCGTCGGCAGCGGAGAATAAGGGAGGGGGGAGGCAGCGGGGAGCCCCCAGTTTCGGTAGCCCGACGGAATAAATTTTATTTATATTCCATTGAAACGAGGAGCGAAAGAGATTCTCCGTTCATTCGTGTCAGTTTTTTTATTCTTTCTTTTTAATTCTCTCCGCTCGCTCCTCATCTCTCGCTCTCCCTCCTCCACGCAAAAGCGCCCGGGGGTGCACCTCGTAATTCACTACCCACGCGCGTTTCACAACGCGTGGGAAGAAGCGACCTGCGCGCCCTGCCCGAACGGTAGGCAAAACGAGAGAAAATTAAATTATTCTTTTTTTGTTTCCTCTTCTCTTTTACCGTGCTCTGGATATATATCCCATTGAAACGAGAATGCGTGACAGAATACCACGATACGCGAATGATTGATCGTTCGGTTAATCGGTTCGCGCGGTACACAGTAGCTGACAGTTCGTGTAACGTAATGCAACTTGCTGCGGAAAAATGTAACGAGGATGCGTTCCGATAAAAAGCGCCAATTTTTTTTTCTTCTTTTATTTCTCTTTGCTTACATGCTCTGCGGTAGTTTAATACAGTACCGTTGCGAGTGCGTTGCACCATTGTAATCCACGAGATACGGAGGTACATCGTTTCGATCGAACCGCTGCTACAGTCTGTGCAACGCTTACTACCCGAGCGCACGAGCAAACAACTTCCTGTGAGGGAATAATTGCGAGCACGTTGCCAAGAGTACTGCGAACAACGACACCTTTGTATTTGCTTAGGAAGCTGAACGAGTTTGGCACGTTCTTTTTTTTTTTTTAATTTCTTTTTTTTTTAATTCTTCACGTACTCCTTTCACCCTCTGCATATGAGCATTCGTTACTTTTGTTATTATTCGACGATGTATCAGCAATTCTATTCAATATAATGATGAAAATTTGTACGCGTCGATTCACCGAGGTGTTCTGTGCACAAATGCACGGATACAATAAAGTTCCCATCGATCGCACGCATGATCTTCTACCTTAATGAAACCGGATGTACTCGAGTGCATGAAGTCAACATATCTTTTGTCACTTCTTCGTTCTAAAAGTATCGATACATACGCATTTACTCATTCTCACGTAAGACATCTGACACTTATTCGCACGTAATAATCAAATGTGTTTGATAATTTATATCGTGAGAATTCTAATTTTAATATAAAATCTTGAATGGTGCAAAAAAAGCAATATAGCAAGAGAGAAATAACTGTTGGTATAAAAGTGTTTGATAATCATTTCACGTCTCGTTATTCTCAGCATGTCGCGATTGCGGACTGATATTCCACGCAGACTTCGTGTGAGTCACGATTCTCACGGAGCGAAGCGCGCGAGACCGGTCATTTAAACAAAACGGGCGAAGAGAAAGAGTCGTAGAGGCGAAGGCAAAATAAAGGAGGCATCAGGAGTAAGGGTCCAGGAGTGCACAGTGCGCGCTTGCAAAGACACGAGAACGGAGTCCCACACGATGCTTCTGCTGGCTGTTCGTTCTGGGTCTCCGCACCCTGTGCAGCAACTTGCCGTTGGCTCTTGTTCGATTTTTCACTCTCGCAACAGCAGCAGAAGCAGAAGCGAAGTAAGTGAAGAAGAAAGGGAGGAAGAACGTAAAAAAGAAATCACAGAAAGCTTGAAAGAGGAAGATAGCGTTGAGGGAGAGAAGAAGAAGAAGCTGCCGAACACGAACAGAACATTGCTTGCAATTTAAATAAATTCAGATACACCCAGCAGTAGGAACAGCAACAGGAGTACCAGTGTGCCAGTAGAAAGTGCAGCCCTCTCGTGAGTGAGTGAGTGAGAGAGAGAGAGAGAGAGAGAGAGAGAGAGAGAGAGAGAAAGCGAGAGGGTGGGAGGTAGCTGTAAAGATGCTACGCCATTTTTTTCGAGACTTTAGTACACGCGTTACACGAGATAACTACTCGTGGCACTGATCTTATGTACCAAGCAGCTATTCTCTTTATACCGTTTGAAAGAAAGAGAAGGAAAAAAACGAGAAATTTATATTTATTTAGTGGATCTTCTTCCTTTGCACAGTTTGGCCTCTTAAGTTGGGGTTTTTTTTTTAAGTTCTCCGATGCTGAGTCCTCAACGGTTAAGTGATACGGATTCGACGGATTATATACGCGCTCTATAACTAGACTGTTTATCATATAGATTGGCCAGTCCGTAGGCCTCGCGTGGTGCCCACGGTAGCTCATACGATTGGAGTGGCCGATCTCTTCCACTTCTTTTTCTTCCTCTTCTTCGGCTTCGTTCTCGCAATGCTCAGGATTTGCTGCTCTTACCGATACTTCCATGCAAATAAGTAACAAACATCATCAATGTACCTCGGTGATAGACGTCTGTCATAAAGTATAGCACCGCTCACTCAACGGTCCTCTTGTTATCTATAAAATGTCTTATCGAATTCTCGTAGGAGAATTTCTCTAAATTTGAATCTAATTAATCAAATACTTACTGCAATATTTTATTACATTTTTTTGTACTCGTTCAACGTTCGCATACCTCTGCAGAGATCGAAATTCTCGTGGACGAGGAACGTAGCAGCAAAAGAGGTTTCCTGATGCTGGTGCTCCTTGACGGAGCATGTACATCGTGCGGCCTAGCTCGTGTCAGGAATGTGATACCACGGCTTGTTACAGTCACACGTACATAGGGACTCCCACATTACACTACAATGGCATACACTTTGATACTCGTGATATGTATATATACATTGCTATAACTTCGTATCAGTTGTAGACACACAGCAACCAAAGAAAGCATGGTACACCGCGCTCAATGATTCGCTACTCACTTTGCAGTAGCTTAAACGTACGATTACGAGGATCAGTGCATCTGTTAATCCAATCGCACACTATGTTACATTGTACATAATGCACTCAATAAAAAAACGAAATCAAATTACTCGGGAATCAGACAGAGATATAAATATGTTTTGCTGGTATAACGAGATGCAAAACCGTTACTCGTTTGCCTGCTGGCTATCTACATTGTAATAAAAAATATATTATGCGTATCGTTATCTGTAACAACTCGAACCCCGAGAATGTAGTAAAACATGGCCATGCGATAAAAATAATATCTGCTACGCAGTAGTTATTGTGTGCTCGAGATAAGTAAAGCTTGAGATATTTACGCATTAAGCAATAACTGTCAAACCTAAGGAACAAATGCGTTTCGATTGATAAACTTGCAGTTCGGACCTTCTACAGAATAACCCAGAAATCAGTAACGTCATTATTTTTAGACTTGTTTTCTCCAATATCGTTTTTCCGTGCCCTCGAATTCCTCGTAGAAATCACAGCAATTTGTATCGCGATTGAAACAATGTTGCCCAGTGTATATTCCGCGATAATGCACTCAACTGCACTCAACTCCCACTATATAAAATCGTCGACGCGAACAGGCTTGCGGGGGCAGCAGCACCAGCAGCAGCAGCAGTAACAGCGAGCTTCTAGTCACGATTTAGTCAAGGATAGAGAGATACTTATCTCTTACGGCCTCGCTCGTAAGCGCTCGTTTAACTCAGCGCGTGCATTACACCAACTCTCGAAGAGTGCGAGAGCGCCCCGTTCGACCGGTCAGCTTACAGTGATAATATGTATCTACTCTCTGTACTCGGTTAGCCCCTGTGATGAACTGCAACAGTGAATCGTCGGTTAACCGCGAGAGGGGAAAGGGAAACACAATTATACGTAACGATCAATTATTGCCTTTCCCTCGGTTTTTAATTGCATCTCTCGTCTCAAGTCACAGCGCACTCGTACTTACTTATATATATGTGAAAAAAAATTTTTCACTGTCCACGTGATTCATATTTAATCACAATAATAATTGCTTCTTTACGACCCAAATGATTCGACGCTACAAATCGATTCATTTACCCTTCGCGAGAGTCGATCTCGTGGAACATCTGAGAGGGTAACCATTGGATCGAAAGAACGAGAGAAGGTACTCAGAGGTCGGCTTAATTCGATGTTATACTTCGTTAGCACGGACCGTTAGATTATAACCGATAATCGAGAGTCATTGCGAGTAATTATGTTGAACGATCCGCGCGCCCTATCGGCTTCGCTCTTGGCTCTCGTTGATATTGACTTGCGGCTCATTGTACGGTATATTCCACTTGGAGTACAACGATACCCAGAATTTCTGATACATCGAGCTAACCACACGGGTTGGCGTTCATTAAATCGAAACAATGCACCCATTATTTATATTCAAATTGCTATTTATTGTCTCGATTTTTTGAGCTTATCAGCGAAGCTGTCAGTTGCCAGGATTCGATCATTAATCACTCAATCTATCTAATTAATAAGCGGGACGTAGAATTTCTGATGAGAGGGAAAATGAAATTTTTTACGTATCCTGCTTACCCTCTTGAATCCTTTTAGTTTATTTATTTATTTATTTATTCATTTATTTAATTATTATTCCTCTCGCCAGTCTAACTTGGAAGTGTCGATCCGTTATATTCACCGTCCGTCGGCCGTCGAGAAACGAGCACTCCATCGTGCAGGAGCATACGTACTGTATAATCCAGTTCTCGAATTCGAAAGTGACACGCGGAGCCTGCGAGATAGACGGACGGACATAGGCTGGTCACTGCGCATTGAACTCCCGCTATAGAGACCCTGATCAATATAAAATTGATACAAAGTATACGAAGTAAAAGTAACGTTCGCTGTACGTGTATAAATCGATATCTATCGGTCCTCTCGCCTCTGAGCTACACACAATCGTGTATACGTATAGAGGATTATATATATATCTGACGCACGAGACGTTCAGCGACACCAAATTCTCTTCAAGTATGTAACATGTAACGGCGAAGGGCGTTACAATAAAATCATGTAAAACGAAGTTGATAGGGACACGAAGAAAAAAAAAACGTAGCTACAAAAAAATCGAACATCACGATGGATAGACAAGACTGAGAAGGTGAAAGGGAAAGAAAAAGAAGAAATAAGATGAGATAAAAAAAGGCGAAAAGACGAAGAGGCGACACGACCAACTTCACAAATGTCATATCCGTCAGTGTCGAGGTACCAGCATAGAAGAAGAAGGGAGAGCCAAGAAGAGTAGCAGCAAAAGCGCGTGTGCTTTGCTTCGAGATCGAGAGATCCTGGCAACCGGTTCCAAGCAGCGGACATATCGCGGCAAGGCTTGTGCCTCTGCGAGTGTAGCGAGTACGAGAGCATTGGCTGCGCGATCCCTTCGTATAGTATAGTAGGTTGTAGCGAGCGAACGAACGAACGAGCTACGGGTATACCAGGAGCAATTACCGGCCTCCTGATTGCACCCGATCCCCGAGCCCTGTAAATAGCACGGACGATCTGCATAATAAATCGTCGCTCTCTCGCGCGCGCGTTCCCTCAGCCACCGCGCACCGCGCGACGATATAAGCATCTATTAGCTTGTATTCTTTTACTGTCGGTTATTCCTTTTTTTTCTCTTTAGGTTCTTTAACGCAAAGATTATTGAGTCGAATCAAGTCCAATAGGAATCGTTGAATTTAATACGATAAACATATTTTTAATTTTCCTCAAAAGTCAAATCTGCTTAGACATCTCAATAATCCAAGAGAATGACAATATATGTGAACTGTCAAAGATTTGGCTGCAATTATATATCTTAAATATAAATATTTATTGTCTGAATATGAATAAAAATATTTTTTTCAAAATATAACTTACACTTGTAGAGTATAAATATTTTTCAAAATTATCACTAATATATAAGAAACATATTTTGCTTATTAATTTTTTTCTATTTGGTAAATAATCGGTTGAGAAGACGCGTGTTTGACCAATATAATGAAGAAAAAAAAAAAACAATTTTTCGATTACTTAAGAAATATAAACGTGCTTCAAAATTTGTGATTAAGGACGCGTGACCCGAAAGAGAATCTCGAAAGGTGTATCAGAGATTGAGGGAGGCGGAGAAAGGATTCGCTTCTTGCCGATCTCAAGGATATTAATCGCTTAGCAATGCGTGCACAATAACCTGGTTGATCGCTCAGCTTGACCGCTTTCTAAAGCACTATAGTGCCACATAGTACGTTTATGCTCGACCTCGCTCATCTCGTCGTTCACCTACTCACGCGTAGTTTCATCGGTGTACACCGATGGATGACTAATCCCGGAGTTGCAGGCTCGATAGATCAACAGCACTTTCCTCCCTCTGCATTTACCTTACGCCTATATTTCTTCTCCATGCTAATATATAAGTAACGATCGTTTAATCGAACTCTGACATTTATCGTGAATATCCATAATACTAATGCTGCAGATTCCGTTATGACGTAAATTACACGAGGCTGTAAGTGTGTATTTACAATGAATTCGTGCATTATTTATTCTCGTAATATACGCGTGGTCGTGACTGGTGTACCGCGCGGCCTCGGGATTTAATATCCATTAGGCCAGCGACCCCGCGAGTCTCTCCGCAAGAACGTGTGTATAAGTCAGCAAGAAAGGAGGTTGCCGGAGTGCGCAACCGGGGGTCGATGATTTTCAGGGTGTCACAGATCTAGAGCAGATAGAGAGGCGAAAGAGCCGGGGTCCCAGGCTGGGACACTCAGCAAAAGCAACGAGGAGCGCGGGTGTATTGATGAGGTGGCTTCGCGCGTATTGATTCGACAAGCTCTCTCTCTCTCTCTCTCTCTCTCTCTCTCTCTCTCTCTCTCTCTCTCTTTCCATGGGTTGAACCACTGCGGTGGCGGTTTGTGCTTTGCTTCATTGCTGCTATTGCCACTACCACCGTCACCTTCGCCCGGCCGCTGGCTACTATCCTCCAGACCCCTTTGGTACGCGTCGCCTCGCGATAAGATCCCACCGATAGGGCATGATTACACACACCCGACACCCCTTCAGCTCGCCCGGCTATCCTCGTTCCTCTCAATCGGACCTACAGAGGTCTACACCCGGCAAAGCTTCTCTCGTTCAACGAATCCTCTCGGGGCTTTCCGAGCTTCTGCCCACACTTGTCTCTCTGGGCGAAACACGTCGAGGGAACCGCACGATTCACACCCTCGTTCACCTTACACCCTTGGTCCTCTTGGCTCAGCTATACACAGTCACCACTCTGGAACATCCCGGATTCTCTTTTCAAAGACGTATGTAGATTAACCAGCGGGTAAGGTTATCGAGGATTTTGATGATCCTCGGTCATTCATCGAATCAAACCAACCGGCGACTCCATGGGATGTATAGAGTGTAACTGTTGAGTGAAACTCTATAAAATTCCAATAACTCATCCGTTACGAGGAGCCACGGAGACAGGAGAATTAGACTGAGAAAGATTAAGTTTGCCTTCGCGAAGGTCGCCTACAATGGTCAGGTAGACAGTTACATGTGGTCAGAGAGTTGAGACTACGATGGGATAGGACTTAGCGGAGAGACGGCCCAGCGGATAGATCCCTTCGTTGCCTCCAAGGCACGCAGTGATTTCGGGCTTAGTTTATCTCCGTCTTCGTCATTCCCACTCTGTATCCCGGAATATTTCGAGACGACTCGAATGTACCGTGTCATCTCCCTCCTCCTGACGAGCTCTCTCCCTCCTCCTGATTACCTTCAACTTTTGCTTCGATTCATCCCTTCTGTATTGAGAAAAGTAAGCGGGTATAGCATCATGTACACTCATGGATGCGAATTAAGAGTGAAAAGGGCGCCTGCGTCTGGAAAGCGCTCCCCCGTGGAGCCTGCTGGTCCTTTTCCTTACAGCTTCGTACTCTACTCACGAAGACGTGAATAATGCTTCTACACTGACATGGGAGGTCACATAAGGGATACGAGAGGAAGCCGAGAAGGTGTTCCAGGGCGGAGTGCGAGTATGGACGGAGCTAAATAAGCTATAGGGTCATCGAGGGATAATAGACCTTTTTAGTTAAGTGTTTGCCACTCTCGAATCGAAGGCACAGGTGTCCGGAGCATTTCTAGTCCCTCGGGCATTCCTAGCTTCTAGCGTGGCAACCGTGGAACCCCGTACGCCATCTCTTCTCCTTCTTTGATTTTCTCTTCTCTTTTTTTCTTTCTCCAATAGCCGCTTCACAGTTTCTTGTTCTTTCGTCTTTCATTACTTTTTTTTAAATTCTTCTACACGAGGGGATTAAGCAGAAGGGACTTGGAGGCACCGTGTGTCAGTGATACGTCAGCTTGATTTCTACCTTCGGTCACGAGAGTCACGATCAGCTTGAACGATTGCCTTCTCTCTCTCCTCATCCTTTTCAACCTCTCAGTTTATTTTCTACCGATGATTGATTTATTTTCTTTTTGAGATGCGCCTTCTCGAATCTCTCGAGAGACTCCGTTAGCATAAAAATAAAAAGAAACAGTATTGTCCTGGCCAATTGGCTGATTGGCCCTTCGTTTGTTCTTTCTAGCTTTTTTTTTTCCATCTTTTTAAAATTGTATTTTATCTTTTCACCATCTCTCGTTTCAATCTTTACAATGTGTCGTTTTTAAAATATTTTCTAGTCACTGCAGAGCGCCGCGAGGAGAGCAGGCACGAGCTGTGCCAATTGCAAAACTGCAACCACGACACTATGGCGAAGGAATCAAGCCGGTGAACCAGTTTGCAACGCGTGCGGACTCTACTACAAACTCCACAACGTGAGTAATCAGTTTTCTACGAAATAAAAATCATTATTTTAAGATAGCTAGATAAGAACTAGTATGTTTGTGATTTATAGATCACAAGCAGCATTTTAGTGAATCTCAGTGTTCGACGAAAAGTGCCTCATCGACAATGTTTCCGTAACACGACAGGGGGTTGTTCGGGTTTCGACAAAATATACACGACGATGCAAGGGGCTTGTGGCGAAATATCGAGGAGGGTCCCTCTCGTTCATTCTGCCACTCGAGGGTTCTCTCTGTGTACTACACCGTGTGTCGTATAAACAATTAGGAGTCGCGGGCTACGTCCTCCGAGACCGGACGTGCGCAAGCGAAGCAATCCTGTACCGCTTCCTCGTGCGTTCGCTCCCTCGTCTAGGGTGGAGCGTGCTCAACGGCGTGTGACACAGGAAGTGCCGGAAGTGAGCACTGCGCTAAGAAGAGATCCTCTCGAGTCCGGTGGTGTTTTTTTCTGCTCTAGCTTTATTATTTCCTTCTTTTTCTCGACCGTATATTTCGAAACACACCGGCTATACATCGTTTTCTTTTGACCACACGGGGTCCATTATATTTCGCTTAGCACGCTCTTCGCTCCTCTCTCGCGGAAGTAGAAACGATTTGGTTCGCCGATTTTCGCACCGAGTCGACTAATCTCCCGTCCCATTACACGATGTCATCGAGAACGTAACAAAAATCTTCGTATTACTTGGATATCATTTAAAACAAATTGATGCCAGTCATTGTCGATTAATTTAATCAAAATTTTATTGATCCAATTAAAATCGTTTCGATTCAACGAAATGCTTATTGGTACTACATCCCAGTGCATCTTACAGTTTTTTAAAGATTATAATACCATCGTGAATATTTTACATGAATTTCGACAGTCAGTAAAAGAATATTCATCAAAATTTGCAAAAAAATCGTCAATTCTGTATACAGACCGAAGGATTTGGTAGGAAGAACAAAGCTCTTGGTTAAAAAATACTACAACTAAATATTTGGTCGTGTTACCAAGTTGTTGGTTAGGAGAACCAAGTATTTAGTAACACAACCAACTACTTGATTGAGCTTACCAAGTATTTCGTGGTAGCATCTTTAATCAATTGCTTGGTTTTTCCAACAAAGCGCTTTTCTACGTGCATAATCGATAGAAATGTCCAACTTATCTTCCATTTTTTAAATAAATGTTCTGATAAATAATTATTAATCTTTGCGAAGAGTAGAAAAAGGAGGACAGGCAGAGTAGAAGAAGAAAAACGGTGGTAGTGCGACGAGAGACAGCTATATAGCGCCACCGGGAATTAGGTTCCCATCAGTGAAACGACAATGGGAAGTACGGGACCTCGAGAGTTTCCAACAACAATGGCAACCCGATATTTCGTTACCAAGCCCGTCACAGAAGACCAAGAAGAGTAGGAAAAGATATGGAGAGAGAAAGAGAGAGAGAGAGAGAGACAGAGACAGAGAGAGAGAGAGAGAGAGAGAGAGAGAGAGAGAGAGAGAGAGAGAGAGAGAGAGAGAGAGAGAGAGAGAAAGTCTCCATCTTTCGGTTTACCTTTACCGGTGTGTACCCCAGAGCCAACGCTCGACGTTTTACTTCGGCAATAATACACAGTAGCCAGAATAGAGTACTGTGCACGTACCCCACGTATCATTGTATATAAAACGCCCCGTTCTCCTAGCTACGACTCGTTTCGCTCGACTGTAATGACAGGGCTTTTTGTCATCTCGCCGCTTTTCAACTTTGTATCGGAAAAAGTCCCGCCGCGACCTTATGGGCGTAACTGTATCCATTACAGTACAGTAGGTTACTCGTCTCTGTGTTATGCACTATGTTCCCTTCAAACGTTTATTCATTCAATGACCATGTATTAACGTTGGTATTGTCGAGCGATCGTTCTATTTCCTGGGAATAAAGGAAGTTGGGATATACAACTTCAATTACATACATCGTAAATTAACCATCGAACATTCTACTGATTTTTTTTATACCCAGACACGAAACGTGATACTTAAATGAGAAACAGAGATGAAACAAAATCTCGAAGGAAGTAAATATTTGATTGACTCAATAAAATTACAATTGGAACAAGAAAATTGCAGACAGATTATATCGAATAATAATTTATTAATATATATTTTTTGAAAAATAAATTTATACCACGAAGGGTAGCAGTTGATTAAATTCTATGTGAGACCAGTGGGAAGATACGGAGATGCAGTTTCTCTCTCTCTTACTTCTTCTTCTTCTTCTTCTTCTCTTTTTTTTTCGCTCGGGCAAGCATCGGAGTATTCATTATCGGCGAGCGCTAATTGGCTCGGGGCTTCTCAGCACAGTGCACGGATCGAGTCAAGACATTCGTCAAGCGTCCTCGACGGTAGCCGCCACTCCGGTAGCAGCAGAAAGACTTTCCGTCTGATGGTGCTCGCTACCGTCGGGAGAACAGTGACGGTCTCTGTATTTAACTCCGTGCTCCAGTACTGCTCACTCAACGAAGGAACGAACGAACGAAACGGACAAGCGAGTGAGCGAGAGCTTCTCTAATCGCTGCACAAATCGCCCGTCCGAATTGGCCCTCCCTCATAATTTTCCGTGTCTACCCTCTTTATCGCTTCGCCGTAAATTCTTATCCACCGTGCAATCTTTTTCTCACTCAGGAAACCTCTGACGAGATGGTCGAGCTCGTGTTCTCCATACAATTCTACGGACGTCGACCTTACGTCCTTCTTATTACTTGTGTAGACCTCATTTTTCGACTACTCGATACACCTAGTCGTGCAACCAGCTGTACGAAAAGGAAGTTTTATTCTTTTACATCTTAAAATTAATATAATTAATTAAACGAATGAAATATTTTTTCAATTTCTATCTGGCAAAGGAATAGAAAAGCCTTTTATCGATACATCTTTTGGGATCTTTTTGACATTCAAATTGATCGACGAGACTGTACAATGACCGAGACCGCAGATGAGTGAACGAGGGATCGAAAAAAGTGAAACGACGAAAGGAAAAAAGCTAAGACCATGATGTACACCACCACTAGACGTTTCATTCGTGTAGTGTAAAACTTGGATAGCGAGTGTAGTGGTACACACAAGGACTCGACGGGGACGAGGTTGAATCGCGCGCAAAGGCCAACCCAGACACGTTTCCCGGTAATCATTAATTAAGCGAGAGAGCCTCTCTCTCGCTCTTTCTCGGTCGTGCGTCGCTAAATACTCGCGACACGGAGACGCGCCGCGACGAGGAATAAATTGTAACCGGGAGAGCTTTCGAGCGGACGCGCGCGACCGCTGCTTGAGCCACTCCCGTATATACATATACACGTTGCACACTCCTGACGCGTACTTACTCGAGCACGCCCTTATTGCTGCTTCTGCTCGGCCATTGCCACTGATGTCGAACCCCCGTTCCCTTTACTACTTTGTATCGTGACGATAGTACGTTCCCTTCTTTCCTCCCTATTCAACGAGTTTGATTTGCAAAATTGTTAGGGAAAAAAGGACTCGCGGACAATGAACTCTCGTCCTTCGTTTTTATTAATTTTTTTTTCCACGTTACTCTGTCCACTACTTTCTCGTTTATTCAATTCTTATTAGCTCTATAGTCGTGTGTATCCACGTTGACTTGGCAGGTGCTGTGTTTCCTACCCTTAATGTTCTTCCGTCCCAATAAATTCACCGTCGCGACACTTCTCTTTAACGCACGTACGAAGTACATAGGAAGGAAAATAAGTCGCGAGAGCGTGTTCTCGTTAATGAAAAAAACCTTTCTAAAAATCCGCGTACGAATCTCTTTCACCGATATCAGCGTTCTCTCTCTCTCTCTCTCTCTCTCTCTCTTTCTCTCTGGGAACGAATGTGTCGTGCTCGGTGTTCGTTCGCTCGGAAATGGATAAAAAAAATGATTGTAGCAAGGACGAAAGGATACTTATGTACAGTGTAGTGGCACAAAGAAACGAAACGAAAGGACAAAAAAAAAATAAATCGACACGAGACGCTCAACGAATTTAACGCCACGCCTCGCGGACTTTAGCGGTGCCGGAAGTCGTGACGCCAGGCCCGTTCCTTCGGGTTTGTTACACTTAAGTATCGTACGTATTATATAGCATTCGCTAACCTGAGTTTGACTTGCAGAAACGGCACTGCGTCGATACTAACTGTAAAAATATACGAGCGACTTTACTCGTAAACATATTTCTTACGTGATACAACTACAAAACTTTACTCAATTTGCATGTACAGCTTCTTTTTATTCCCGCGCTAACGACAATCAGCTTCGTTCAATGACACGAGGAGGAAAAAAAAAGAGTTCTGCCTATCAATTATCACTTATTGGCACAATAAATTGCCAATTTTCTCGGCAAAGATTCCACCGATTTATGTATTAAAAAAAAAAGTTAAACATTTTTTTATCGGCGAAAAAAAACGAATCGATAATTCACCATGATGGATTGTTCATAACGGAGTACTGATATTGAAAAAATCTTCAGATTCGAGTATATTAAAAAATTGTAGAAAGAGTTCCGTTTTTTTTTCAATTTTGTTTTTTAAAAATTTAAACATTTTTTTAAGTTAACAAAGAAGTGGAAATCCTCTTACAATTTCTTATATTTGATTCTGGGGATTTTGTTACATGATCAGAGTTCCGTTACGAATAATGAATCATGGGGGATTGTTAATACGTTTATTTTTAACCAATAAATAATAATAAAGTACGTTCTGTACCGAAATCGGTTCCAGATCTCCTTCGATTTATGACAAATGAATTTATCTTTTGTGGAAGTGCTGCACGAATTTTGATAGATCAGATCCGTTGCATCGAGGGCTTTCAGAGTCCAAAAATAAAGAAGAAAAAAATTAGCGTAATGACTTCGTGGAATTGTAGTGTAGAAGATATTCAAGAGTAGATAGAGAAACGAACGGACTATACGTTCGAAGTTGAGACTCTTCTTCGTCCTTATCCACCTCTCTCTCTCTCTCTCTCTCTCTTCGTCTTCTTAAACTTTTTGTTTCTCTTTCATCGTTCGTTCCTTGAGATCTCTGTGCGCATTCGGTATCCAGCAGTCTCCACCCGGGTGCCCGCAGTGTCGACCTCTTCGTCGGGAGATGCGCGGACCGCGTCTCGCGAGATCTTAGATAGATACCGTGTCTGTATGTGTGTACTTTGCTCATGATGAGAAATACCGTGGAGGGCGCTTAAGCTCGAAAGAAAGATACGTAGAACGAATCTGAGTCGAGGGGTGGTGTGCACCGAGCAGGAGACTGGTATACGACGGATCTGGGGTCGTTAAGATAGAGTTGAGCGATACCAAGTTGAAACCAAAACGCAAACACGTGCCGAAATTTAAGTCGTGTCCGTTGACGAAGAAGAACATTTGTTTGGCCATGATTTTACCTCGACACTGACTGTATAATACGAAAAAATTCGAAGCGCCAAATATTAAAATGGTCATTCCCCCAACTAAATTTCCACAAAAAGTAATTTAAATAAAAATGTAAAAATTTATTCATTCCAAGTATTTGAAGGAAAAAAAATCAATTTAATTAACTACAACGAGCAATTATTTTTTCAGTAAACAAATTTGTCTTTCGAGTGATAGACTGTTTTGTTTGTTTTTTTTTTTTTTTTTGTTTTTTGTTACCGTGAATAGCTAGAACTTTTCCCAGAGCCCAATTAAACAATGATTAGAACCCGCGGTGGCGAATAAAAGCGGTGATTAACGAACTCGCGAGACTCTCGACCACGGAGGACCGCGTTCAGTGAAAAGATAAGATGATAATATACTTTGCTCAGGTGGGACATCTCGTTGGATCAGAGAGAGCCGTGCTGTCCGCGCGTGTTCTCTGATATGATCTCAATCGCGAAGCTTCTCTCACATCTTTCCTTATATACTCTCTTGGTATGTATACATGTGACGCGGTTGGTACTTGTATATCGCTACTACGGTATATGCTCATTCGCGAGTAGTTCTCCTCCCTTTTCTCTCTTCTATCTTTCTCTCTATCATCGCGCGCCCGCGGTAAATATAACGCTACCGGGAATCGTATACACTACCGATTGTCCGATAAGCCGCATAATTTTAGGACTTTCCGCACATTCGAAGATCTCGTCGGTCAGATCGCAGCTGGTGCACCAGCAACCGCAATTTCTTCTTCCTTCTTCTCCTCCTCCTCCTCGTGTTCATCTCCGAGACTCGACTGCACGCGACCCTTAATTCGACCCGAGATTTTTCTCCGGCATTCTGGCGGAGTTCCGTAGCTGCATTATAATTAATTGGCTATTGGGATCGACGAATTGGAGATATCAATGTGAGGAATTTGAGGGAATCGATCCAGTTTGTATGCCAAACTGTATTCGCGAATCAGAGATTGCACGAAGGCTCGTTGAAAGAAAGGACAGAAACGAAAGAGAGTCTCGTTAGGAAACGATAAACGAGTATACGATGAATTTATATGAGTCGCGCGCGGGAGACTCCGGCAGGCGCGGCTTCTGACTTCCGGTCCTTTGAAATTCAACCTGCGTTCATGCCGTTAAAACGAGAGACAAATTTTTCGCGGTTGAATGGACTTTCATTGTCTTTGTCTGTTTTTCTCGATGCAGAAGAATCGATGGACTTTGTCTTGCCTCTCACTCTCGTTACGACTCTGCGCAGTCTGTACATACGAGTACACAAATTTCTCTCTCTCTCTCTCTCTCTCTCTCTCTCTCTCTCTCTCTCTCTCTCTCTCTCCCTCTCTTAATAGATATAGAAAACCATTTCTCTATCTCTCTCTACCTTGATCCCCCTGCCAGCAAAAGTCGCCGGCAAAAGCGCATTCCTTCGCGAGGAAGTTGTAAAATCGCGTTACCCAGAAGAAACGTTAAAGCGCGAAGAAACCACCGCCACAGGATGACGAGTATACGAGCGTGCGGTCCCCACCTACTTATATGCACTCGATGCAACATTCGAATTGGTATTCGCGACGGGGACACTCACCGGCCGTGATATTCCGCTCGCGCGCTTCTCCTCGATCCCATCGATCGAGCCTCCTCCTCCTCATTGCCGACGGCGAAAGTCCCACGATTCTTCCCAATACAACCCAAACTCCTCGACGAGAATCGATCTTCTTATTATTCATTTTCTTGGAATTATATCTACCAATTCCAACATAAATCAATTCAATAATTCTGCAAAAATCACGACTGGATTTCGTATAATTGTGTGTAACATCGACTGCCGAATTCTGGAATCGAACGATCGTCGCAAACCCGGCAAAAAAGGAATATTAAAATTGATTGAATAGTTTTAGATATATACGAGGTACTCAAGTAAAAATATTACGTCAGATTAATTCTACCGGGAACATTTTATCTGACAAATATTCGCATAAACATATTGAGGAGGTGGTGTCTATTAATCAATTGTAGTAAGAAATTGCATTTTATTATTTTTCTATTTAATAAAAATCGTATCAAACATACGATTAATTGTTCGCAACGATCTTCTGATAATCTAAACAAATCTTTATATTTATATTCGAATCTGGATAATTCATTACACGATCGAAACATCGTTACGAACAATCAATCGCGTGGGATTCTATTTCTGTAATTTACAATCTAGTTTTTACCGGTTAGTGCAAATCTATTATTGATGGTAATATTGATCAATCAGTCTTCATACATGTTTCATAAATTTAATAAAAATTTACTTAGTTGAAGAAAATGTAACGAAACAAAAAAAAATAAAATTTCCACAATATTTTTCTTCCACTATATAATATCCAGCTATCGTATGTCTTGAGTCAAATGATAATATTTTATAAAAACAATTAGAATATTTGTCGCAATGTAAATATAATTTTTCTTTATTATAAAAACATTTGTTTTTCCTTTCGCAATTGTTTACGGTAGCATCTCTCGCTGACCCTTTGCATCTTCCCTCGGCCTTCTCAAAGCAACGAGTAAACGTTGTTGTACTCTCATCCGAATCGCGTATGCGAAAGGCGTGCGGTTGCATCGTGTGCGATCACATCAATCGCCCGTTCGAATCACTCCTTCGTCTCTCCATACTTCTTCACTTTACTTTACCTTTTCTCATTCTCTCTGTCTCCCCGCTGTCTAGCTCCTTTCGTCTCTTTACCAGTCTCTTGCATCGTCCCTTTTGCGTGTGCACTTCGCACTTTCAGACACCCGCCAACGTGGACGAATCCTCGCAAACTCTTCACAGTGCGCGCATTTGCGAACTCTCGTGTTCCCATTAAAGTCCGTCCTTCTCATTGTATTCAAATCGCGGTTAGATGCTCCGTTGTCCAGGCTGCCGCCAATCGTCGCGAAAAAGGTTCTCGCTATCGATTCCTCAAAGCTTGTACCTATATAGACTCGTAACTACATCCTTTCCCCGTAGTCCGATCTCCCGACGCATGTTTTCTCATCGTGAGAGAATATTTTCCACCCGTGTGTCAAAAGCTGCTTCACAAAAATATCGCGAAGACTTCCGAGGAAATGGTAGCGAAAAAAAAAAAACAGGAGACAATAAAGAATGAATTTCTCCTCCGGATGCAAGAATTTCGTTTCTCTAATACAATCGTGGCCTTTCGCGGTGGCCCTTATCGCATAAATATACTGGTAGTCCCTTATTTTCGGGTTCGTTCAGAGCATCCGCATCGTGTGTGCACTCTGGCGCGACGAGAGTAAAGGATTTCTTGCAACGTGCCGCTAATTCGACAAATTCGGCCAATTGCATAATTCCAAAAAGAGTCGTTGACCGTCTGGCTCTTCTCGGGCTCTCTTTCCCCGTCTCACTGTATTCGCTTTCGTAGCTACGTGAATTCGTGTTGTTGAAAGTGTGGTTACATGGATTGAGGAAGAGAGATAGAGAAAAAAATAAGAGAAACGAATATGGCTTAAAGAGCGGAGGAAAAGGGAAAGAACGAAAGAAAGATGCATTCCCTTGTCCTCCTCTCGTCGTCCGCTTCGCTATACGTCTTCCACTCTTCTGCCATCTACTCTTTATAATACCGGGAACCTTTACCCCAAGTTGGCAGTTGCGTCACGTCGCGGCAACTACAAAGTCCCGACGCGGGCTGTCGCTCTCTTCAACCCCCCCTCGCCGTACTCTCCGCCGTACAAGTATCATACGAGGGGAGTACACCACACATCAACAATACTACTTGCGTACCTATTTTATTTCGTACTTTGGTATTCGTACGCCCGCGCGCGCGCGCGCTATGCACGTACCTCAAGAACGCGCGATGAGCGCGTACGTCGCAAAACTACTTTGAATTATTCTCACTCCGTGAGCGACGTATGTACCACCGAGTTCAATTCGCCCACAGTTGTTAGACTGTCCTACAGCGAGTGATCTATGTGACATATCGATCGTTTGTGTAATCCACTGCATCGACATTAATACGCAATGTATGATATTCCAATGATCCGTTTACGGCGAGGAACCGGCATCGATGCCTTTGACAAAGGACGCGATAATAAATTGATAAATGCAGATGCGCGAGTCGCGCGTGATCGTTGCATCCTTTGGTGCGAAAGTGCTTTGGTACAATTCACTTACTCTGTACTCTCGGGTTATTATAATAACTATAAATGTAATAATTTAATTTTTAAAGTATGCAAAAAAATGTTTAATATAAACAACAATAGCACATTATAACATAACTATTTATTTATCTTCTGGCAAATAACTCTACCACGACTTGATTCTGGAAAATATCTCTTACAACACTGAAATCGGATCACAATCCTATCACGAGACAATTTTACGCTTTCGTACCATTAGCAGCGTCGTAGAGTTATCTCACGGTGATGTTTTTGGAAATAGATTTGCAGCAGAGTTGTATTTTGATGAAAAAATTAATGGCAGAGTTACAAGTGTGCCACAATAACGAGATATGATGATAAAAATATCATTATCGTTTGATTTTTTCGTTAAGAAAAATGATATTTATTTCATGGAGAGCGGGGGCGTGGGGTAATCTATCAGCTTTTTATTAAAATTTAATTCTCTGCCGCTCGCTGTAGATTTATCTCATGGTAGAGTTGTAATCTTATCGGATTGTGTGACTGCGGAGCTGTTTTTAGCAGAGAAATTAATAATAAAGTTATAAATGTGCCACAATAACAAGTCGTGATTATAATAATTGTATTTACACTTGCTTTAATGAAAAATATTTTTTATGGTAGGCGAAGAAGGGGAACGGAGATTCGAGTCTTGTAGATTTGTATCAGAGACAAAGTCTCTGTTGCCGATGATAGATACTAGAAGATAGCGCGAAGAATCCCGAGTATTCTACTCGCAATTCCGATTACGTTATTCAAGCCGAGGCGTGCACTTATAGGAACGTCGGTGCCTCGTCTCTTACGAGTCTCGCGATTGCGATGACGTAGTTCATCCCGACGAATTGCGCGAGGGCTGTCGATTTGCTAATTGCATCGTCTCTCGTGCCTCCTATTGCAGCGACTACCAAGAATCTGAGGGATTTCTTAATTGCGCACGTCTGGTGGTCGTCGCATCACGGAGTGCACTGTTGGTAACGCTATACACCGCGCGTCAACCACAGAGTGCACGCGCTCTTCTCTTCGCGTATGATATATCTCGCTGTACTCACTCCGCTTCCGTCGAATTCCATCGCTTGTGAGACAACTTACATTGAGACATACCGCACATTCAAGAGACAATAATATTCGCATTACAACCACTGCAGGATGTTAAATAAATCAAACGTCCGTGCGCAGAAGTTTTACAACTGTATGTTAACGAATGCACGAACCAACGAAGACGAGGATACAGACACAATGGAAATTATTCCAAGTCCCTCGTGAGTACGACATTAAAAATAGTTAAATCGTAATGTTGGTACGAGTGATTAGTTTGTCGTTGAACGTTGGAGAAGGCGCACAGTCACATCCAACGTTTCATCGATCTCGGGAATCGATTTATACGCGATGCCAAGTGCATACGAAGAGTACGTCTTTGTATTATACTCTCCGCGAGTATAGTACGAGCGCTAAACCTCCCGCGCTTCCACCGTGAATAAAACGTTCCCGACGTTCGGCCGCTATCGTGCCCGCGGCTTTTGCGGTATAACGCTCGGATGCCCGGCGCGTCCGCTTTGCAAACGCGCACAGCCCTCTCCGCCGGTTACATCGGTATATACCTTCTCATTGTTCCACGGATAATTCCAACTCTATCCTTGGCGGTGACTTTTTATTTTCGCGCATTCACTCTCGCGTGTCACGATTGCTACGTACGTAGGCTTATATGTGTAATACACGTGAACAAGAAACTGATAAATCCCAACGGCGGAGAACGTCATACAGGATTTGCCAGTGGAAGACGATCAAGTTAAATATACCGAACACTGAGAAATCGTAGATACGTTACCCATGGATTGTTTCTTTTTTTTTTTTTCTTTTTTTTTTTTTTTTCTTAATTGCGCACATTCCCCTTAGTTGTTAAAATCTAGGTCAACTTAACGAATTGTTGCCTCTGACTGTTACAGGTGAACCGACCTTTAACGATGAAGAAGGAAGGCATTCAGACGAGGAACCGAAAACTCTCGTCCAAAAGCAAAAAGAAGAAGACCGGCACTTGCCTTGGTCTGGGCGGTGTCATGGGTGACATGATCAAAGCCAGTGGACATCTGGATCTCGACAGCAAGCCCTTCCACTCTGGATTCGGCTCGCCAATGGGTAAGTTTTAATCGAACAATTATTATTTTCGAACCATTCAAACCGTATCTTAAGAGGAAAACAAGAAAATAATACGTTTCGAGAAATATTATTAAATGAAGAAGAATTTCTCGAATTTCAAGAATTTACGAACAAACATGAAAACTTATAATAATCCTGAAACGTAGCTGCAGGTAGAAAAACAAATTCTGTAATTCATCTAATAATTTGTTTGTTATGTTTTATGTCGACAGGCACGTCCCAACATCATCATACGATGCATCCGGCGATGCAGCATTACATGTACCACACGGGAGTCGGCGTAGCCGGTGGTCTTCACCAGGGTTTCGCACCACCTGCCCCACCACCGATCCACCCTCACTCGCATCCCCATTCTCACTCTCACCATATGACGAGTCTCCAGGGTCTGCAACTGGCCGCCACGACGAACGCCATGGTAAGTAGTCGTTATCAATTATCTTTGAATTAACTAATAATATAAGAAATATCACATTTCTCACGAATCCCCATCGGAATCTTGCCAAATTATTTCCTACGTATTTCCTTCTATGGTTAAAAAATCGTCAATTAAAGAATAAAGAAACTCCAAAGTGTTTGCTTCTTCATACACATATGTATAATGAAAACGACAGAGAGACAGATAGTGAGAAAAAGAGAGAGAAAGAGAAAGACGAAGAATTTCTTGTCGTGGAACATCGTAAGAGGGTTTAATCTCTGTCTCGTTACAGACCGGTTGGCGATCGGAGTATACATGAATGGATACCCGTGATCAGCAGCTCAGGACGCAGCCCACCAACATCATCAACGCAAACACTCTGATATAAGCTCTTCTCTCTTGTAAAAGAAAAAAAAAAGGAAACAAACATTTATTTCGATGGGAAGGAAAGGCGCTTGCCCGTGTGTGTGTGTGTGTGTGTGTGTGTGTGTGTGTGTGTGTGTGTGTGTGTGTGTGTGTGTGTGTGTGTGTGTGTGTGTGTGTGTGTGTGTGTGTGTGAATGCACAGTGGTATCGACACGGTACTCGTATGCATATATCGTATATTTATATAATCATCGTTGCGTACATACACATATATATTTATATATTGGTATATGTGTGCGAGGCTTGTCTACACGTGTGCAAAAGATAAAAAAAAGCCGCTTGCACGCCGTGAAACTCGCACCCGCGCGCTCTTTATAGAGGATTATATTATGTGTAGAGAGTGAGAGGGAGAAGAGAAAGATTATTGATACTACATAAATTATCGTACGTAATCGCGAGAAAGTGAGAAAGATTTTCTGTAAATATGTAAAATATTATATATGTATACCATAGGGTGGAAACGCGCCCCCCGGCCCCAAGTACAAACGAAGTCAGCTACTTTATCGAGTCTTACGTTTATTGTAAATAAGTGGTACAGGTCTCTTCCCCAAGTCTCCCCCCCCCCCCAGCCCCGCTCATCCCCCATAAAGCCTAGCTCGGATTTGCAGAGAGGATGCTTCGCGGAACTAGCCAAGTTACCGAGGCTGCGAGACTGTCGTGAAACTACTCTCGCTCACTGCGCGGAAGAGATTCGAGAAACGAGATTTAAGTTTAATGTATAAGGACGTTTATTAAATTGACCGTCCGAGGGTATGAAACCCCGGCAAAAACACGTCGGACTGGAGATTCTTCCCAAAAAAGCTTTTCTTCTCCGCGTTTTTGTTGTTGTTGTTGTTGTTGTTGTTGTCGTAATTTTTTCTTACTTCCTCACATCGAGTCACAGCCACAACGTAGATTTATAAGATCGGACGTTATCGCGTATACAAATACGCGCTTGTAAAACGAGAAAAAAAGAAACGATCGCTGCCCCCGTTTTATCCTTATCGAAGATATCGTGCAATTTAAGGTAACGAGCAAAGATTTTATCGCGGACCCGGTGTGACCGAGTCTGTGGGACTCTCGGTCGACGGAGCGACAAACGTTATATCGTTTATGAAAAAATAAAGAAATGAAAAAAAAAAAAAGAGAGAGACACCAGGGCGTGAGAAAAAGAGTGTAACTGTAAAATTAAAGAATGAAAAGAAGAAAAAGATTGGCGGGTGTCGCGCATTCGACGGAAGAGAGACTCCCAGCATTCGCTCGGCCGTATCCCTCCTTCGTGTGTTTTACCGGTTAGCGTTAGAGAGTAAAACGTATAAATTATATTGATATTCCCAGGGATCACGGATCAACGACGATCCAACCTCCCTCTCCGATTCATCGACGATCTATCAACAATCCGTGATCGTTGGGATACTCTAGCTTTTACGATACATTTATAGTCGTGACACACGTGAGACTCTACATTATACACATGAGAATTAAAAAAAAAAAAAAGAAGCCCACACGCTCACACAAACACAAACTCTCTCGCATAATATAGCGAGCACGATACAATAGCAACGTAAAAATAATTAAAGAAAATATTAAAGAAACACGTGTAAATTTTGTATCTTCGAGATTGTGTATCGTACATTGAAGTAATAGGTAAAGGAAAAAAAAATCTATATATATTAAAATCTTATATTGTAACGATGGATTATTATCGTATTAATGATAATTAACCCGTTGGAGATAAGTAAATAAATAAAATAAATAAAAAATAAATAAAAAAAATAACAAAAAGAAACCGTAATTGTGCATAATTTTTAGTGGCTAATCAAGATTATATACATTTATTCCCTCTAGATAGTCAAAGTCTTGAGAAAACGTAATGAAAATAACATATAAGGAAAATACAGTGAAACACGGATGTGTGAACGCGATGATGATTTACATCGTGAGGTACCCGTTGATTACCTCGCGGCGTGTTAAATCGTCAATTTTCAACGAGAGAGAAAGAGATGAGAGACCACATTGTGATTTTTTGATTATATACGTTACTCGTTCTAGCGTAATTATAAATTATCGTGCGATCGGGGGGACTCGCGTCGACATTTCTCACATATTCGAAGGTGTTATCGGTAGATTGCGAGGCGAATTGTGCTCCCGGAGACACGATCTTGCGATTTCGTAGCCGACGGCACGTAGATCGCGCGTTCGAGCGTCGGTGAAACGCGGATCGAGAGTATTTGGGATCTTTTGAAATATGCTCTCAATGCTCTCGCTTTGCAATAAATATTCGTAAAATCGCAATTTTCTCGACTTTGCACCGAGTCTTTATACATAGAAAGCTGAAGCGTTAGAAACACACAGAGAGAAAGAGAGAGAGAGAGACAGACAGACAGAGAGGTATCTATATAGTATTACTAGGGAAGTAGATCGTAGAATGTAAAATATGATTTTTAAACACAAAGCGATGTGTGCGCGAATGATTCGATGGATTTAAAAGATGATTATGTCGAGATAATGCCGAGAGTTAACGAATAATGTGAACAAGAAAAACAGTGTAAACACAAAAATGAAGTCGATAATGCGCGCGGGCCTCGTGGCCTTGTGACGGTGTAAAAAATGAATGTACAATATTATTGTAAAAAAAGTTTTAACTTAAAATAAATTAAATGATAAATACACGTTTGATAATTTAATTTTTTTTTTATCTGTAAATCATGTTCTCTCATTCCAGATCTTGTGAATTGTGTAAGTATGAACGAAAGGCATTGCGATGGTCGAAGTGATGATCGTGACAGGTGCGATTTAGGCAATTAAAATGTCATTAATTACGAAAAAAAATGGCGTAGTGAGAATTCAAAAGACTTTGAAGAGATAAAAAAAAACATAATTTGCCTTTAAAATGTTTTATTTTTGGGTCAAAATTCTTGATAATTTACTTTTTTCTATATTTCATTCAACAGTATTTTCAGCAGCTTTGACTGCCAGAGATTTTTATTCTTCCGGCATGACGTCGATATATATTCGATCTTGGTATTTATTTCGGATGATAAATAACGTATCGCTGAGGTAGCGAAGAGCAAACTCGAGACGATTGCGAGACTTCCGCGTATCTCGGACAGTAAATCAGTTGAACTTTCTTCGCGTTTTCTTCATCTCCCTCGCTTATTCCCTCAGCGATTTACTATAGTTTATCTGTTGTACCGGGCACTATCTTTCTTTGATGGCGCGAGCCAACTCGCGCGCGTCTCTCTCGTTGATCGACGATGTGCGAAAACAAAGTGGTCGCGAGTTGCAACATCAGCAGCAGCAGCAGCAGCAGCAGCAGCAGCAGCAGCAACAGCAACGAGCGAGCCAGCGATCGTATCGATTCACCGGGCGCTCGGTATATTAATTAGCCGGTGTGTAACTTAATTAAGGCTTATCGACCGATACGAAAGTGTTTACATGCAAATCAAAAGCGGAGCGTTCCCGATAACGACCCGATATACAGAGAGCTTGATCATCCGCGCGCGAGGGCTTCGAGATCGCGAGAGAATGTAATTATGACGCGCGATTACGAATAAAGTTGTGCCGATACCATTATAATCCACTATCCCCGGATTTGCCGAGCACTCGGCAAACCTTTGGCTCTCTAACATCGCTTTTAACGATCTTACAAATCAAGTTTCGTCAGTTGCAGATACTACCGGTGAATTAGTACTTTTAAATCATAACTCACGCAATAGAACCGTTTAATATGTAAACCTATATCGAATAATAAACCTTACATTGGATACTGTACTAAGAGAATTATTTTCTCGTTGATATTTCGATATTACTTAATAATGAATCGACGAATATTCAGCTATTAATAAATCTTATAGTGCAAATTATATTACGTTTCGTTCCGAGTTATCATATCTGTCCCATATAAGTTGAGATAATAATAACTCAACATATATTCAGCTCCTAGCATATCTCATAGCGCGAATAACGTTACATTGCATTTCAAATAATTATATCTATCCCAAATAAGTTTAGATAAAAATGACTCAATAGATATTCAACTATTAGTAAATCTTATAACGCGAATAATGTTACGTTGCATTTAAAATAAGTAAATCTGTCCCGAATACATAAAAATAATAATAACTCAACATATATTCAGCTATTATCAAATCTTATAGAGCGAATAATATTACCTTTTGTACCGTATAACTATATCTGTCCCAAATATATTTATATATTAATAACTGAACATTTGATATTTATAATTCAATATTTTTTTTATCAGTGCCAACCAGAGAGAGTCACCACACGAATGAGTAATCATTGAATTTACTATCCTGACCCTATAATTGTAAACTGTTTTTTCTAAATAATTATAACATTAACAGATTATTGTAAAAAAATTGTTTTCTTGGTTAGAATAATTATTTCTTACTGTTGAGTCAAAATAACAATTTAAATAAATCCAATTATGAATATATATAGAAAAAAAAGGTAGTGACAGAAAGAGCTTTGTAATCGTAACTAATTTGAATAATTAATACAGGAACATCATAAGTATCTTGATACAGTCGCAATTTTTTTCAACTGGAGCGATTTGTTACCACAATAAAACAAACTTAATTACTGTAACAAAATAATTTATTTGTGTAACAAAATGGCTTAGTTCTGGAATTAAATGCACCGATATAACTTTTTTTCAATCCTTTTCAATCCAAATCGCTGTATTATCAAAAAAGTTTTGTCATTATATCAAAACTAATTGCTGGTCCATAGCAATTTTTTCGCGGTTCGTGTTTATGGTTTTGCCGCGGGGATATGGTGAATATCAGTAAAAAAAAAAACACATTTTGCTAGACTAACAAAACCATTTTTCTCCGTCAATCTCTAGTGTAGACGAATTTTAATTGTTGAGCTTCCGGAATCGTTGTTACATAAATAATTTTGAAAATTCACATAAAAATAACAAACACAGGAAAATTTGTTTTTAGTGAACGAAAGATATAACAAAACCAGGTGCATCTCTGAGAGTCGATCGTTTCGATAGAGCAGAGGCGATCGTCCCTCTGGAATTTCCGTGAGAGTCCTTGGCGCTCTTACGTCGTCGTCGCCGTCGTCGTCGTCGGTCCGTACACGTCAAAAACTCGGCATGATCCCCGCAAATCCGTCCACGTAAATCCCCGCGAGTCTATTGTCGTTTGTAGCACAAGTCGGTTTCATTTCACGGTGAATTTAATTTCGATGTGAAGTTAAGTCCCGGTGCCAGCTGCTGTAAGTCGGGGGTGACCCTTCGCGCTCCGATACGGCCACCAGTCAGAGAGATAAAAAACGAGAGAGGGAAGAAACAAATAAAAACTATACAAACGAGCTTGCGCGTCTGTGAGGATGATCGGAAAACGAGCCTGTGGAAAAGAAGAAAACAACTCCCCACTAAGGTAATACAAGAGATGGGTTTCCTATAAAAGTGACCGGGATTTGCGTAATCCCATTTGGGGATCCCTGAGCATCGGCCAAAAGTCGTTCCTTTTTAGAGTAAGCTTCTCACGATCATGCACTGGTTACAAACTTAAGATCATTCCAACATTCCAGCATCTAGTTTGAGAGTTGCATATATTCATACAAACTCGACGTATTAATATATTTATTTTAATATTCAGTAAGTAGTAGCGGTAGGATCGAGTGAGGTGCAAATTAATAAAATAATAAATACATTACAGAGCAATATTACGAAACGAGAGAAAACTATCCCCCACTCCCGAGGAATTCAGTCAAATCGCCAACAGGGAAGGATTCCCACTCCTCGGGTCGATAAATTTGCGAGTGGGGAGTCGAGAGTGTACTACTAAATATAATTTTCTCACCAACTGTCAATCAATTAATCATCAAAGTTTTCTCAAAAATATTACAACTTAATAAAAACAACAAAGCGTACTACTTTTTGCACACATTGCGTAATATATATCCAAAAAAAACTGCTCATTTCAAGGGTCATTAATCTGTAACCGGTGATCACAAGACATTTCAGGAAAGATTTCGAGCCGTCGAGACGGAAGTGATTCTTCGTAACACGAATTCGCAGGAAGGGTCCAAGGAAAACGATACTCTATCACTGGATCGAGTTCGAGTTAGGCGAAAGTGTATATAACGTGAATAAGGTTTGCGCGTATCCCGCTAGCAGAAGGAACCGAGGGGGGTCAAGCGAGCCTTAGGGGTCAGCGCGTCACGTCGAGTGTGAAAATGGGGATTTGGACAGCGACGCTATCCTCGTACTTTATTCCTCTCTGGACCCCCCGGGAATAAATCAGGAATCGATGGAAGGATTTGAGCGGCGCCCGACTGAAGAAGAGTGTTGAGGATGAGTGGACGCGAGAGTTCGGACATACGGTGCGTGGATCTTTTTATTTTTATTCCACGAGGAAAATAACTCGTCCCTTTGTCTATATCCACCCGGGATAACAGCCAAACGACTTGATTACGTTGCACACCATGTATTCTCAATTGATACCAATACACGTATTTTCTGGAATCGGTCACGGAGCTGAGATATTAATTAGAAAAGTGTCAATAGCCATTTCGGTTATGTCAGAGACGAGAAATTATCGACTTTCAAATTAACATTGTTTGCTTGTTTGATCTACAATTTAATTGTTATTAACTAGTTCACACAATTGAGCTGCAGATTTATAACTGCACGAGTCAACCTTTTGCTCATTACATTCATCTTATTTCTATATTGGATTGTGTAATATAATTTTTTTTTAATCGCAATAATTTGTTTTATCCAATTTGTTTCGTTCCTAAAGGTAAAAAAAATGCTTTTTAATTTATCGGAAGAACCTTTGTAGGACAATTAATATAAAAGAAAATTATATGATAAACATTAGAAAGTCTATTTTATATCAACGAGAAATGTTTATCTTCGAACGTGAATACTGAATGAGAGTTGAACGATTTTTTTACAGATGAAAAAAAAACCAAAGAGTTAATTATGACAAAGTCTGACTATAGCAATGACATTGATTATTGTGTCGCGTGGATCACGAAACCAACAAACAGATTCCACATTTTTCTTCATTATCGGTAAAAAAAATACTTTTTATCTTTTTGAAAAAACGTGAATACATTCGAGGTCAAAGTTGAACATTTTTATAGAACAATTAATATAATTTATATGATAAATATTGGCAAATCTTTTTTTACTCCCGACGGAAGTATGCGTTTCACTGACATGGCGCAAATATTAAAGTTTCTATCCATCCGATGTTCTCCGAATCGGCTAAAGATGTCTTAACACAATTGAGTACACAGATTCTGTGCATCGTAACCTTCATTTTTGTTCTGAATTGTGTAGATCAGGTGAGATTTCAGAATGATAAAAGGGTTTTAAAAAATGTATGTGAAGCACGGTTGCATATATAAAAATGTCACAAGATGGCCGACATTCCTACTACAATCGTTTATCCGTGCCTAACTTCAGAGCGTTCACGGTGGAGTGAAAGAAAGAGCACGTGGGCCATGAATTAAATATTTGTATATATGCTTTATTCAAGAGCATGTAAATTTTACTAAGTTTCTTGTACATCAGGTTAACAACTAGAAATGAATAAAAACGCAATACAATTTTCTAATTGCGTTTGTTGATTCAATTATAAATACACGAGTGCAGAAATGATAGCGTGCTTAAATAAAGATAATTTATTTTAAATGATGACCATTTTATATGTTTCTAATTACCATTGTTGCTTTAATTCTAAATACAAGAGTGCAAAAGTGATTCGGCGATTAAATAAAATAGAGTTATTAAAAATTATTTAGCTGTTTTAGTTTCAAAAAGTGTAAAACTATAAAAACCTATAGCAACTATAACAATTCTGTAGAAAGTCACTTTGAACTAGCTTTAAAAAGTATGAAATAACAAATAAATAAAAAATTTCAAAAACTCCCGACTGCAATAAACTATAATAAACAGGACTTTGGCTTTAAAAAGTTTCCATACGAAGATAAATATAAAAAGGTTGAAATAACTTTTGATGTCATTTTAGTTAACTTCGTATTTAAATTACAATAATTCATTTACCGCTTTCACTACAATCGGAAGACGTCTTCTGAACATTGCAACCGTCTTTCACATATCGAGAAACATTGTTAGCGTCGGGACTCTGATTTAAAAATAAATTTATATACGACATGGACGCTTTCTAACGCAGAAGAAGACGTCTTCCGTCTGTCTAGCGACAGCGGTTGATGTAATTTGAATATAAAGTTAACTAAAATGACATCGGAAGTTATTTCATCTTTCTTAGATTTATTTTCATATGAAAACTTTTTAAAGCTAAATACCTGTTTATTATAGTATTTTCCAGTCGGGAGTTGTTTAAATAAAAAATGTTTATATTAACGAAAAATCTTCATGTTTGAACGTGAATATTAAAATGATAATTAAACGAGTAGTTTTTTTTTTTTGACAGATTAAAGAAAACCGAAGAATTAATTATTAAAGAGACAAACTCTAATTATGCGCCATCTGCATGAAGCCAAGTGGCGTCGCTTGTGGCCAATTTTGTACTATTAGCATCTCAGATAGCGTACACTCGCATGAATAGACTAGACGTTATGATTTTTTATTCAATAACAAAGGAACAATGGAATGTCAAGAATTCTGCTAGTGGCTAATAGTCTATATCTATATCACTCCGCAAATTAGCCGATATTAGTACCAAAACACTTCACCGTGATCGTTGGCTACCGATCTCGGCTCGAAACCAAGGTCACACACGTAGCAAATGTTAATTGATTTACGCCGATAACGATACCGGGAACAGCCTAGATTCCTGCATTATCCATAAAACAATATTTTTTCAAACTTCTTGAGAAAACGTGAGTACACGCAGGTACATTTGTTTTGTAGAACAATCAATATCGAAGAAAATAATATAATAATCATAGAATGACTGTCTCATATTAGTTAGAAATGTCCATCTTCGAATGTGAATACCGAAACCGAGATGATACAAATGAATGAAAAAAAACTTTTTTTATAGTCTTAATAAAACCGAAGAGTTAATTTTTATAGAGACAAAGTCTGACTATAGTAATGACGATAATAATTAACCTCCGTGGATCACGACGCAGTGAACAGCCTAGATTCCTTCGTATCCTCGGGATGCATCTGTTACCAGAGCGTTTGTCAGCAACTCGTTGATTCCTATTTGAAGTAGCGAATTAATGCGAGCACGCACGTTCATTGAGACTGACACGCACGAATCGTGTACCGCACTGTGCGATATACTTGATATTGTTGGCTTCTTGGCTCGCTCTTGAGATTGACCGAGCGGCTTGCGTCTCTTCTTCGTGGTCGATTCTTGTAATTACTCAGTGCAGCGACACCGACGGATTTTGATGCGACGCGTACTCTCTAAATTTTTCATTCTTCGAATAATAGAGAAGACAACGAGGTCATCGGGCACTTTCTCTTGGCTACTGTCCACTCGAGTGGTATTTCTTCTCGGATCCTATCGGCAGTTACAGCTCCCCCGCCGTCGAACGACGATACACTTAACTCTCGGAGGAAACGAGCGTCGAGGCGTGCCAAGCGATCTCGTTCGGTAGATATTTACCGTGCCCTATAGTAATCTCGTTCTAGAAGAGCGAGGAGCACTATCGGAATCGATCCGATCGATCGTATATAGGGCGGGTTGATCCTCTCCAGCCAGGAAAAACTTTCCATCTTGGCTTTCGATCGTCAATTTTACGGTTCGTCGGGAAGCGTTCGACTTCTTCGACGATTCACGAGGAAAATTCTTCTCATCCATTCTCGGTGTGTCAAAATCCAGGATCGAGAAAATGATCGTTAAATTATTGTAGGAAACTTCATTTATAGAAAATGGAGGAAATATACAAACACCGGTAAACGCGAACAATAGAAATAAGATGATGTGGAAGTAGGATTAGCTCGAGGTGCAGAAAAACACGAAAAAATAACAATAACGAGGTTTGAGACGTGTCCGCGCGTTCACCGTGCAAAGAGGTGTAACGCGAGTCGCCGGGGAGGATCTGTAGCCCCGAAGAGAAGTATGAAGAAGGTGGATCAACTTGGTGTTATTAATGGGCACGATTACTTGGCGAAACTTGCGCCTTTGTGCAGAGAGTCTCTCTCTGCTCTTAGCGCGTGTGTATCCTCACGAGATTTTAGTTTGCCTCCTGGGCAGCAAATCGAAGCCTCCGCCCCCACCACCTCCGGGTCCCGCGCAGCATTCGGCCCCGAACAACCACGCACCGCATCGTAGTGTTCCTTTAACACCTGCACAGACGCTTCGGCGGCGGCTTCTTCGAGTTATGTATGCGATCCTCCCACAGAAACAATAAGTCTTGTTGGTCTTCTTTTCTACTTCTCTCGTCTCTTTTCGTAGTTAATTTTTTTTCTATCGTACTGCTTTGGGCTCCTATCGGTTCTTGGTATTCTGCAAAATAAAAAAAAATAGAATTTAACACGATACGATGTAATTGGAGTGCAATGATTATATAGTTTTTACACTCTTAATGCACTTTTGATCCTACAGACTTTCGTGTCTTTTTGATCATCCAACGGGTTTAAGACAAATTGTTTTTTTTTTTTGCGACTTTTACTTACAGCCAAGTATTTTATGATTGAAAATCTTTCATTAACTATAAATTTGCACTGAGAGAAAAAAAGTTGACAAAATCTGCGGTTGTGGGTGGTAAACTAAATATTTTTTTAATGAATCATTTGATTGAATCAATATTTAGTTAACCAAAAGAAGTAAAAAAATTTTAAATAATTAAATATTTAGTTTATGATACAAGAATTTCGGTTAATTAACTAGATACTTGGTTCGATTAGACTTTGCTAAATCTGTCTCTCAGTGCAGTTTTGGTATAAAAATTTTAATAAATCATATTTAAAAAATTTAATTCCAGAAAAATCACACGATTTTACAGTTTTTATTTAAATAAAAATGTTAGTCTTCGGGAAACGGGTAGCGAATTCGTGATCAATGGAAACTTATGCACCAATGTAGAGTGTGAATAATGTTTTTTTTTTAAATAAATAATTGTTTCTCCTTAATATAGCCGAAAAAATTGTTTATTAAAATTAGAATAACTTTGATTTCGATGAAGATGCAGTTGTTTAAGATGTTAAATTCTTTAAAAATCGTTAAAGTTTAAAAAATGTCACTCGGTTCATTACGTTACGTTTCTTTATTTATTTTTAATCAATCTCTTTGATTCGCACATATTATACTTTGATAAATTAATCAAATGAAAGTACTAAAATCATGAAATATTTGTTAAATTTAATAAAAAATTGTTCGATCCTTTTAGAGTAATATAATTTACCCACGTGGATCATCCAGGATGAAATATTCGATATACTTGGAACATTTGGAAATAATTAAAAGCATATGAATTGAGAAAATAAAATAAACTTACCGATCGACAAATCGCGATACAAATTCTACATCGAGGTACAGGGTATCCTGTTAATATTACTAGCGGTTCAGGTCAAAGCTGCCGGATGATCGTGATTCAAGAATCGATTTATCGAAGAAGCAACGTAGGCTTATACCTCGAGCTATACGTTTCACGGACCGTTCGCTCGCTCGCTCGCTCGCATGCAACCCTCTCCGGGACTCTAGGGCGTGTTGGCGATGGTTTTCTGGGTCGATCGGAGGAGCCGAGAAGCTGCTGAAACAAGCAGAGAGCCCGTTTACCCTCTCTCGCGTATAGAGAAGCAACGAGATAGGATACCACCACATATACAGACAGTGGTAGTGTATATTCACGATGCGCTGCCGATATCGAGCGAGAGATGGGATTAATCACATCACCGCGGTTGATCGGATCGTGCGCCGGGCTAATCTAATTCCACCACCGGTACAGTATACTATATACTATATAAGGAGAAGAAGTAGACCAAGAGAGAGAGAGAGAGAGAGAGAGGAGCGTGTGACGATGCGAAGAAAATAAATCTTTGCACAACAAATCATAAATGTTCGGAGGCTAATAATTTATTTTACAAAGCCCTTAACACTATTTTGTTGAGATTGACAGCAATTTTGCCTATTGTGTAAATAGCTCAGTGAGAAGAATAATGAGATAACGAGAAGACGAATAAATAACGAGTTACGCAAGTGTTAAACTCGAAAGAAATGCAAAGTCATGGGCTATATAGTCCTCTGTAGAACATTCGAGAGAGAGAGAGAGAGAGAGAGAGATCACAGATCTCATAACGATCAAACTAATCGTCCGTCGAGGTATCGTAATTTATTTTCGACGCAGGCGATTATCCGAGCAGTGCTGTATAACTAAACGATTGAAGATCCCGTTACTAATCTTGAGATATTATAAATTCTAACGTGTATGGTGAAGGGTCTTGTAGGATTGACACGAGTTTAACGAGAAACAAATTAAGTGTATGTTTGTACTTTTACCGCAAACACAGTAAATTATGAACATACGGACGTCCGAAGACTCTTGAATTCTTCTATTGGCAACAGCAGACGGTCATAGGACTTTGTCATCTTTCTCAAAGTAAAACTTCGAAGCACCAAAGGGACACAGACGACCCAAGGAAAACTGTCTCCAGCCCCAACGACAATGGAAAAAGATTACGGTGGGCTCCTCAAAGGAGCCCCACCTGCGTTGAATCGCATTCACGCAATACAGTGGATTCTCGAACACGAAGGTGAAGAAGAAAAAAAAAAAAAGGAGAAAAGCATCGAGGACGAGGAAAATTATAGGTGCTGAAAATCTCGAGAGCGCAAACAGGAAGAGAGTGGAGAGACCCCTCGCTTATTTGATCGAGTCAAACCATGCAGGAAATCGCATTTCGGATATACACAGAGGGTGAGTTTACCTTCGATTGTCATCCTTGCTGAAGTGGTTTGACCTATTGAAAAGCTATAGGCCGCGATCCCGAGTGTCTTCTCAACCAACGAGGATCAGGAAACCTTAATCGTGTAACAGTTTTTCGTGTAGGGGTTCCTCACACACTGTATGACATACCACCGGTGAACTAGTTTGCAAATAAGATTTTGCGGCGGAACGGACATGGGTAGCTTCGATGGAGAATGAGGGGTGAGTCCTCAAAATCGTTGCTGTAGGGATCATATACTAGATGTACCGGTTAATAATGGACATTTTTTTCAATAAATACAGTTACACGTATGTTGATATTTATGCTATTTTGTTGTATAGATAACTAGCTTCAAAAATTAATATGTAAAATTTTCTGAAGTCGTTAACATCATCTATATTTTTACGTTTAAAAATGTTCAATTTCGTGCCAAAAAGAAGGATTTGCGAGAAGTTTTAATTCGTTACTTTATTTTGAAAAAAAAAAAAATGCTGCTCAAAGTTATCGTATACTTCGGGAAGCTCAATGTCGAATCTGGTTGCTCAATAAATTTTTTATTTAATTCATTCAAGTGATTAGATCCGATATCTATGATAATTCGCAAATACGGAATTTGAATTAAGCTTTTTGTTCCGCCGCTTAGAATCGCGATCATTTGTCTCGCACCCTGAGTTGTGTTTCGCAAAATGTCCATCCTACTGACCGAACATAGACGTTATATCTATATAAATTTTATATGTCATTCCGTAACAAATCAATTGCCCGATTGTATCGAAAGTGCAACCCGGTATGCAAAGGTCCCTGATTAGCTGTTGCGGTGAGTATGAGGTTATAACTTGTTGCTAATCAACTTCGTCGCATGTTAAGGGAACAATTATTAAAAAATTTTCTCCAGACACGAAAGCTTTGAAAGGTATACAATTTCATCCGAAATCTCCAACAATGAATATTTAAACTTTTGACAATTTTTTCACTATGATTTATCGAGTTTTCCATTAAAATATTACCAGATTCGTAACCGATGGAGCAATTCCGTACGGTATAATGAACAGAATAAACTCTTTGAGTCTTAGAATTGTCCGAAGCGTAAAACGGACGAAGCGCTTTTTTGACGCACATTATTGTTATCGTGGTTGTTGTTATTAAATGAAAATAAAAAATATTTTTAAAACATTCTCATCTGTATGGGATAAATAAACGTAGAAGACATGCGCTGGTAAGATACTCGTGCAAAACGCGTCAGCGTGGCAAAACCGAAAATATCAGCAGCGCAGGAGGGTGTATGAAGACGTCGTCGGGGTCGAAAAGAGAACGTGGCGTAGGCGTCATCGAGAACGAGAGTTTGGATGTATACGTCGTTGAAGTTACCCAGCAAAACAACGAGATAGCTCTGTGCCGTGTGCTGCTGCCGCTACCCGCTAGTTAGACTCTCATAAAGCCGCGACATAAATTATCCACGAGCGAGCACCGGCTCGCTTTGGCTCGAAGAATATCTACTCTCGCAAGTTCGACTCTCGACTCGAGTTCCGCTGCCGCATATATGAATCGGCGAGTGTTTGCGATGGTCCACCTCCCGTCAACGCCCTCGCAAACCTTTTTTCTTCGACTCTTATTCTCTTGGTCTCTCTCCGTCTTCTTCTTCTTTTCCTCAGTCCTCTCATTCCCATCTACTTCACTCATCTTCTTCCGTCTTTTCTTTACCTCCACTCATTTTGCAGGCGCGTCAAGTGTACGCGCGTCCATATGATACGAGGTCGCTCTGTGTGAGTTTGAAAAAGGCGCTTACGAGCGCTGAGAGATGGGCGTGATCCGCTTCACGTGATCGCAAAAGGGCACCTGCACTCGGTAAATATTGTTTATTGAGACGCCAAACGAAAAACGTATTAACGTCGTGCTCGCCATGACGGGAACCGCCCCGGTGCTAACGACGTATCTTTCTTTCGAGCGCACGAAAAGCTCTTATTCTTCACCTTGCGCTTTACGTATCGTACAATGAGTCTTTGCATAATTCGATAAGTACAAAATCTTTTAAATAAGCTCATCATTCTCCTTCTTCGCTCTACTATTTTCATGCGTACCAATCAGGGAGAGGTTGTTCAGGCAGCTGTAAGGGAAACGTATTACTTAAGCTCCTGCTGTACTCTTTACTCGACACATTTATAACTTTTCCATTAATTTATGATGTTACAACTCTACCGGTATAAAGCACTACCAGGTTACGACTCTACCACGAGAAAACTCTACTACGCTGTTGTTGGCAAATATACAGAAAGTTATCTC
The DNA here is from genome assembly GCA_963942595.1 of Cylloceria caligata. NCBI lineage: Eukaryota > Metazoa > Arthropoda > Insecta > Hymenoptera > Ichneumonidae > Cylloceria > Cylloceria caligata. The sequence goes on from OZ012704.1 coordinate 14,057,694, forward strand.
GTGTTAGGTTGATGATTTGGCAGAGCATTGCAAAAATAGTAAAGTTATAGTGCAGCAGAGATGTTTTTCGAAATCGTGGTAGAGTTTGCTTCTGTGACTTATACTTCTTCAACGAATGCAAGGCAAAAAAAATGTAGCAACGAGAGAAAATATCGTGCGTACTAACAAATATTTTGTTGATGCAAATATAATTTTAAACGAACAAATAATTATAGAATTATAGGAATTACATTAAAATGTTAATCTTCTATATATCGAAACGTTCGCAATATGTTTATCTTAATGTCGTTACTCGTATTTCCCAATTTTGAGATGATACACGTAGCAACATAAATTAAAAATGATTATTATTAAAATTTCTTTGAATATATATTCGCCATTAACTCGTCTTGCTACAAGTTCAGCAACTGATGCTGATAAGCTATGACGACTCTCGAGTAACGATGCAAACTGCAAAGAGAATTAAGAAAGATGGAAAATATTGAGCCATTGTTCGGTATTAAAAAATTTATCGGTCATACAAATTCATTAGATTGCACTTGAACGTATCGAAGGCAGAGTTACAATATATGTAGACAAAGAGCAAAACGTGTACACACCAGAGTGCTAGTTGAGAGAACGAGATATCCCGCAAAGAGGGAACAATGAGTCTTGTAATAGAAATCAAATCACTTTACCATTTATAACAGGGTGCGCGAGCCTCTTCCTCTTCCCTATTCGATCCTTCCACGAGCGATATTACTATACCGTACGGGTATTCCAACGTGAAAGCTTTCTCGCTTACCCTTCTCGGCATCTCTCCTCACCTGCAGTGTCTCTCTTTCTCCTTTATTTTCTCGTTCTCCACCCTCCTGTCTCTCTTTCTCGTTGGGCTTTACGTCCGGTTACTCTCGCTTGGCTTTTGTTTCGCTTCACCAGGCCTTATTTTCGCCCATCATGGAATAATCGAACAAGATTGATGAGGGCGGCGTGACTGGCATGTTCCTCGACAGGTTAACGCCAAGAAACGCGCCGCAAGAATCGGTGCCAGCACTCCGCGGTCCTTCACTGAACTGTATTACAGACTCAGACTCTAAACTATATGCTGCGCGTCGAATCCTAGGCTCACGAATTATCGGGAAAGTATGTAAGTACTTCATGCCCTGGTACGTAACTCCAGAGTGTGGTAATTAAAATAATAAAACATGATGCCCGCGATCAAACTTACTTTGAAGAATTTTTTAATTCCCTAAAATTGTCCAATTTGTTTAAAAAAACGATTGACAAATATTTTCAATGGTTTTTACTTTGAAAAATCTGCAAATTCAAAGGCCTTGAAGGGCTTTTATTTACCAACGATATTCCAAACGTATTTTTTATTGGAACTGCACTATAGCTGTAATGCAGAATCGAAAGACGTCCGTCGACTGACAAGCGGAACATCGTTATTTTATGGACAATTAAATACCTATACACGCGTGCAAAGACTCTGATCTCGATTTGACGAGCTCTCCATGAAACTCAGACGATCACCGAGGCCATTGATCCCAATTTTGTAATTTTTTTTTCATAATATTTTTTAAAGAACGTTGAGGCATGACGAGCGGGTATCCCCATCAGATTTCCGCTCGATCCGATCGTTCGGAATTTGTACGATAGCGCCGGAATTCTTCGCGGAAGGATATAAAATAAAGTAATGGAATAAGATGAGGCCCGAAAAATTTCGACTTTGGGCCTGAGTGACAGGGTTGAGCGAGGAGAAAGATCGAGAGAATAAAACTTTGTCTCGGGAGCAGTTGTATACGTGTGCTATTCTGGTGTACATATATATATATATATTAGTTTGATACACGCACCCGGCGAGTAGAAGCCAAGAACTCTGGGTTGCTTCGGTGCCGTGGATTGAGGGAGCTCTGGGACCCCTGGCGCGAAACAACGAGCAGTCAGAAAAATGGATGGGCTGCTAACCGTGCCACCCATGGTGCTCGGCATCGCTTATTTTATTCTACTTTTTTTCGTCTCTTCTTCTATATCTCTTGTACCAGCTTCACCCAGTTCTACACACCCTGCTTACGCGAACGAGCATTAATAAGACTATGTATGCGCGGTGAGAAAGGTAAAAATCGATCGTCAAGCGAAAGCACCAGTGAATAACCAGTCAAGACTGGTGAATTAACACTTTAAAGTCATTTTTTTAAGGGAACACTGACAGTAAAGATAAAAGTAAAAATATTTTTCATAAAATCAGCCTGGGAAGTGAAGCCCAGAGTTCATCGCCTGATGGTAGGATTGCAACTAGAGTCCGTCAGTTATGTTTAATATTTCTAAAAAGACTGTAGTCGCTGGCTACATTGACTTCCGTGTGTCATGTTTCTGCTTAAAGCAGGCTAAAGGTGAAATCAGCCGTTCGGATGGCCAACCGCCGACGTGTTTCTCGCGCGCAGTCTGTCGGACCCGAGTACATAACATTGCTGAACCTGGTAGGACAAATTAGCTGATATCACCTCGACGATAAGACATTAAACTTGGTTTTTTTATTAAAATATTGTGTAGTTTGAATAGCCGATTAAATTTAAAAAAATTACCAAACTCGACTTTACCGAGGAGTTAATTGTAATTTGCAAATTTTATTGTACGTCATTTTATAGCGATGGTTGGTTCATCGTGTTGGATCTTCTGGCGAGTGATTCAGAGTTTGGTAAGCCGGAGAGGACGAACGAGAGATCGAGTCTGCTCCTCGTAAACCGTTCTAGGTATTTGCTCGTAACGTCGTGGGCATTAAGCACCTTGGCCGAATCGCTTCTACCGCTGGAACTTCGTCGGACGTTACTTGTATATATATTAGTACACAATCTACGTACATAGGTACACAACCTATGTACACACCGTATATAGTACTGTTACTGGCAGTTGTGGCATTAGAATGGTGCTACAGCGAGCGAAGCCCCCGCGTGCAGCTACGATCGCGTCTAGAACTGAATCCGCGCGAGCGCGAACGCTAAGACGCATTACTTCCACCGCTGGTATCCGGGCATTTGTCCGGCACGACACGTCCAGGAACTACCTCTGGTGAAATGCGCACGGGGGTGGCGCACGCTTGCCGCTTCGAGGATTTAGTGCCTGGCGCGGGAATGGGATACCTCCTCTCTGTTCTCTCTGTCTCTCTATCTTTGTATCTATCGTTCTCTCTGATCGACGCTGCAAGGATTTCCTGAGAGCGCGGGCACGGCTCCTAGCGTCGTTTACGATACACTCTGCGTCCTTCTTCCTCTGTTCAGCTTTCACCGAATTGTTATCTCGAGTCGTCCAATGCATTACGAATTTTCATAGATTCAACGTTTGAATAATCGAATACGTTTTGAAGTAACAGTGAGATCCATCCTTACTGGTCAACAAGAATTCAAGTATACCTTCTATGACTAAGTGCACGGAGTGAAAGAATAGACAATTATTACCTCATTTGGTATGATAAACTCGGTTTCCACTTGTTTTATGGCCTATTTTTTATACGTGCTTGGAATAATAAAATAGATTTTGAAGTAACAGTGAGATCCGATCTTACTGGTCAACAAGAATTCAAGTGTACCTTCTGTGACTAAGTGCACGGAGTAAAAGAATAGACAATTATTACCTCATTTAGTACGATAAACTCGGTTTCCACTGGCCTTTTGGCCTCAATTTTCATACGTGTTTATGACGTTAATATTTCGATTTTTAAAGCGAATTATAAATTCTCCAATATTTATTACGAAATATGTTCGGAAGTACGTCGAGGATGCCACGAAGTTTAACAAAAGTCTTAGCATTAAGTATAAGCAATAACGCTTTAAATAATAATCTTCGTACACAAATTGACAAAACAAAACCGCAATTCCACACCATTCCTCTTTACATTTTGTCGAAACACGATGGACTCCAGTGTCATAAAGCGACTACAGCGATGCCAAACGACTACCAAACGAATGCGATGCTGTAGAGAAAGTCGACAGTAGCCGCAATTGGGACCACCGATCTCTATACAGAGTGTACAATATTTTTCGATTGATCCATGAAACATCAGACACTTATATCGTTCATTGTCATGTCCATCGCTCTGGGTACAAAATTCAGTCCAACAGTCCAATCACTAGCAGGTCATCACTAGCTGCGCTAGCTATCGATGATGGATCCATTGATCCTCGAAAGCTGCGGCCAACGGGTGGAAAATTGTTTGGAAATCGAACGTTTGCGTATACGTTCGAGAAATAGGGAGCGCAGAACGATAGTATAGGCATGCTCCGTTGACTGCATACGGTAGGCGATGCAGATCTTCGATCGTCCAGCTCGCTCACTGGTAGAGCGACAAATTCAGTCAACCGTGTCACGGGATCACCCTATCGCTGCTACATTGATTTCCAATCTAATAATCGCATTACGATGACCAGGGGAGAGAATATTCGATGAGTTTTCCGTCGTTGAGTAAAAATAAACGGTGTAAAATCCAGAAAACCTACGAAAAATTTCTATCGACACAAAAGATACGAGTTCGGAGAAGATAACGACGAGTGAAAAAAGTTTTTTTTCGATCGAATTTTTTACCGTTGCACGAGATAGTTTACTACATAAAAAAAAAACAGATTTGAAACTTCAAAATAATTTCTGAAACACACAAAAATAAATATTTTTAAATAAATGTTATTAGTTATGAATTAATAACAAATTACGAACGTACGATTTGAAATATGGTTTCGATGTCGAATCAAGTCAGATACAGAGTTATAGCTGAAGGAAGAATTGATATAATATTCAAAAAACCCCGAACTACTCCAACTCCAAATCACGAAGAAGATACGAAGAGGACTCGGAGATAGCGAGGGCACGAGCCCTCGGGTGTACTAAATTTTATTCGGCAGCCTTTACGGCCGTTGTAAGACAATAGGGCGTTCTGTAAGTTTAACCGAAACAGTTACGGTCCCACTCGCGAAGAAGATTGCTCGTTCGCGTGTTCCCTTGCTCGCATGTACGTACAGGGGATGCAATGTGGAAATACTCGTTGTTGGCTGACGATCGTGCGAGCGAGCTCTTTCGAGTTATACCTCGTGCCAGAGTCAGAAGGACGAGCGGGCGGAGAACAGCGCGAACTCGCGGCCGGCCGCGTACATCTTTCCTTCTCGCTCTCGACGAAGAGGAGCACAGGTGGACTGTGGATATTTACAGCGCAATAATCGTTAAACCCGAGACACGAGTCTCGAGCAATACATACAGATATATAGCGTGGAACTTCCTTACCGAATGTTCGAACGAGCTGGATGCTTGGGACAGTGGGAGCGATCCGCGAGACCAACCCACTCTCCTTCGCTGTCCACCTTAAGCAGATATACACCAGTACTACGGTAAAGCAGAATCTTACTGAAAAAGGGCTGAGACTTGAGTAACGATAGTGGAAGCGTTATTTATTCGTTGTAGGATAGACGTGAAGTTCCTTCTGCCTCGCAGTCATCGCTGCTGCACGTATATACGTCGTCGTATGGCCACAAAATCCTCCGAAAAATGTATTCTTTGCGTATACGTGTATCGCTGCTCTGTTTTTTCTTTACATTTTTGTCGGGCATACCGTGCTTTCAATCAGCCGGTCGATAGGAACTTCTGTCTCACGGGTTGTTTCAATTTTTCTGACCACCGCGGTTGTTACTCTCCTTTATCGTTGTCTCCCTTGGTCGTCGTGGCACACCGGACGACGTCGCAAAGTGCCAAGGTGTAAAGTCGGTAATAGTCTCTGCACAGCACGAGCTGCGCCGGGAGACAGGATTGAGGTGCTCCGCGCTCGATTCCAACGGTGCCGATGACGATGACGGAGACGACCCAGACACGAGACAAGGACGACTGCGGAAGAGAGCACGATCACCTGCCGATATAGTAGCACGTCGAACGAATGCGTGGCTACTCGGTGGTGTGTGCTGATCCACTCCCGGGCCGAAGAAGAAGAACGCACGCGAGAACAAGCAGCACCGGGCCTCACCGCTGTTCCTGAGAGACTCGCGCACCGTTTTAAATGGACGGGATACAAAAAATTGGGTGAACGGCATCGAAAATTACGACGGGCCAGGATATAATTTCGTGTTTGGCCTACGAGACTGCAGAAAAGTATTAACAGAGGTAGTCCCTACCCGTCTCTTAGTTAAAAATTTGCGATTCTTAGATTTTCGAGGCAGATGTGCCACTCACCTTTTCTATATTTCTACAATTTGTGTTTAGCTACATTTGATAATACATTGACAGAAAGAAAATTTAATAAAATACGATACCAGTAAATATTTTATTTATAAAATATTAATTTAATTGATTTGGCTTAAAAAAAAGTTAATAGCTAATTGTTGGCATATTCGTATATCCTTTCGATCGATATGTTACACGGGCCAATCTCTGATAAGCGGCTAACAATTGTACCGTTGAAAGGCAGGCGCGTGCCAAATACTTGCACCTGTCGCTTGGTTTCATCGGCTTTGCTTCTCGCCAGTCGCATATTCCATCTCGTTTTGTTCACCACCGATACATTACGCCTGTGGATAAAACCGCTTGCAACTTGTACGATCGAGCACGCATCTGCAAATACTCTCAACATCGAGTCTGGAAATGCGTTGCAGAGAACTCTTCGCCACTGGCTTTGGTGCGTATGCACGGATGAGCGAGCGAGGGACATCACAGAGCCGCGATAAAAAGCAGCTATTAACGGAAGAGCTGGCTGGCTCGCGCGAGCCGGCCCTAAGTATACGATGCTGGGGCGCTAAGTATGATTTAAGTCTCGGTCCTCATCTCTTCTCTTTACTTTTCTTTTTTTTGGCCCCCCTCCCACTCCCCCTCAGTCGTTGTTTTTCGTCGGCAACATTGCGCGTGCGAGAGATCACGAAGAACACTCGTCTTCCTCTCACTCTCCCTAACTTTCTCCTTCTTCTTCATCTTCTTCTTCTTCTTCTTCTTCGGCTCCTTTCCGTACTACTACTGTGCGAGAGATACTGCTCGTCGTTCGACTTTTTCTACTCATTCCTCTTCCGTCCGACTTCTTCTCTCTTATGCTTTCAGCGTGTAAGCACATTTGGCACAAAGTATCGTGTGTACGGTAGCAACAGCTCAGACATGCATGTCCCCTACTCGCAAAAGAGCAAAAGCGAAACCCGCAAAAAGATGCAGATAATTGTAGCGTGTCGCGAGCACGTTAATTGAGATGGCGAGTTAATAGCGCTATTCCGAAATGACGATGAGCTCCACGTCAGTGGAAGGTTATATATTCTACTATATGCAACCACTGAGTATCGTGCATACCTATCGTCAACCGCGGTCGTACCGCACTGCACGATACCCGCACTTGACGATGAAGATGTCTCTTCCTCGTCGTCAAAGAAGTTTTATCGCGAGACTACGATAAAGAGATAAGATTCCACTCGAGACTTCCGTTTTCAATTACAACTCCGCTATAGTTCTTTGTTGTCTTCATTACAACGAAGTATAAGCGTGTAGGGAAGTAAACTTGAGAAATATTCATTGAGTCCCGAGGCCACATAAACCTGTCAATGCTGATGGTGTGACCAAGCACGAGAGAGCTAGATAATTTTATTCGATGGAAGCGGTTACCGGCTTTATACACTTTGAGATTATGCGACGAATGAACAAACACGGTAACATCCATCTGATGATATAGAAGAAAGGAAAATGGAAAAGGCATCGAAGTTCTTCTATTGAATCATCACCGAGTCTTTACCTGAGAGAGCCACAGGAAACAAGGTGAACCGCACGCGCCACTGCACACTGCATAGTCGCGTCAATTTTTATCAATGACCATTAAGGGATCTCTATTTCTTTCTCTCTCCTTCTCCCTTATACTTCTTGGTCTTCTCTCCTGTCTACAGAAAGGCCAAGATGGAGTTTCCTCGAACCTGTTAACCGCATTTAAACCGCTCACACAGGACTCACCTGCCACGAAACTATTCACCCCGGTATCCCGGGTGTGCATGCACCCGTACAGGGGAACCTCGCATTTATTACCTAATCAGTCTACGCTGAGCGTGCGCGACGCTCAAACGAGAGAGGAGGAGATCCACCTGCGTCCTCGCTTCCAAAGGTAGGTAATACATGGATATACCTCTACCGTTCTCTTTCGCTAACATATTTTTTTTATGCCACTGCTGCTGCTGCTGCTGCTGCTGCTGCTTCTTCTTCTTCTTCTTTTTTTTTTTCATCATCATCCTTTTTCGTATCTGCTCCTTTTTCCTTCTTTCACCCGTGGCTTCTCGTTGATACCCCTGTCTCACGACTACGACGACTTGGCTCCCGTTATGGACATTTAATTTGTTTATTTATGCACATAAAACGGTGCAGGGCTGCCAAGACGGCGGGTACAGCAGTCAGCACAGACAGCAGTGAAAGGTGTGCTGGACATTCGCGTCGGCATCATACTCTTCACTGCGAAATATACTCAGCAGGCTGATGACTTCGGTATATAGGTATTCAGAGATCCCGGAAGGTAAATGGTATCGTTATAATCACTAGATGAGCAAACGATAAATAGAGTTGTTGGTTCATTATTTTGTTTTCTACTTATTAGTATTCTCTGTTATAATAATTGGTGAGTGAACAACTGGGAATTGACTAAATTTGGCCATGAAGTCAAACGTTTTCAACAAGTGTTGAAATCAAGATTTCGCTCAGTTAATCATCATTTTTTAGTTATTATTTTATGACGGAAAACGAAGTAAGATAGATTTAAATAATAATGTTATTAAAAACTTGTCATTCCTGGTAGTTAACAGCTGTACTTCTCTATACTGGAGAACTTACGATTAAAATATTTGTAGTAACATCAATAACAAGTAGGTAGCTTCGGCTGGGAAAGTTTGGACGAATACAACAATAATTGTGTTGCATTTTCTCTTCATTTTCGTTCAAAATTTAAATTCATCAATAAATTTCCATTCAAGTTTCGCCAATAAATATCCAAATTTAAGAAAAATCGTACTAGAAACTTTCAAGTTCTATTGAAATCTGATAAATAAAATTACCAATGCTCAGAAAATATAATAAAAACTCCTTAAAGAAATTTATTTAGACAAAATGCTCTGTTCAACGCTGGAATTTTTGAAAATCATGGAAAACTTTTGTATTACAGCATATTTTATTATATCAGAATGTGATAAAGACGCAAAAGCTTATGACTTTTGATCAATTGTTCACTTAAAGACACCCGGAATTAGCATAGATTTACGTTGATAAAAAATTGGGTTATGTTATCAGAAATAGGAGACCTAGCAAAAGAGAGAGAGAGAGAGAGAGAGAGAGAGAGAGAGAGAGAGAGAGAGAGAGAGAGAGAGAGAGAGAGAGAAATCAGAAGAGAAAATAGTTAAATTTAACGTAAAAACTGTGCGGTAAATCGCATTCGAATTTCTGTAAGATGTTCACTATTTTTTTTATCAATTGTAAATTATTTTTATGCCTTCAAGTACATAGATTTTATGCAAACTTTGTTTATTTGTGAGTTGACATCTCCTTTTCTATATGACCAATGTAAAAAGTCGCCAACTTTGATCTCAATTATCTTTTATGATAAAATTTTATTGATCTCAAGCTAAAAAATGTATCCTCGTGATACAAAATAAAAAAAAAATGATTATTGGTAAACTAATTTAATAGACATTCTGTTGAAAAGCAACTACAGCTGACAAATTGACAAGTAAATTAAAAATTCTTCATGCTGTTTCCACCGGTTGGCTACTCAAGCATAGATAATCAGAAGTGAAGCCGGACATAACCCCCCTAATCATCCATAAAAATTGCGATTTGACGGTTTTCTTGTGTGTCCAGCAGCCGTCGGGACATCAGAGACCGATGTTTCGTTAGGTTCTGGAGCACCTGCCTTACTACGAGACCACATCGAATTATATCCTCCAGAGGATATATCGCATGGTAACAGGGCTAACTACTGAATCGCTGAATGCAATTCTGAAAAACAAAATAAAAAAAGCCATTGGTCATCCATTAATATCATATATTCGTCTCCACTAAGGATTCACAACGGCAAATCTCAAAATTACTTATCTCTACGAAATCTCATTTTATAAAAGTATTTATGATAAAAATATATTTGAAACGTGAATAATATATTTGAAAAAAAATTAATTAAATCTTCTTTATCTAGATATAAATGGCAGATATGAAATATTAATATTTTAATTATACAATTAATTAAGGGCGAAATAAAATTGTTAATACGTAACAATCATATTCTGCCTACACTGAGAAAATAGTTTATTCACCATAACTAAATATATTTAGTTGTCCTGTTATCTAAAATATCTGTTAAGTATCATAAAATGTATTAACAGTTAATGAATATTAGTGTTCTCATAATAAAATATTATACCAAAGGCACTATCGTTGAACAAACGATTTATTTGCTCAATTTATTACTCGTAACTCATTCGATGTTTCTTACCAATGAAAAACGATTTGCGGCAACGAGATTAAATGTATTTGAACCAACTTTAGATTTGTTAATAATTATAAAATATATATTCGACACAACTGTTGTCTCGGTGAAGCAAATGGATATTTAAAAATAATTAATACATTTTTTATTGACGCTTATATAATTTTGTGAATAGTTATCAAATGACCGTTCTAGGACCGAATGCTTGTCTCAATAACCGATCGGTCGATAGTCAACAGATTTGTTAATAGTTACCAAATCTATATTTGCGATAAGTACCGTCCATCTTGCATGACTATTATGTTTATTATCAATCGTCGTCCTTCAGCGGATAAGTTCACTCGTAGATTTGCAATCCGAGTGAGTGGACGTTAGGCTAGTGTTGCATAAAAAGTAAGAATTTATCAGAATTATCGGGACGACCTTGACAATCTACTTGTTTCGTGAGGTCTGAATGTAGAATCGATGTGAACATTTGAACGAAATATAGAAAATATTAATAAATATAAGTGTTTGTGATAACTCTGTTAAACCTCTGTTCAAACAAATCGATCTGACGGCAAATACAATTATATGAACAGTTCTCACAATCTATGAATAATTCTTTTCAAATTATTACAATTTTAACTATTAATAAGTCTTTTTTAAAATTAATACCAACGCTATGTTGAGTGATATTTATCAGATTCTGATAAAGGAACAATTAATTTAAGTATACATTTATTAAGTGTTAATAAATAATTATTTGTACGAATTTAGAGGTTCGAATAAATGATTTGTTTACTCTAACAGAATATTTATTTTGCCATATTCAACTTTACCATTTGTTAACAGTTAATAAATCGTTGCGTTTACAAATAAACTCTTTTCTCAATGTACAAACTTTTCAGTGTGAGTAGTTAAAATTCTCCAGATAAAGTAATCGCGGTTAAAAGAAAAAAATCTATAAATCAATCGGAAAATCCGGGAAACACATCCTGTGAATCTCATTAAATAATAAATGAATTCCATTGGTTCGTGTTCCAAGGCGTCTGGCATAGTGCGGGAGAGGCGAGTACGTCGTTTCCGTTTTGAAGAAACCACGTCTCCGGGCTATATACCGGTATCCAGCGTGGTTTTCCCATAGTATACGCAGAGGTATACGGACTTACAAGATATTATACAGTGTACGGTAGAGCCGCGAGCTCTAGGCACAAGAACTCGTGTACCGGTCACGGTGAACGAGCCCTTTATCTGGCCCGAAGTAAATTAGATTAGCGGAGACGTGCGTTGGGCGTATCCGCAACCCGGGGCATGCATATGAGGTTAGCGAGGAGTCGGAGGACTCAGAACTCGAAGAGTTTCATCGCTAGAAGAAGGAAATCGCGCACGCGGCTGCTCAGAAGCAAAAGCGGCAACAGCAGGAGTTGAGCGCAGACGTTTGCACGCACCGAGCCGTCGTGACAGCTTCCTGCGTCGCGGAAAAAGGATCGTCTCGTCCCATGCAATCCGGTGTGGCTCGGTTATTCGTTCGAATACACACACGTGGCATATACGTTAGTATAGTACAAAGGCATACATGTATGACGATAGGTTCCAGTGCGATTATGGACGCGCAATACGGGCCGTTCCATCCTGCTGGCAATTCGCTCTTGTCTATCCAACCCGGCTATGCGCCTCGCGAGAATAAACGCGTATAAGCGCGGTACGCGCGATAAACCAGTCGAGACTGACTCGGACTCGCGCGTACCGGTTGGTTAACCCGAACCCGACGTTCAACTAAGTTAGAGGGAATTTACAACCGACTTCCGGTCGAGAGTTTACTCTTGAGGAAGAATGGAAAGGACAAGAACGAGAGGAGAGAATGACTACAGTCAAATTGAGAGTAGCGTACAGTGTATGGACGTGTGTGTGTGTATGTGTGCGTACGTGCGTGCGTTCTTACGCGCATGTGCGCGCGTGTCAAGTAAGGCCGACTGAAAGAATCAGTTGATTCTACAGTGATTATAGAATTACGAGACGAGATGTTATGCGAAAGAGCTACATGCGACTGATCAGTCCAGATGCAAAGTCGACAAAAAGCTAGTCTGTTGTGAACAGCTAAGAATAGTCTAGACTCTCACTTTTTCGTATTTTATGTTAGTGACTTTATTATCTTTAGAGGTTGGAACCAGTTGGCTTAAAATAGGACAGACCGGTAGGATCATTTACCTTGACATTGTAAACTGACCGTGTCCTTTTAAAGAACGGGGCTTTTTGGATCAGATGCAAGTCGGATGACGCCAGCATAAAATTCGACGATTGCGCACGTCATTCGATGGGACATGCGAGCCTACTAGTCTTAAACATTTGCTTAACATTAACAAATATATTATTACATATATTCTTTTTCATTGATTGATTTATATTCTATTTCCTACATAACGTTGAAATTATATTTATTATGTAATATATATGATCGATTGTTGAATGGATGATCCGATTTTCATAATTTTCATGCGTTTTATGATAATCTCATATTGAATATTCGAATCAATGGAATATCGAGGTAAATAATGCCGGAAAAGAAACCCATGAGCATCTTAGATCGTGTAATTCGAAAAATGATTAAAAAATTACGAAACTATAGTTGATGTAACCAGCCCCGGTCAACCCCTCGAAGATTCTTGTTGGAAGCATTTAAGGGAGGGGGTAGGAAGCGGCAGTCTAAGTAAAGGAGGGTCAAGGTCAAGGAAGGCCGAGGCCAAGAGTACAGTGTAACAAACGAATCACGCGTCGGCAATTTGCATCACTCGGAGTTGATTAGGCGTGCATGATGTCGAGTCGATGCGGCGAGGAAGAGGTAAGAAGCACAGCTAACAGGTTTGTGCGAGGAGCCCACGCGCGCCACGAAGGTGACGGTGCGATTGTCCGACGATAATCGTACTTTGGACCAACAATGCACCGAGTAATTGCTGTCCTTTCAGAATTCGAGAGTATCTTTTTGCGCTGGTCAGTTTGTTACCTCCCATCTCTCTCTCTCTCTCTCTCTTCATCATTTTTTTTTTCATTTTTACCAATCGTCCATCGGTTATACCTACACCCGAATATAACTCTCGCGTATAAAATGTATATCCACTGTTCGTGTTGCAGTGGCTCTCTCGGTAATCGTTCGAACGAAGTAGAGGTACCAACCTAATGGGCCACGAGGTTCCAGTCTATAATTACAAAGATTGCCCCGCACGCCAAATCAGCAGAGCTCTGTACGGCAATATGAACTCCGAGCTCTTGAGAGCGGGTCTCCCTGTTGAAGAACGCGGTGTTGCACGCGAGAACACGGCATCGGGACGGATAACTCGTGCTCGGTCTCCCGCCAACAACAACAACGATTAGATCGATCACACTTTTTATTTGAGAATCGAGGCAACTCGGACCTGTTAACGCGATATAAGCTGCTGGTGCTTCTGATGCTGGATAGGATTTCGTCGCACGTTCTCTTTACCATTCTCTTTCTCCTCGAGGTAACAAGAAATCGTACTATTTTTATTTTCCAACCGCAGAATCATAATTGCAAAAAAATGGTCAAAATAAAAAAGCTTATAGTAACAATAACGATAATAATGAATTAATAAAAATAGCGTTTTTTGAATGATTATATTTTTTACATTACAACTCCGAAAAATATATTGAAATTTTATTAAAATTTGAAAATTTTGTTGAATCTACAAATTTCTCATGGAACTTAAATTATATTTTTATTCGGTAATTCAATAAAGATACTAATTATTTGTATAAAAAAAATGTTTATCAACTACTTTTGTTCGTTAAAATATATTTTGTAGATGATGCTGTATTACGCGTACTTTCGATACAAGTTTGTGAGATGACGGTGGGAAGTCACTCCGTATGCGTCTCGATCGCGCGTGCCCATATAATTCGTACGATTGATATCACCTGCTCGCGAGCTGCATACTTTACCATCGCGGAAGACACTTTTCCTTGCATTCTGAGTAGATGGTGCTGTGCGACTCAGGCGTTGCCGCACGGTTCGTTGCGTACGCGTACACTATATAGATAAAGTTTTAACGCTTAAGAACAAGAACGCGAACGAGTAGAGCGGGAGCAAAAGTTTGCGGCGGTGTCTGTCAGGCGCGGGGCGCCTCCTCGCTTGAGATCAGGTGAGCCGACGAAGATTCACCTGCTCGTACGGGCAGCTGCGCAGGTGTAATTCACTTGGTTTTCTGGACGATCGTACGTGCCGCTCATCTCTCCATCTCTCTTCTTCTTGGAGACTCAATATTGTAAACTTGTATATAGTTTACTGAATACTGACGAGTGTGCCGTGTTTGTGCACGAGAAAAAGCTATGACCCGCGGCGTGCCGACAAAACGGCCAATATAATCCAACAAATGAATTTATACCAGGATACCGGAACTTACTAATTGTGTTGTAAAGCGTTTTGGTTAATGCCGGCCGTTATAAAGATACAACAATAAAATTAACGCGGTACAAGCTGAAGGGTCAAGCACCTACATACGTAGACAGATTTTTTAGTCGAAACAAACATTTTGTATACGCAACTATCATTTTCTTTACGAACTTTTCATTGAGTTTATCAAATATTTACTGATATTCATCTTTATTTTCATTTTTTATATTTACATCTTATTCCTTTATTTTTATTCTCTCGACCTAATATGATAAATTTGCCCAATAGGTTCGATCTTGATAGGAACATAAATCGATACAGGCGCAAATTTTAATTGTACAATTAAAATTAACGTTTCAATCAGCAGCAGTTATGAAGCATCAATTACGAAAAGGGAAAAGAAATTTTCTAATCAATTCGGTCAGTGTAAATTTATAACAAACGTATAAAACAGCTTCGCAACTTTAATTAGTCTCAATGTCTATACGAATGACTAATTGAATCATGTCCTAAAATATATTAATTATAATGACGTTGATTTAATGTACATTTAAATATATTCACATTGAATAGATGTCATTATAATTATTTTATTTTTAATGTAACAACTTTTCTTGAAATTGAAAAAATTTAGTTAAACTATTTTGTCCTAAAAAAATTTAAAAAAAAAAAAGCGTTCCTCTTAAGAGTACCGTGTCACCTTTAAATCATGAAAATGAAATTCTGTTGTAATCGTACGTATAAAAACATGCAATTTTATTAAAAATAACGTTTGAAAATACAAAAAAAAATGAAATATTTTCATAAAATAAAAAATTTCATTTGAGCTCCAATTCATCGATGCAAATATTAATTACATTTTCAATTTGTCGTATGGTTTAGCGTGCACTGATGAACCAAATTGTCTTCTGTCTCATCAAAAGAAGACTATTTCGGTCTCAGTACAGGAATTTTCATTAAAAGTACTTGCGCGTATGATATAATTACTTTTGTAGTAAATTTTTCTATGTACAGTCATTTTTTACATAATTTACTTTCTTACTTCTGCGTGACATCTTCAAATGTAAATTCCTATGTTCGAAACGGACTGAATCTTCTTATAAAGAGAATAAGATTCTGGAAAGCGAATTTGGTACAACTTCGCAATCTGAATCTTACGAGAAGTTGAAAATTATTAAAAAATAATATTTCACGTACGAAAATGTTCCACTTTATTTGTGTTTATCAATTTTTAGTAAATAGAAAATTTTTAGTAAAAAATTAAAATGTTGAATACAAGATATTATTAATTTCTCGGTAAACGAATTTGTCGTTAAATGAATCGGAATTTTAAAAATCAATCGTAATTTAATTGTTATATTATTTTGTTACCAAAAGACATTCACATTTAAGATTTAAATTGCGACCGTACTTCTCTTGGGAATGTAAAATAAGCGACGAAATACAAATCGTGTCTAATATAAATCGTAGCGAGAGCACGACTCGTAGGGTACAATCGTCTTGACCAAATCAGTAAGATAGTGAAAGTATACCATTGGGTCCCAGGGCTAGGGCAAAATCCTTTCATAGTGCCAGTAGCCGAGGAGAATCGAAGAGTTCGCAAGGAGGCAGCGAGCGAATGCGTTTCGATGCATATTCAACGAGGCACCGAATCGCGAGCGTTGGACTCTCCGTTGAGTTCCACGAACGTTTAGCAAAAGTCCGAGTGAGATGAACGAAGAGTCAAAGAGGTAGCAGCAGCAGCAGCAACAGCAGCAGGAGCAGAAAAAGAAAGAGGATAGAGCGATAGCATCCGTGCAGCGGAAAGCGACGGGAGCGCGTGTAAGGTGGATGCCTTGTAAAGCAGGTGTAAGGGATCTTTCTCGCGGAGGGAGAACGATCGAGAGAGTAAACGTGCAGCCGTGGGACAAGTTGCACGGTGTGTGTGTCTTCGCCTACCCGGTAGTCCTTAGATTCTCTATTCGTGTCTTCGTCGAGTCGAGCGCTCAGTCGTTTTGGCCGTTGTTGCTGCTGTGTCCGCACCGCTACAAGCTGCGCGAAGTGAAAGATGTAGAAGAGAAGGAGCGCGATGAGTCTCGTTTGGCTTCGCGGCAGCTGAATTTTCGAGGAAAGTGGCACCTGAGGTTACCCTCGAACCAGACATACAAAATAAAGACACATGAGTAGATCCATGAGATAGCACCTTGATTAGGAACGAGTAGTGATCTGCTTTCAATAAAATCTCTAAGAAATAATTAAGAAAATCACTTGAGGCGAGAAATCAATAATTATTTCTAACTGGTAGGATGATTAAAGGGTCTATACCAACAATATTTAAACGTTAATTATACTTTTGTCTACTTAAACTACCAAGCGAATTAACTAACACACATGCATAGAAAAAAACGAAAAAAAAACGAGAGGCGGAATGTTTATTAATGAAGATTATCGATGTATCGTAGCAAGTGTCGTTTGAAGCCCCAATCGCAACTGTTTATCATTTCTCCGAGGGTAGTCAAGTCGATCGTTCGTTTCGATAATTTATATCCGTTCATCGTTCGACACACGTCATAACCACTCGATGCTACTCGCGATATTCGTTACAAATTGTAATATTAATTGAAATTATCAACCCTTGACGTACGTTAGGGTTTTTTTTTCTTTTTCCTTTTCTTTTTTTTTTTTACTAAGACCAACAATGTGTACTATTCAACAGTTATAACTCTACCAAATCACAACTCTACCAAAATATATATATCTGGATCCCAAACTTGTATCCAGAAATGTACTCCCCAACTTTTAGTTGCAACGCGGTAGAGTTGTAAGCTGCTATCTAATAGAGTTGTCACCAGGTGAAGCTGGGTACCACTGTTAAATCGGGTAGAGTTGCCATCCGGAACACTCGTACTATGATAGAGTTTGAGTACAGGCTTATTTTCTGGTAGAGTTGTGCTTTTGTAGAGCTATAACTGGTTGAAATGCGAATATGCCTATCCCGCTACTTTTCAAATCTTGAAAATATCCGTTTGTGATAAATTGACTTTTATGCAATCATGGATGGCACTGTAAATATTTTACTACTTTTTAAATCATTTCTATAACGAATCGATCAGTTTGACTATATAGGATCGCTAATCGCTAAGCGATAAAAGATTTATCCTTATGGTATCTGCAAACGGAAGTAAAATCAATGGTTACATTTATTTAATATTGATTTCGTTGAATCTAACATATCATTTCAAAGACCAACCATTTATACTACTCAACAGTTATAACTCTACCAAATTACAACTCTACCAGAATACATTTATTTGGATCCCAAACTTGTATCCAGAAATGTACTCCCCAACTTTCAGTTGCAACGCGGTAGAGTTGTAAGCTGCTATCTAATAGTGTTGTCACCAGGTGAAGCTGGGTACTACTGTTAAATCGAGTCGAGTTATCATCTGGAAAACTCGTACTATGATAGAGTTTGAGTACAGGCTTGTTTTCTGGTAGAGTTGTGCTTTTGTAGAGCTATAACTGGTTGAAATGCGAATATGCCTATCCCGCTACTTTTCATAACTTGAAAATATGCGTTTGTGATAAATTGACTTTTATGCAACCATGGATGGCACTGAAAATATTTTACTACTTTTTAAATCATTTCTATAACGAAACGATCAGTTTGACTATATAGGATCGCTAATCGCTAAGCGATAAAAGATTTATCCTTATGGTATCTGCAAACGGAAGTAAAATCAATGGTTACGACATTTTATTTAATATTGATTTCGTTGAATCTAAGATATCATTTCCAGATTTCCCAGTCGACGATTACGTGTTACGTTCACTGCCAAATCCTTGATTCGACTCCCATTCCTTCCCACTGCCATTTCATTTCGATGTGGTCTTTTGTATCGTCGAGATAGTTTTGTTTCACAGTCGAGGCCCACGTAGCATTTGTTAGTCGCCGTTTAACAAGCTCTCCTTCTCCCTTCTTTCATCGCACTCGCTCCAATACGTTTCTCTCTGGCTGTTTCTCTCCGATTCTGCTTTCGTTTCATGGCACACACTCAATTCATTAACGACGACTTCTAACATAGACGAAAGGATCGAGACTCGGTATACGTGTGTCCTGCGCGATCCTCCTTATCGATAAACCCGTCCCTGATGCTGCCGGGGTGCTGCTCGTTCTCTTGTGTTCGAGGTCGTCTCGATCTCTCGCCACGGAGACAAGTGGGTTAGTTGGCTTACTCGAGATAGCGTCTTATTCGAGGAACCCCCACGATCATCGTTGCAACGATTCAACGCCACCGTTCACAATACTCGAGAGTTCTCGAAATCATCTTCACTGTACAATCTTTCTTCATCAACTCGGTAGCTGTTTCCAGATGCAAACCAGTTGTCGTTAAAATAACAACGTTCCCATTCTCATTTTTTCTTACCAACTTAATCAATCTGTTACTTTCAATTTATTTCATCCTCTGTGATTTATGCATCGGGTGTTTGTCGAGACTCGATAAAATTTCTTATGCAGCTCTAAGAATGATGATACCTTCTCGAGTATTCCGTTCCACTTCGTCGAGAAATCCCACCCACGCGTGGTTCACAGAGTTCGTTCGTTGTATAAGTTAAATTGGTGCTAAAATATTCTCGCCCGCGTTACACGGGATCCTGTCAGAAATATTTATCAGAATTTATTTTAGATTTCATTGTCAAATTTTTACTTTGAAAACGTTTGAAATTATTTATTATTTTCCGCAATCATCGGGAATGTTTTTGTGTGTAAAATTTTTCCCAATTTCTCAGGTTCTTTACCGTGTGCAATTTTCCCGGGAGTTTATCCAATTTACCGAGTGGAATTTGTGGACAGCTAGTGGTTAGTTACATGAATTTTCAGAAAGTTGGTCGAAGAATTTCTTTGAATTAATCTTACTCTCGTCACTTTTTCCCCCTTTTTCTCCAGATTTCGAAAAACGAATCAGATAACGTGCGTCTCTTCCGAGACTATGATTCTTTGCATTAAAAATTTTCCTAGATTTATCCAAATATATCGGAAAATTAATAGTAAGGGTCTAAACTTGATTAACAAGTCGGAGGTTGAATTACGAGTTGTAAGCTGCAACTTATATACAAACGTGAATACCGAGCGTCTACGAAAATATCGCGGTCATCTAGCGGTATCCATCGAAACCAAATCTATGAAAAATTTCTTCAAACTACTCACAAAATAATATAATTTTATAAATACGACATCGAACGAAAGAATTGATTCAGCATCGGTAAAAGTGTAAGTCGGTAGGAAAAAAAAAAGACAATTACTTAAAGATTTTTCATCTTTCAACAATCTTATATATGTTCGAAACAACCGTTAACTCAATCAGTTTAATATTTGAGATAGAATGACTCGTAGGGAGAAAATATAAATATTTTGAAAACAATGTGATAATTAATTCGGTATTCGTCGTCGTTTAACGAACTCTCGATACCTTCGCCACTTTGATATCTTCGAAATTATTACTTCTAGTGAAAAAATACATTTTATTTGTAGAAAATATTATCTTCACCTCACAAGAGTTCATATTTCTCAGTAATTTTCGAAGAAAATATAATAAATTAAGAAATAATGTAACAATTACTTAAGTATTTGTCATAAAATAAAAAATCTAATGTATTTTCCGAGCTGTCATTTTCTCAGTAATTTTCATATCCGAGAAAGTATGACTTGCAGAGAAAAAAATAATAATTCGACACAAGAAATAATAATAATTACTACAGAATTTTTCCTAATTCAACGACTTCCGATAATTATCCAAATACAAAATAATACATTTGTTAAATTGTGAAAAAAAAAAAACAAACAAAAAACGTAAGTACTTAATAAAAAAAAAAAATGTGTAAGAATCTTGAGAACTTTTGAGAAAATTGGTAAATAAAAAATTCAGAGAGAAATCCTTAAATATTCTTAAAGATATTTTCACGAATGGATGCTACGAGCCGTTGTCCTCACATGTGCCCACGAGATGAGGGGCTGCAGCTGAAGCAAACCGCGACGTCTCAATAAATAAGGTGTTAATTAAATAGGCATTTTACCTGAATTTATCCCTGAGCCGGTCAGGTGTCCGTTGTGTTCGTAAATAAGCCGATATTTATAGCCGGGACGACTTCTCGCTCGCTCGCTGAGGGCTGAGCTCGCTTTTATATTTTATGCCCCTGGTTCGTTCGCGTGTTGCTCCGACTCTATATAGCCACTTCCATACCGAATGGTTATATACCTGTATAGCAACCACGAATGCGACGAGAGACACGCCTTTTTACGCGTGTGATGCTAGTATTCAGTGTGTAACGATACTACGGTATATCTATGTATGCATGTCAGTGTCACCATACCAGGACCAACTACTCACGAATGCCTTGTTGGATATTCCTGGAATACTATCGTCCACCTAGAACGCTAACATATGTGACAATTATTTTCGTTTATCCAACATTTCACTTGAATATAACATAGTAAAGTCGTCAATTACTTATAGCTATATTTAATTTTGTGGTTTTTAAATAAAATACATGATTGCACATTTATATTCAACATCAACTGTATAATGAAGTGGTTTTAATGTCCAAGCCCTAAGTATTTAAATGTGCATCGCATTTAAAGTATCAAATTTAAAGGATGTCTCAACCCTTTGAATACTCCACCTCTTCGAAGTTTCTCAGTTAAATTTACAGGATAAAAGGTGCGTTCCTTGTGTTGTTTGGCGTATCGTAAATGCACAAACATACACGTACCTAAAACTGTCGCTTCGGAGTGGAGCATTCAAGGGGCACAGGGTTCGAGAGGTCCAGGATACCAACCGAGGACCTTAGATACACGGTTAGCCTGGCTCCGGGACATTATCCGCCAGCAGCGACTATCGTTTCTCTTCTTTCCTCTTATTTATCCGTATTCTTTCTTCTTTCTCGTTCTCTCGCAGTGTCTGTGCGATGAACTCGCGCGTTCCACGCGCCCGCTCGCTATAAATCTATGTAGAGTTATTGCAACGTCGGGTTTTGTCTTAATGGTCAACCCGGTAAATCCTGTAGCTGTCACTGCACGGTATGCGTGTTGAATGCGTTGCTCGTGTACCCTTGGATATTCCTTCCTCTCGTGATTTTCCGACACACCACATTCGCTATATCTTACTTGTTCTCGAACAAAATTATATATCCACTTCGTTGTGTTCCAACTGTGATTGACTCGAGGTAGATTCAGCTATGACGAAGATTTTTTTCTTATTTCCGCTTGTTGAAAATTCGGCTTGGTCTCGTATCGCACAGTCGATCTTTTTGCCAATCGATTATCGCGCACAAGTATGTATGTATGTATGTAGGTATAACCGATTTCTGTCTCGATGGAATCGAGCGAAGATGAGATGAGTGCGAGTTACCTCATCGAGAGTCTCTAACGAGCGAAGAATATCGGTGGAACGTTACGCTCGTCATGCCTTTTTCTCTTCGGTCTTCGGCCACGGTTATCGATCGTTCGATCCCTCCCAGCGCACCTCTCACCTTCTCTCAAATTCGTGCGAGCTCGGGATGCGGTATAATAATTTTGGAGCGCGTTGTTCCACGTAAATGAAGAAATTTAATTATTCAACGAACCCTCGAAGCGATTCAACGATATATTTAACTCGTATTACACGTCGTCCTTAATGGAATTTCCTTCGATTAATTGCCGTTTAGTTTGTTTTTTTATTGCTGTCTAGAGTCTACCGATGGGAATTTCGAGAACGGAATCGAAGGAAAAGGTGCGAGTAAATAAAACAAGAAAATTGCAAAGGGTTCAAACGAAAAGGAATAATTAAGAAGAGGCGAACAAGAGACACGGCCAATCGGCCACGGAAATCGGCACGCGGATCGCTAGCTTCTACGCTCATTGGCGCGCGAACGCGGATAAAGGTGCTGAACTCTTATTTTCTCTTCCCTTTCGTTTCTTACGGTCGATGAGAGAGTCGCGAGAAAAGAGAGGACGCAAGGGGAACTTTAGGTACAGAAATAACGAACATTGCGCGGAAGAGGTCCGCACGCAGGTCCTTCTTCTTCGCCGAATAAATCGGCAACAGGGAACCGGCGCACGAGATGCCCGATAACGAGACCACGCGGATATCACGCGGCTCTCACTCTTCACCACCCTGCGGCAAGAAATTTATCCACTCTTACACACCTGAGCTCCGACTATGGCTTTGCCTTTTCTCTCCCTTGCCAACAATTCTTTCCTTTCCTCGGACACTTATTTTGCTTTTGTCCGAGCATGCTCAAGAGACACGCGATTTAATTGGGCGCTGGACCTTTTGCGTATCGCTGGCTGTGTTATATGGTTCCGTAGACGTGACGATTGATGACCAAAAGCCAAAAATGTACATAGCAAGAATAATTTAATCAAATTCAAAATATCGTTCAAACATAATAATAACATTTTTTATGTGTAATTTATTATTAATAATAATAACGATAATAGCGCTTCGGGTATCTATTCCTACGTGTAAGTACTGCCTGCAATGATAGGTAAAGCGCCTGTAGATCGATCGACGGTGTACACGCTACGTTAATTGACAAGTTTAATTACAATACGCGTACGTGAGAGTGTAGATCGACTATAACTACTATACACGTATTACGCATCACGGAGATAGAAGCAAAAAATGATCGAAGTAAAATATATTGCGCACGGTGCGAACGAGCGATTTATCCGCGGTTCTTGAGACGTGTAGCGGGTGCAACAGTTGCGCGAGTGAGCGAGAAGTACGTATAACGGCAAGGGCGGTGCCTGCGGTGCACCGTAATTTGGCATTATTGGCATATTATTATTCTTAATTTGAGTGACGGAAGGATGGAATCTCGTTAAGAGAGGCGGAATCGATATTCCCGTGTGGCTTGGCCGGTCGATCGTTCGCGCAGTGTGCCCCCCACTCGGTCAGGGCTTCTCTCTCGCTCTGTCTCGCATCTCTTTCCTTCCTATACACCCTACGAGATCCCGGCATCAATCTCGCGAAAAAATTAATCTTACGGCTCGCTTTTCATATTTGGCTATAATTACAGCCTTCGGCATCGATCCGTGATCCATTCCGTACGATCTCGAGAGCTCTTCGAGCGAGCATCCCACCCCCTCCACCGCCCCTTCGTCGCCCTGGCGCAGTATACCAGAGATGGAATATATTTTTAATAAATAAAATTTTTTAAAAATCACACGAGGGAGCATAGGGCCACGCCACGATTCTTTTAATACGGTTTCGCACGAATATAATATTTCCCATATAAATTATCGGCAATTAAATTGCCGGGGAATAAAAATCAACGAGAAAACGGGAATAATCTACGGAGGATGCTCTCTGGCTGTGCGCCCCTGTTACGTAAGGTCGTAGAATTAAGGGTTAGACGTCTCAAAGGTATAACATTTTTTTCAAACGACCTTCTTCATTTAGAAAAAAATTATTACGAGGCTCTCATGGATATGCATGTATCCAGTGACCTCGGGTCTACCAGACGATCCTCGCTTTCTCATCACTCGTCCGGATGTGGTGTTTTGATTTATAACGTAGCCATCGATCGTAAGTGCATAGCACCTTCCGGTATATAGCAGAATCGATGAAATTTCTTGGTGAATTACATGTAACTTTATCTCCCAGTCCCTGTGAGGTGTTTAGATTGTTCTTAATAATAATACTAGTTTATTTCATTTTTTTTTAGATCAAATTAACATGGAAAAAAATATATTTAATGGAACTATGCTCGGTATATTCGGTAAAATATATTTTATTTATATCGATTAAAAGATTAAATATTTTTTATTTAATTTATCTACAATATGGTGTTCCAGAAAAAAAAAAAACCTAGTTAACCCTTTCCCGTCTGTTCTCAATCTTATTTCTTTCGCACTCGGTCCGTCCGTATGTTTCTCTTGATACAGACCGACGAACAGGGTGCGAAACATTTAAAATAGCGCAATGCCTATTGGCATTCTTCGTTCGTTTTCTTGCCGCGGGAAGGAGGAAAGCGCGCGCGCGCGAAACGATATCTCAGTGGTGCAGACATAAATCCCGGCACCACGTACACTTGCACGCCCCCACAGACCGCCCCCCATTAACTTTTTAATCTCTGCGAGAGCCGAGCGGGGGTGAAGGGGGAGCACCTTGCGGTGAGCTCAGCTCTTAAGGCGGAGAACTCAGTCGAACACTGCACCGTCGAGTGGTACACGGAGCGACTGTGGAAGATGCTGCGAGATCGCGTATACCAGGATCCCGAACTCTCCTCGCGGGGCTGCCTTCCGATACTTCCATCGTCGGCACAGCGTCCCGAGAACATCTAGTTAGCGTCCACTCGGACACGCCGTCTACCAGCGTATCTGTACACAGATACGCAACACCCTACGGTAATATCGAGAGACTCTCGATAACTCTCGCCACCTGGAGTAGCGGTAACCCTTAGCCAAACGTAAATAATTCCCATATAATATATTGAAAAACATATATTTAATAATATTTTAGATTGCCGTGTGATAAATTATTATTTTTTAATCTAGGAAAAACAATTTTAAGTAACAAATGGCATCGTTAATTACTGCCAATGTACAAACAAATAAGCGATGCTACGTCTACAGAATTCCGTTTAGTTATCAAAGAATGTTTACTTATTTTTTTAAATTACAGAGCTACTCATCAATTAAGTTGCAGTGCAATAAAAATGTCAAAGCATGTACGAGGTGCCCCAGACCTCGTTTAGATTTAGGCCCCGAAGTAACGCCCTATTTTTACTTATTTTCTTTTGCTATTATATGTCCAAGTACATTGTAGTATTATGAATAAAAAATGATGGAATCGATGATTAAGAAATGGATTAATTCGATCCGCAATATTTGTTACTCAATGCGATGACTTTGATTATAATCATTAACGCGTAGCTGCAGCTCGATCATCTTGGGGAACCTGAGATGGGTCCTTCCTTCAACATTTTTAGATTCCTCCACACGGAAAACCGTAGGATATCTCATATCTTGTAATACAGTGTAAATCATCGTATCCAGGTTAGGAGATCATAAATCACGATAAAGAACTTAAGGTACATCTGGTGCCTCGTAAGCCGAGCAAAAGATCGTGCGAGTGAGAGCGGCACGCGGTTAACATTAGCATAAGTGTGCCCAGGGTCCAGTCGAGGAGCAGCTTCAGCCACAGCCAGCAGGGATATACACGTCGGTTACTACGATACAAGCTGCTATACTTCGCGTACCGCAACGTGATACATCTCCGTTCGACGTGTCTACCTGTATATACGTGGTTACCTCTCCGGTACATACGTGAAGCATGAGTCCGTGCAACTCTTTGCTTCCGCAGGAGAGATCGAGAGAGCGTGAGTCGCGTCGAATTAGAGAAAATTACAGAACACCTCGTAAATACATCGTCGGCTAAGTGGTTGATTGGAGATCGTAGAGCGGCCGTACGACTACCGCTAAATTATATCCCAACGTGAGCGCGCGCGCGCGCGCGCTCGCGTTCGCGAGCCGCGGCTTTATCTCCGCGATCGCGATCGCTCTTGTAAATTAAGGCAACGATAGCTCTCTTCTGTGTCGGGTATCTCGTTCTTTCACTCTATCTCACGCTTTCTTCCGATCTTTCTCTCCTCGGTGGCGGGCGGGCGAACCGATTCTTATACCGGAAGTCGTGTACACTCAAGTGCTTTTAACCTGCTACTTCAGATTTCGACCATGCAGCCTTCAGCAGTCTTTCCCGCATTGGTAAGATCTTTTATTTTTATATTCGTTACTTTCGCTATCGATTGAAATAAACTTTTGTCACACTATCGTTAAACATTAACCAAGGGTTTGTCTGATTGTTCGAATAGTATTACTAACGACAAATTTATTGATGAGCTCGAATATTATTATATTTACAATTATAATCATTTTTACAAGAATAACGATGATAAATAAAAAATTAATCAATACGAAATGTCACAATTTACTTGTTTAAAGTTGACCTCTTAATAATATTAATCGATCAATTTCTAATGCGATTATTGACTCTCTTCGACGCGGGTGATAATCGCAAACAGTGTAAAATATTTATGAATACAATCTTTTGTTGTGGCAATAAGATTGATAGCACACAAGGCTAATTACTATATTGTTTGAATGACGCAGCTGTCTCAGTCTCAAATGATTATTCGCTGGAGAGATGAGACTGGATGGGATGAGGGCTTGAACCGAACAAGCCGATGCACCAGCCGAGATATATATATATATATTGCACCTTCGACACACCGCGAGCGTTCGATCCCTTTTGTTCATTCCTCCTCCACGCGTACGGTCCGGACGCCCGGGTTCCGGAGGCTGCATCAAATGGTTCGGCAACTTTAACAAGAATTTTGAGAGTGCCCAGTGCGAAAGAAAGATGAAGAGAGAAAGAAGGAGGATCGGTCGCTGACGTTGCATACGGCGAGAGTAAGTAGGACGGGATGATATCCGTTGTCTCGTTGCTCTTCTCCCTCCTCGCCAAGTCCGAGACAACCCTCTCTCTTCTAACCCATCATTATCGACAATTTATCAATAGCCAATAATATTATATTAAAACGCCGCTCACCATGTACGCGGCCAAGTCAGTCAGTCTCTCTCTCTCTCTGTCTCTCTTCCTCTCACGTCGGACTTACGGGCTCGCTTTACTTCCCTTCATCGTCGTGCACCACGCGCGCAGAGAGCGAAATATTTTTCGCGCCCTTCGTTTCTACCCGCATCCTCCTCGATATATGCAGTTGGTGTGCGCACCCTGATCTGCACTTTGTGCGCAGTGAAGGATCCGTGCCTACGGGCTCACCGTTTCGTTCCCTTTCTCGCTGCTCGCGCTATTGCCAATGCGCGATATTTATGTTGGCACGATCATAATAATGTTTATGTTGCACCCCGCCGACGGGAAACGAGAACAGAGAAAAAAAGGACCGCAGTCTTAAGCGGAATCTTCTAATCAGATTAAGAGTGTGGGAGGGCGCGAGAACGCGAGCGCGAGGAGTCTTGTTAATCGAGAGACCTGGATCAAGAGATTACAAAGTTTAATAAAGAGGACCAAAATCGCTTTTTTTTTTTTTTTTTAACCATGTCATACAATTTTCTATGAAAAATATGTCCAACACAACCCACGATAATTATTGTTTTAATTAATATTTTAACTATATAGCTTACCAATATAGGGTATCGGCGACCCCAAAAACATACAAAACAACGTGAAAAAAGTATGATAAGCCAAGATTAATAAAATGAATTATTAATCATCGAAAAATTAATAAAAATATCATATTTAAATTAAATTAAACGACTTATAGTACGTTGAGTCTTGCTTTACCCATAATTAGATACAAGTTATTATTCTTCTCGATAAATTATTATATTACTTGTTAAATCAATTATTAATTATTTTTAATCAACTAGTTCAATTCTCATACATAGAAATAATGAATTTCACCTACATTATCTATGCAGTCATGGATACAACTAGAAGCAATAATTTATCTTCTTATGCATACAAATATCTAATTATTATACCCAAGTATCTGTGAAGGAAAATTTTTACTTAAAGAATTTGAATCAAGAGTCTCAAAGTATATACCGAGAAAATGCGATGCAGTTTTTTTAGAGACTATTTTTAGTGAGCTAACCGCCAAGTATAATACAGCGAGATGATACAAAAATGAGTTGGTTAACTCTCGTCGGCACGTCCCAGCGCTATTCCACTTCCATCACGATATTTACCATAGCTTTTTAAATCGCTCGGTGCGACGTAAATTCTCGGCAATCTCACCGACTATGGCTAAACTCCTTCGCGTACCCCTTCCCCATAAAATTCCATCCTCGTTACATTCAGAGCCTCTTAAAAAGGGTCACCCTATGCGAACGATGCACCTCCTTCTGTTCTTTAATCCTCCTCGAAATGTTTACTCACGACCCCATTCTTTAAAACGCAATTTTCTTAACCCTCTGGGAATCTTTTGAAACTCGCTTTTATCCCACAACCAAACTTTTTGAGTCAACAGCATGTAGCACTCTTATCGATGATACTTCTAAATTTAAGAAAAACACTGTGCACGATTCTGTATAATAAATAATAATATTAGTATACGAAATATTGGAGACATTCTGTTTCTTTCACAAATTTTATTTATTAGCTTAATTTTTTGTTGTATCTTATTCAACAATAACTTTCCGTAGTAAACTTGAAAGGCACTTTCGCGTGACTGATATATGTATAATATTTAACTTCTACTCGAGAAAAAAAGGCACTCGGACTCGTCAATTATTGTTTTTCTTTTCTTCGTTTTTTTTTTTGTTTTACATTACGTTTGTCGATTATCTGTTACGGAAGGTGTAATTCGCCTTCGTTCTTCTCATTCGTCAGTCAAATGCGCGCCCAACTGTAGTATAATCGTATACTATATCCATACACGTACTCTGGTTGAACGCGGGCAATTTGCCCGACTCGCACCCCGTCCGCGCGTTCGTCGTTAAAATACGAGCTCACAGTTCACCACGAGTAACTTGCACAGGCCGTACGCCTCATTTACATATGGCGCCGAGTTGCATCGCGCGCTTTGCCCCGATGCATGCGCGTTGCAATGCGTGAAATAGATATAAGCGATGATAGAAGCTGCTACAGGGCAGCGAAGAATAATGGAAACCAAACAATGCCTCGAGTAATTATGTAATTCATATTTAAATTGCAACGTGTGCTCGACCCGCTGGAAAGTGTACACTATAAACTGAACACCTCTTAGCCTGCTGAAGGCTTCACCGGGAGAATGCTTGGGCCGGCGCTCGCATAGTTTGCATAGCTCGACACCGCGCGAATTTTCAAACAGTGAGCCGAGAAACCTTCGAGATCTCTAATTGCACCGGAAATACTATAAGGCCCTGGCTTGGATTTAATAATCCGTAAAAGTAACGGTTTTGCAAAGTCGAAAGACAAGCGTGAATAATAATCGACGATGTCTTATGTCGTTTCAAGAGATCATCGTCTAAATAAATTGAAAAGAAAATAAATAAACAATTACGAGCCCTCTAAAAGAAATATTTTATAAAAACCATTGACACTGAATTTTATTTTCATGTAATTTTTTTACTGTTACATAAATTAATGTCTTTTTGTATTTTATTTTTTAACCAATCGATTATCTGATCTTTGAACATATTTTCGAAACTTGTGGAAAAAGAAGGATCTTCGATGACCAAAAATATTATTCCAGGAATATTATTTGAGATAAAATGTTTATAAAGATTTTTGGGACACTGCTACATCGAGAGAAAAAGTTTTATTGAATCAGATTTTATTGAAATCTTGAACTATGAAACTTTTATTTACCGTCAATGAAAAAATATATTTAAGTAAATACTGAATCTTTTATTTAATTGATCGCAAATTGTATTAAATGCGGTGGCATTGAATCAATGAAAACGATATTAATATAGCCTACTAATCGCTTTTATTTACTTCAATGAAACTTTTACTTGTTGCTCAGTCTCATAATGATAACAGGATGTATTTCGTTCAAACCCTAAATTTTAAATCTCTCGAGCGAATCTAACCAAATTCTGTAATCCCTGGCGTGCCATATTGGGCACGTTCACTTTGGATGCTTGTTCCTGCGTTATTTTACTTCAAAAGAGTTAAGAATAAAGTGTAGTAATAGAAACATCACAATGAACCAATTGTTTTTGAAAAAAAAAAACGGTGTTTTGTTGCGTTTTTGGTTTGGAAAACGCGCGCATGGTGCGTGTGGCACACACACACTTGAGCAAACAAACAAACAAATAATATAATGGTATTTTGGCATCAGAGAATACAAGTTTTTTTATATGGGTTTATAAATAATTTGTGATGTTAATCTATGATTATATTATAGGTTATGTTTAATTTTTGCGTGCTTGCCGTGCTAACCGAGGAAAGGTTCGAGGATCCGTTTAATGTTCATTTATTATTGGACATCTTTGAATGTAGTAACGTATTCGTGAACACCAGCCTCCTTCAAAAACTTCTCCATTTTGGATAACAACCTAACAATCGGCGTTTCACCAGGTTCGCGCTCTTATATTAGAAATTATTAGAAAAAACAAATCACGTCTCCCATCAAGCGGCGGCGCGAATGATGCCATCAAGTAAATATCTCTTTGAAATGGTGATTGCAAATATATTATTCATTTGAATAAAATATGAATGAAAGAGATTCTAATGTGCCGATTAATTCGAATAAATCAAATGTTTTCTCTCGGTGTAAACGAATTGTCGCTAAAAAAATTCAGTTTCGTAATAGTCGATCGTTACTTTCTGGAAATAATTATCAACAAAAACCGATGCATGAATATTAAAATAAGAAAAATTCTGTATCCCATTGAACTGGATTCGTAACACGTTGATTAAAATCGTATTTACAATCTACAGTTTATAAAACAAGTACAAATAGTATCCGAGAGAATAATATAAAATCCTTTGGTGAAATAGAGAAATTGCAACTTTATTGTTAAACTCATTATTTATGTCTTGAAAAGATGGAAATAGCAGCTCGTTGTTCGTGTCTCGAACGAGTACAGTAGAACATAAATAAGATGGTGGCCATGAGGGCGCGGATTGTACAGTTCTAACGCGAGTAGCTTCGTGCCGGTGGGTGAATACAGTTCTTCGCTCCTTTACCTCGAGGGCGGAGAAGCGAGGAGAGTACGTAAGCCCCCCACCCCCCCCCCCACCCGCCCCCGTGCGCTCATGTCGGGGGTAAGTTATGACTTAACGAGGGGTTGGCGTGAGCGCGATTCTCGCGGTGCGAGAATGGAGGACTGCGCCGCTGGACGAAAGTATATGTACGGACCAGAGTGTTCGAAGCTCACCGACTTCGCTTTAAATGGGTGGCTCTGATTCTCATACTCGCGAACGCTTACACTTATAACCAACGCGGTCGCGAGGTACGTGCTTAATCGGGGGCAGACCACCTCCTCGTTCCCTCTGCCACCGGACTTTCCTGTACG
Source organism: Cylloceria caligata (assembly GCA_963942595.1). Taxonomy (NCBI): domain Eukaryota; kingdom Metazoa; phylum Arthropoda; class Insecta; order Hymenoptera; family Ichneumonidae; genus Cylloceria; species Cylloceria caligata. Next base: position 14,089,506 of record OZ012704.1, read on the forward strand.
TATCGAGGATTCATGTTGCCACGCTCAGGGAGCTGGCTGTTCTCGATAAATTTCACTTCATTAAGAGAAATAAAGGGGAGAATGTATAAACTGTACAATATGAGGTTGGGTGCTTGACAGCGATGTAAAAAATTGTAGTAGGTCTGAGAAACGTTTTTTTTTTTTTCGCAATCCTTCGTCACCCTAACGAAGGAAACTTTCGAATTTACGCAATGCCTTAACGAGACCCTCGGCTGAACTCTGTACTCTGGTTAGCTATTCTCTTAAATTTGTCACGGTTATATACCTGCAGTGGGATTCTTGCGTGAAGGACGATTAAAGAACACGGGAGGAATGAAAGAGAACGTGAAAAAAAGATCCCAAAATCAAAGAAACAATGAAACGGACATGGATCCGGGTTATGCGGCGGTCTCGCTCGCTGTAAAACAACCCTCGACTCGATGGTCACCCGGTTCTGGCGCATCTCGAGTTTACAGCATCGGAGAAAAAGCCGAAAGGCTGCGGGGGCGCTAGTCTCAAAGAATCGAACAGAAACCGAGTTGAGACGAACAGCAAGGTGCGGCTATTGTCTTCGTGTCGCGAAGTCAAGGGTGCAATAAAAAAGAAAAAAAGAGGCGCGATGGGCCAAAAGGCAAAAAAAAAAAAGAACAGACCGCTCACACAGGATCTTACGTTGGTTTAGGGTTAGCCCTTAAATCAACCCCCAGACGAGCGAGATTGCGGCATCTATTGTCAAAAACTTGTTTCGTATAGATTGTTCGCTGAAACGCGCAGTTTTCCTTCGCTTTCGTTTACAAAACCGAGACACTTTGCCGGACTCTGTGGCGCCAATAGTCAATGAGATCGATCAACCAGCATCCGTAGTTTGTCTTAACTTTTTACAAAATCTCAAATGCACTACGACTTATTTTTCTTTTTATTGCTACGTACGATCAGTGTCCTTTACATTTTAATTGTCCAACAAAGTAATCTTACAATGAAGAAATATCAAATAAGCAATCGCGGAATATCATTAATAAAAATTGTGGTACATTTATAAATCTACCATTAATTTTTCTTTTGATTAAATAAAAAAACAACTCTACAGCGAGTCAAGTCCGCAAAGCGTATCTAGACGAAGCGAAGGATCTGCTAACAATTACCAAGCTATATGGTAAAAACTAACAAGACAATATGGTTTAAATAATATTAACATCTACGTTTTAGTTTAAAATGTCAAGGCACATAAACAAATGTAGTAAATGACTGCATTTGTGAAGAAGATCAGTCAGAGAGACGATGCGAATCAAAGATTTTCGTATTGATAATCTAATCGGAGTAATAAATGAGTGTAAGGTTCACGAGGGACAGAATTTATACTGTCAGGGGGTTGAGAAGAAAAAATAACGAGTTGTGTGAACACACGAACGATTAGACCGTAGACAATATTAAAGTTGAAGCTAGAGGTAAGGTGGTACACGTTGTCGAGTTTTCTCGATATAAACGGTTGACACTGTACGACCACCATCACCATCGCCTCGTTCTCTAGTTGACCGATCAAAAGATATCGTCCTTCTCGTTGCCATACTAATGGACGGTAACGTACGCGTTCGTTTATTCGAGCGTTCGATATTCTCGAGGTCGCGAGAGCTCCTCTTTATCTAAACGCGAATAATTATCTCCTACGTGATGTCCGTCAGGTGAAATGCGATTGTACGTGGGAGATAACGAATTCTATGCTAGTATGTGTATAGCTATGCATATAATATACTTTACCCAACGTCTCACCACCCTCTGTATTTTCTTTAACGAGATTACTATAGCGTACAGAATAATATACGCAAAGGTCAGAAAAAAAGAGGACATTATCCTCATATATTTTCCTTTCTATTTTGAAGAACGGCTTTTGCATTACAAAATAAATTGCAAATCACAGAGTAACACTGACAAGAAGAAACTAAATAAAATGTTTATTTAACTTATAATTTATCTGATACAAAAAAAAATTGTTGGATTCATTAATGAGATACTCGTTATTTCGAAGAAATTATTCTCGCGGTGTACGATACGTCTCAAACAATTTGTTCTGGGAATTGGAACATTTCAACTTGACACCAAATATGTCGGGTTCGTCCTGTGAGTGAAAAACTATTTTTTTTTTTAACATACATCGACAATTTTTGTTGTATCATTATTTTCAAATATTTTTTTGCTACAATGTATTCGATTTGAGGATTAGTGCAGTATTAATATATTTGGTATTTTCCTTATGGGACGAACATTTATTCACGCGAAGAGTTCATCATCAACCGCGCCGCTGCTAACCCGATGGTTGCACCCCGAAGAATCGCTCCATATAATGAATAATTTAGGTTGCGAACGATCGAGGGCCGTCCGGTCGACGGGCCAGCCTGTGCACGCCATCGTCGTGCGCGGTCAAGCAAAAACTAATGCCTGCCCAGATAAATGACCGATAAACCAGCAAGATTACGATCTAGATATAACTACTCGCGAACGCGTGTGCTTCCTCGCACCCCTTGGCCTGGGTGCACACATTCAGAACAGGAGCAGAGAGCACCAGCCTCGCTGTTAGACCTCACGCGATCCGCTTAGTCGTTAATACGATTTATCTACGTTATCTGGAGCAACGAAAGATAGCCTTAGATCTACTACTGAAACGATATACCGACAATACGAAACGAGAAAGTGCTTCGAACGAACTCTCAACCATGAATCTTCATTTTATCGTAAGATAACATATTTAAAAATCTTTTAAACCTCCAAAAATGTGAAATTATCGAACAAAACCGATAACAAAATTACTCGAAGCGTTTTCGATGCTAAAATTATTTTGTTTCTGCGGTGAAAACAATGTGAACATTACTGGAAATTATATTTAAAGTCCAATCAGACTAATTTAAATCTGGAAATATGTTCAACAATTTTTATTCAACACGATTGCTCATGTTTATTAAATTTTCTTCCACAAAATGTGATTTTTAATCAGTTAAAATTTTTTCATTTATTCATTTTACATCTAAATACCTGAAAAGATAATATAAATACAAATGTTGTAGATTTCTCGTCTCGACTATAAGCATTCGCATTTTTAAATTACTAATTTGTTTTTCGAATATACTAAATGGTCATTTGCAGGCGAATAAATGGCGTTTTTTTCGAACGAACGTTCAAGTATTAATTAATCGCACAACCAGAACCCGTATAATAACAAAAAATCGATCGCTTCTCTTCAAAAGCCGTATTGCGTAAACGTCAAACGCAAAGATAGACGCGTTTCCTACTTTTTTCAAAAGCGGTCATGCATACAGTTTTGTCTGGTTCGTTTTGTGAGAGCAGAATAAAAAAGCAAGTAGCGATAACGTCAGGAACAGAGAGCGCGTGACGCACGCGTTTGCTTTGAAGATTTCATCGTAAAAGTCAAAAGCCATCTAGCTCACTTCATTATACGTTGTACAGAGAGTAACCCGATTTTGTTTTTCAAATCAAAATGTCATCAATCCTGCATTGTCAATTCCATAAATGGAATTATCGTTTCGTTATATCGGAGTTGAGAAGAACAACGATGAGACGAAATGCGAGGTCTAGTGGAATGGAAGAGACTGCTGATAACAATTCATTTCGCATGGTCTCACACGCATATACAGAATTCTCTATGTTGCATCTCGTTGGACTCGTCTCGTCTATCAGCTGTCTCGTCTATCAGCTGTCTCTCTCTCTCTCTCTCTCTCTCTCTCTCTCTCTCTCTCTCTCTCTCTCTCTCTCTCTCTCTCTCTCTCTCTCTCTCTCTCTCTCTCTCTCTCTCTCTCTCTCTCTCTCTCTCTCTCTCTCTCGTCTCTCTTATTGTCGTTTCCATTCGTACCGGTAATGGATACTCGAAAGATTACTCGTCGACGTCGTCTCTGTTAATTGACAAGGCCGAACGAACCGTGACTACGTCGCTCGACGCCCGTCGTCGCTTTTCAGACGTATAGTCCTGCGCTTTTCTGTTTTATGCGGCAGAAGGGTCGCTAGAGCGAACGAGATCCGAAAGACGACGGCAAAACCCTCTCCATGCTTAAACGAGAGACCGAGACGTGCCGACGTCAAAAGTATCTTGAATCTCTTTTATCCCCTTCGTAAGCAAACTTTGAATGCCGAGAAAGAGAGAGAAGTCTATGCACCAACGAAATTCCATTAATTCGGTTGAATATTCTGGTTAGAATACTCTGCTATGTGTGCGAATGAGTCTGATATTTTTATAAAAGGCATTAAATTCGATCAAACTCATGTGTCTCTTCCAATTTGAAACGAGTTATTTTCTTCGGGAAACAAGTATGAAAAACAAATCGAATGAGACAATAGAGTAAAACATTGTAGAGAAGAGTGATGATTGATTGGTAAGATATTATTAATACAGGTGGAAATAAAATATTGAATAGAAAAAACTGTGAATTGAATAGATAAAATGCTGGTTAGCAATTAGCAATTTCATTGCTTTCTTCGGAGAAGATTGATTGTCACTCTGACATAATTTTTATGGAAACCTCAAGTAATTTGAGGTTTTCTGATAATTTATCATTAGTCATTAACCAAAACATTGATGTATTTTGGGAAGGGCATTGTGTAATTATTTGTTTTTATTCTTCTGGTCTCAAAACTACCAACTGGAAGCTATTCACTGATTAAAAATCTGACAATATTTTTATAAAAACTTAAAGTTGTAATATAATTTTTGAAAAATGTTTTTTCTGATAATGGATATGAAATGTATGATCAACCGATACAAATACATTGATGTATTTAGTCTCAGCAATAGCTAATTAGGATAAAAAGTCTATAAATCAATACCGACTAGCCATTTGATTATTTCCAAAGTTCCGTCTCGCGCTTCCTGGACTTCCTGGAGTACCGCGAGATCTTCCGTGACGTAAACACGTTGACGTACCGTACTATAAACAGAGTGGTATCCAGTTATCTCGTAGCAGTGCGGTAAATAGGTATCCAAGAGCGATTGACGAGATTTCCCAAGGCACATATACACGCACTCGAGTTTTGTACGTTGAGTGTAACGAGCGTCTGGTCGATGTCTGTCAATCGAGATCGGTAATAACCCGTTTGTTGCTGCCACTGCTGTACCGTTGCCGCTTCTGTGAGAGCGATTGATTCACGATATCGATCCGGCCGATTATTAAATAATCTATAGTGTGTCTACATACCGAGTTGACGATAGACGCTGTAAGTAATATGCGGAATATTTTGTAAGGATCGTTGACTCATTGACGCTGCAGCGATGACCGTAATTGATACGTCGATTAATACACCGGTTGACATTGCTATTTTTTTCATCAATCAACTTCCTCATTACTCGCAAACCTCCGTTTAACTCAAGGGCTAACAAGACTGCACACGTCATTATTATAATATCATGCGCAGCCACCTGGTATCTAGATTTTCTCGAAGTGTCTGAGATAATAAAAAAGAAATAAAGACATTGACTTGTTAGTATTTCTGTCCGGCGTCTCTCGCCACACGTCTATCTCCAGCAGCGAGATAACTCTTACGCCCGTTATGATAATTATTTATTCACGTATGCGTCTAGGCTCCACGGAAGTGAGAAGGAATATATCATTTATCATGTCTGGCATGGCGTGAGAATGTGTAACTATACGAATCTGATCGATCAACACTTTCTTATGCAAATCAAATGATTATTCATTTACTCATGATCTCGAAATCTTGCAAAAGATTATTTACTGAGATTTAAAAAAAAAAATTGTAATTATGTCAAAGCGGTGTATTTTCTTTGAGCATTGTTTATTCAATGAGAACGCGAAAGGGCGTACATCGTACGTCGAAGAAAATAGAATCGAAGAACGAAAGTAAAAGGTCATTGGCCCGCTCGCACTTTTGCACCAATGTACACGTTTACGGCGTGCACTTTCGAGTCTTTCGTCGGTCGCATATGCGGCGGGTGCATTCGGCGGGCACGCGAGGGGTTGCACCGAGCCGACGCCCGTCTCCGAACGATGGACAGGGGACCAGAGGGAAGAAGGGCACTTGGAAAGGGGAAGGGGCAGAGGGGGCAACAGCGGCGAACGACGCGCAGGGCGGGTGCGGGCGAGGAAGGTTTACTAGAGCGTTGAAAATTGAAAATTCAAAATGGCCGATATTTCCGCTCGAAGGAATTAAAACAAAAAGTTGGCCGGCGTTCATTATGACATGCATCGCTGTACGCGCACTGTGATTTGCGCTCTTTCCTTGCACAACGCACTGTCCCGCTGCTGTTCGTACGAGTTTGCGTCCGTATATGTATCCACGTACGATTCACGCGCTTCAACACAGACAAAGAATAATATAACATCATATGTGTACCACAAACGCGCACGACGTGTATAAACCATCCTTCATTCTTTATGTCGCCCACACCGACACCATAAACCTCTCATACTCGAGTAATTGAGTGTCCTATCGTTTCTCAGGATATCCGCTCAAAACGTATAACTGCACTGTGCCTCTGATGCATTTGCGCGAAATGTGATAGCCCGTAGAACCTACGTGATGCTAAAACATTAATCATACGAAGAAGAAAAAATAAATATGTAATACAATGTAACGTCAAATATTTTTTTTTTTTTTCAAACTTGCGCGGGAGTAATACCTTTAAAAATAATCGTAGTTAGCCATTTGGAAACATTATACATTTCAGATAAGTATCGCACGGCTTAAAAAATGCGCGCTCTGAGAAAAAATATATTAAATTAAATATTTATAGCAGCAAGTATTTGATAAATTCAATTAAAATTTCTTTCATTCCAGACGATTTTATCAGTAACAACCAATTGGTATACGCAGTACCATTATTCTTCCAAGAAATTAAAGGGCCTATGATCCGGAGGAACTCTGGACAATGCTAAAATGTAGATGTTCGAGAAAATGAGAGTTCAACTTGGTTTCCACGTATTAAAATCGACGGACCCGCTTGATTAGCCCCCGATCGGTACCCCTCGATGACAACCACGCGTGTACCTAATGGTATTCACTCACCAAACGCATTTACTTCGTTGTTGTTTCCACGAGTCAAAGCAATCAGCCCACAAATGTCATCCAGCTTCCACACAGGGATTCAAACAAAATACGAGAAAACGTATCGATACGGATATCGCGAGAACGAGACAACAACACGCGAACATAGCAACATCGGTCCGATTGCATGCATTCATAGGGGGTGTACCCTTTCTGTTCTTTGCCTCTTTTACAGCTTTTAACTCGGTTGTGAATATGACGGGTGCCAACACAGAGAAAGATATAGAATATCCTTCAGTGTTTTCAGTGCCCAATCCAGCGATGGGGATTGCGGTGGGCCCGGTGATGATCGCATCAGTATTACATAGTATTCGTAATAAACACAAGAGAACAGTATTCGTATAGCGCAGCAGACGATCGCGAGGGTAGGATATCCTTTTCGGCGGTGCTGCTTGTGCTGCCGGTGATCCTGGTGGTGCGCCCAATGTGGCGCGTCGAATCCAGGCATCCTTCCATTCTCGCCGGATTCCGAGCGTGATTTTTGCACAATGCCCTCAGTCCTGGGGCTCTTTTGTTTTAAAATTATCAACGCGTGTCAGAATGCAAGGGAGAGTGAGGCTCCAGCGAGATATTTCCACTCCCGTTGCACCTCGCTGTGTATATATTCCTACGTTTACAACAAAGAATACTACGCTCGAGCGTACTTTTGACTCTGCTACAAACTGCATTGATATCCTCCTGTGAATATATATATATATACATATATATATATAGACAAGGAACGTATTATCTGTCGACGAGTCCGGGGTTTGTTGCGACATAAGCGGGTGACGATCGAGCTAGCTCAAAAAATCAACAATTGCGAATAGATCATTTGCACTCTGATTCTCAACGATTAATTAATCGAATAATTCAATCGTATCTCAATAGATTTAGAAGAAATAAGATGCTTATACAAAATTGGCGTTTACAAGCGACGAAACCAACGTGACTGATTATCGGTGAATCGCCGACCATCAAGAGGGTTGAGAGTGTGGCGGACCACGAAATCATCACACGCTATATACCTTTTTCTCAGGCTAGCTTGTGACTCCCGATACGAACCTGTAATTACCTCAGAGACTTTTAAAAAACTTGTAAAAATAATGCTATAAAAATTGACGCAATTAGCCCCGAGCTCCACTTTGTATATTTGAATTTTAATTTCATATCCATGTTCGCATACAATGTTTCCAGACTACTGGTGTACGCGCACAAACGTTTTGTATCTCAGCAAAACGATAGTGCTTGGATTCGTGTGCGTAATTCGAAACATTTTCCCTCGCGACAGAGAGCTTTACAGTTTCACGTGTTACTTTTACTGCTTTAACACGAGAGACTTGTGTGTGAAAATCATGCAGATTCGCAGCACCCGTGGATTCGCAGTGTTTTACACTGTTTTGTATAGGTAATCGTGCAATATCCAGGCATTGTACGCGTGTACAGATATATCTGCGCAGTGTAGATGAATGCTTCCGTGCGTTTTCGTTATGTTGCCATTTGTTTATCTCACTCTGTATTTTCCTCTCGCCAGAAATACGTATAAACGTGTGTATGCATGTTTGTAGACATCGAACTCTCGCGTTTCTCGATGCTGGACACTCTCGTACTCTCTGTTTTGCATGCGTATCTCCGGCTCAATGGGGCTTTCCACTCGACGGAATTGAAAAGCATTTTATGCAATGCTCCATGCTAACGCCCATTTCATCGTACACAGCCGCTGGGGCTATCGTCCACACGCGTTACTTTGTACTCTGTACATACGAGATTGCAACGAGTATACGCGTTAATCGTGTAATGCAATGTCCACGAAGCATCGTACGAGTTTATATCATTGCAATTCAGTGAATACCTTTTAAAAACTTAGTCAATATTTTGTATAGTGGTAAATAAAAAAAGAAGAGATAATATTTTTACATGATATATTTTTACATGGCAATGACAATTAAGGATTTTAACATTTTCGCAGCATAGGTTGAATGAAAAATTTGTTAACTTTATTGAGAGCGTAGGACAAAAACTAACAAAATTATATTATTTATCTCCGAGAAGTGCGCAATAATTTATATTGTTGTCATAATGAATACAAACCCAATGACAAAAAGTGATCAAATAAAATTCTGGTGCCTGTAAGTAATTGTACAATTGTATAGACAATTAAGTAACGCAATAAAAATTTATGTACGTAATTAAATATTAACGTACTCCAAAATTATTTTCGGATAATTAAAAAATTAACTTTGATCTCTATTCGGACATTGAAACTTTATTAATACTTTATAATTATCGGAGCTTTTAATAACAATAATTGCAATAATTTATAATGTTTCAATGACAATTACAATTATAAAGATAAAAGAGGATAAAATAAAATTCTAATGCTTTTAAATATTTGATCAATTGAACAGAAAATTAAGTAACTCGATTAAAATTTATGCAATTAAGAAAAAAATATAATTGGATCAATAAATTTATTATTGTACTCCAAAATTAATTTCGGAAAGTTTGTACTTTCCGAAATTTCTCTTGACATTTCTCTTGACATTGTTGTCAAAGAGAAATCAGCTTTGTTCTGTATTCGGATATTAAAACTTTGTTAAAACTCTATAATTCTCGTAGATTAAGGTGGTTACTTCGCAGCACTAAGTTACATATCGGTTCATCATGAAATAATTGAAATAAAAGATCTTGCAATATTTCATTAATTATAACACTGAAAAATATCTTTTTAGACGTATTAATTAATAATAATGTAGTGTTTGATAATTTGCTAATTATCATGATGATAGTGCGATGGGTCTCGATTTTTTCGTTCGCCATTTTGGCGACGAACATTTGACAAAAGCTATACGCGATTTGAACCTTCGCTCATTTAACTATAAATTTCAGAGCAAAATATGCGGTAAGCCCGCTTCTTTTCGAGATATCTATGAAATCCGGAAATTTCAGAGAATATTTTAGTGTATCAGTTATGTTTATTTTCAATCACCAAGGATATACGTTATTCGTTGAGGGCGCTGATGACGTCGCACGATTTTCTATAAGAGACTACGTTAAAGCTCGACCTATTTCTTGTAAAAAGCCGGTAATCTCATCCGGTTTATTATAATAAATTCAAATATACTTATCTAATACTCATTCTCATGAAAGGACTACCTTAATATACCGATGCATTCATCCAGAAAGTCAAGAAACCAGACGGAGTAAGAGAGAAACCAGTGAGTTGAAGTGAGAAAATACGAGATAAAGATTAACTGTCGTGCGTTTAAAGTCGCGCAGGTGGCGTAGAAAATCAACGAGCAGCGAACACGCAGGCGGGGCTGTCCGACGAGGAAATACCGGTACCCAGCACGTACATACAATAACTGCTACGAGAATCTCCTTAGGAAATATATGATTCGCGTTCGCGCGCGCGCCCCTATGAGAGCGCTTGAGAAGGATCGCGAGCTGAAGCGGCGCGTGGCGCCCGAGCATATATAAATACCAACGCGTAGGGTATACGATCGGTAACAAGTGGCAAAACGCGAGCATTAGCATGCTCGTTACGTACTTAAAACGCGGTTCCGGTGATCAGCTGCCGTGAGAGAGCGAGCGCCAGCTCGAGTGAGCGAACTGTATACCACTATTTTCGGCAATAATTCGCGACTGGAAGGCCCTTGGCCAGCCGCAGGCTACCACGCGATTTCTCCCACTCTTATGGATCCACAAGACCCTTTACGTCCCAAAGATACCGAAAGACAAAGACTATAAAATAGGGTGGCTCTAAACCACGCTGTCAAATTAATAAGTTGTTCTTTTCTATTTGATTACTTGAAGGTTAACGAATTATTCTCGCGAATACTGTGGGTTGTGTCATAATGTTCAGAACTTTCTCAAAAATTATAAATAGTTATTATATTTTCAGGTATTTTTTTGTTTGTATCTAAGTGATCATCGAATTACTCGTCTCTCGACACGAATAAAATAATTTTCTAGAACTTGAGACACGGGTGAAGATATTTATTTATTATTTATATATTTATTTTATTTAGCCCACAATTGATCTTAAAATTTCATTAACCGTGAAAACTCAATATTTTTTAAAATACGTTGTATCCGTACATCGGATATCTTCAACATCTTCATTTAGAAATATGTACTGCAGAGTCTGATAACCGTAAAAATAAAAATAAGCACAATCTGATTAATAAAAACGATCTTGAAAGAAAAATTAAAATTAAAACCTTGCAAATTGCTTACTCATTATTTTCTATTTTTTTTTATAATGGGAATTCTATGAGGAAGTATAGTACGTTGAACAAATTGTACTTTCTCGTAGAGGAAGTTGCGTGAAAAATGGTAAAAAATGAATAAGCAGCGTCAAAGGTTTCACTTCTCATACTTATTTTTAAATATTGTAGAAACTAAAGTATAACGAAAATTGAGTTATCGAGAGTATAAAAAATTCTGGAAAAACTTATTGCGCACCTCATGTAAGAAATTCTAGATCAATTGCTCAAGTCATTTACGAACTTTTATGTTTGAAGGCATTGGCAATCGTGAATCCGCAATGTTCTATACAATTTGAACGTCACTGTCGATCTTAATCAAATATTCTACCAAATATCTCTGAACGTTATTGGTTAATACGTGTCAGAAGTTCTAGTTCGTTTCGTCAATTATTTTCAAAGTTAGGAGTGATTGAAATTTAAATAATATAAATTGATATAAAATCCAAATCTTTACCAAAAATTGAACATCCAGTACCACTGCATATTTGCATATTTCTTTACAAAAATTTGAGTTTAACTTATCAAGGTTTACGGGAGTTGGAGCGACAACATACATTTTTCTTAAAATGAAATATCCTGTAAAATCCAAACGCTTTTATGAATTTTTTAGCAAATGCAATACCAAACATCCAATATTTATTATCACCGCATTAATTAAATGTATTTTTTTTACAATACACGCACAAAAAGTCTGTGAAGTGTAGTTAAAATGGCGCTTTTTGGTAAGACGTGCAGAACAAGTACTGCGCATGATGCGTAAATCATACTAATTACTTTTTCATGCGCTTTTACCACACTACAGGTATGAAAGGGGGGAGACATTTGTTTTTGTGCATTGTTTGTTATTGTTATGTGACACTCTTACAAAAAAATGGAAACTTGACGCAGAGTGTCAATTAGGCCCCAACACTCGTCGAAATTCTGCTTTTTCGCACTTGTATCGCAAAGTACTTTTTTGTAACACGTGCATGAAAAGTCGTCTTTTGTATGACAGTTTCGTTAAACAAAAGTAGCTAATTTCATGTCAGTATTGAAAATAATCGTTTATCACAATATTAACGAGAAGAAATACATTTTTTTATACGCTTCTTGATTTTTCCAATTCATTTTTCCAAGTGCGCAACGGTCGAAGATGCCTTTGGCGATGAGTGACATACAATGCATTTAAAAATAATATCAATTTCGCGTTTTATAAATCTTTAAAAATCGATGAAGCTAAATACTAAATATCATCGGACATGTTTCAAATTTTACAAAGCTCATTCATTCGTAATAAATGATAAATAATTGAATGAGCACTTAAATCTCGGAACAAAAATTATCCTGAAAACAGGTATTAATCAGAATTTTTATAATCATTGAAGATTAACTAATCAAAAGTATCATTACACAATCCGCAGTCGTCGCGAGAATCATTATTCTTCCTCCAAGTTTTTAAATACGAATGAGCAGCTAATTAGCTTCAAAACGTGTTTTTTTTCAAATTGCAGTACGATTACAGTGATAAGTAAATGTAAAAGACTATGTTTGAATATAATTAATCACGTAAAGCATTGACTTGATATTATCCTTCGATGCAAATTCATTTTGCACGTAAAATACGAAAAAATTTAAAGTTTAAAAAATATTATTCGTGAAAGAATTTTCTTACTTCTATTTATATTTTATAATTCTTCAACTTTACATGAAACCTGTGGCAATTTTTCCCAAGGTTACAGATTTTATTATCTTCCATTGGAAAAATAATAATCAACCTGTATACGAGTAAAAGTATTAAAGAAGTAGAATGCGGAATACGATATAGTTAGATTAATTACAAAGTAATCATCCTCGTGTAGATATAATGCAGTGAATTAAATGTAATTTTTTTTTTTATTTGCGTACATGGCTGCTCCGTAATAATTCATGGAAGCAAATGGAAACTTTTCGTTGTGAAGAGTCCAACGAGCTGAGTCGCGCAGAGATTGTATATACATTGAACCGAAGGACACTGGAGGAAGATAATTATAAAATTACGTTAATTCCCGAGGCGAGTCTCTCCTCTTGCTTGCGCGCAGTGATTGCACACCGGTGCATGCGCCAGCGTAGTCCTCTGGAACGAGATTTCCATAACTCGTGTACTTTTACCTATACCACGCATTCATACAAAACATACACAGTGTACTTGTACTTACGATAACCATACGAATACAAGCGTAAAGGCTACACGCGCGTGTCCGCGACGTGTAACGAGCGAACAGTGAAGCAGAGCGCCGTGCGAGGGGTGCTGTGCAGGGAAAGAAGAAGAAGAAGAAGAAGAAGCAAAGGGGCAGAAGCAGGCGGGAGGGCAGACAGAGGATCAACAGCAAACCAGCACCGCGAGGATACTCGGGTTCGCGTGACCGACGGTCACGGCTGGCTAGTTCGACCGCGCCATCCTGACTTTTCGCTCCGGCCTCCGCCTCCACATTTCCCTGCCTCACTCTTTCAATTCCCGACAAAAACTCTGGATCCTCGTGCGATATTCGATTTCGTTACTATTCGTTCCTACAGCACTCACCAATTAAAGTGGACCACGTTGATTTCAAATCAAGGCATTTAAAAAATATATAAACGTTATTTTTAATAAGATTGTTTGTCGTTTAGTAATAATCCAATCGTTTAAAAATTAACTAGTTACCGTTAAACTTAAAAAAAGTACAAAAAACATCGTTAAAACGCTGTGACGTTTGTCGATTGCATTAAACTAATAAAAATATTTCTAATGAAGATTGTATGCGGGCAAAGAAAAAAATCCATCACGATATTTCAAACACTTGTAATTTAATAAAGACGCAAGTGCCAATCAAATCCGATTATCTCCCAAGAAATCTGAATCTTTGACAGTGTTCTATTACGTGCACTTGTACAATCAGTCGAAAGCTCCAATTATTATAATGTATCCGTAAAACCGACGTTGATAATTCGATTGAAATTATAATCAAAAGGTTGTTTCGAAAATTGATATAAAATAAAAAGTTAACTACGAGACGCTAAATATTCTTGATAGACACTCGACGTGTAAACGTTCATCCCTCGGGAACTCTTACGGTTGCCCGAGGTTCTTTTTAACGAGAAAGTTGAAGCGCACACAAAGCTGTATACATAATATACATCAGGTGTACCTAATGTACCTACCTACGTGTATAGAAAGCAGTAGTCCACCGTTAGCCGAGCTTTTGAGCTTTTTTGTCGACTAGTTATATTGCCTATGGTACAGCTATAGTCAGGCATCCGACCGGATGACTTATCGTCGCTGGTCAGACGTACCGCGAGGGAGGTTGAAGGGGCAAACACACGGAAACGGTCGTGCACCACGCTCTCTCGAAGCTGGCCCTGTTCTGGCCTAGCTAACCACTACCACATACTATATATAATATCCTCTATCCATACGAGAAAGAGCACGTCCATATAACCTAGGCGCGCTCTTGGTTCGACTTAGGCATCAGTCCGTCGAGCTGCTGTTGCTGCTGTTGCTGCTGCTGCTGGTGCTCCTGCTGTATGCTTCCTCGTGGCTACCTCGACGCGCGCATTATGTAAAGTGCGACGGTTTATTTTGGCACGAGAAAGAGAGAAAGAAAGAGCGAGATAGGCAGAGAACGAACTAAAGCGTAGAAGGAAAGACGCCTTGGCTAGGCCGAGCCACACCGAGTCTTATCAGATCGCGTGTTCTCGGGCTACCAAGCAAGAGCGCCCAGCAACATCGACGAGGAGTTTTAGAGAGACGGTGGACGACTAGCCTCTGAGGTAAATGGTACAGTTGTTGGTAACTCTGTAGCAATTGGCCTATATAGATTAGTACATGAAAATTCACGCAGGGTTGCTAATAACTATAGAGAATGGTTTTGTCGACTGCCAATGACTGTTACGTTTATTCCAACATACGATGTAGGTTAAAATCGCAAAACTCCTTCCTGCAATCGACGCTTACCTAACCCTTTAACCTCCGCAAACACCCTTGGTGCACCAGGGGTAATACTCATCGCGCTATGCCACTGAGCTTATATGCTCTTACCTTAGGTTACCACGACTATGCTTCCTCGACGATCAAACTTGACCACCCCTTGCTAGAGTGGTCAAGCGATTAGTCCTAACACGAGAGCATTTTTCATGAGCATGCGACGCTCTGGAATACGCCCCCGCTTCATTGTACAGGGACGGTGCTTCGTATAGGCAACACTGTCGCAAAGAAGTAGGACTCTTTCGATCTCGTATATACTTATATAGCTTTGGGATCTAGTGAAAAGACTTTTATCCGATCGAACGACACAACTTGCTCACGCGGCCTTGATTAATTATAACTTTGATTCGTTTTTCGTTTCGAGAAAAAATATGACACGAGGCCTGATGACGTTCTGCTATGGGTTATGTCACGGAACGATGTTGTGGGGTACCTGAAATTATGGTAGATGACCATTTAAAATTTATGCTTAGATAAATTTTGGTAATGAGATAAAAAATTAGTCTAAAACCCACTAATGCAAAATGTATCAAAACGGGAACCACTTCTCCTAGAAATCCTCATTTGGTTTTACAAACCACGGTAATCACTCATCCTGGTAATTTGGACGAAGAAAAAAAAAGTATTCGCAGAACTAATAGACGCGTTTTAACAACCAACCGGAATAGTTTGCGCAGCGACGACTACTTATCAGTTGTTTAAAGAAACTACAATGTCGTTCGTAGAATACCGGAAGTATCCAACTGAGATTACAATCTCAGCTCAACGATTTATTTGTTCATCCAATCATAATGGCGAGGATCACCAAGTATCGCTGCTCACAATGTTTTACTATTCTCTTATCATATATTCAACAATTTCGAAGATAACTCTACATTCTTTCATTCAACGTGTATTTAGCTCATCGAACAATGGCGACGTTTGCCTTTGTCATAATTTTAATAGTAGTAAGAACTAACCGATTGGCTATGGGAGGAAAGTGATTGTTAATGAAAAAATAAACTTCGTAGGTTAACATGTCCAAATGTTTATCGCAACTATACCGCCGACGTTAGTCGAGTCACCGCTCATCTTGCGATGAGATAACAAATGCGATTGGTTGTAGGAATCAAGTTGTCAGTCTTACGTACTATGTTTCGCTAATCAATTGAAATTAGCTCAAAATACTTTATCAATTTGGTTTCTATGGTTAAATCACTGCACAGCGTATGATGGAAATGGTTATCGCAACTTCTTTTTGTCCGTGTACAATTGTTAACGCGGTGTCGAAAACATGATACCGTAACCTATAAATTTATCATGATTAAACAATATTTATCACTGAACAGTAAATTTTTTTTTACGCGTTTGTCGATTTAGATATTTAGTGAGCGTTAATTATGGTTTAATGGCTATTAGCAAACGATATTTCATTCGATTCTCAGACTGACCACACCTGCGCTGTAGTAGCGTACGAGAAGGATCTTATAGATATGATGTAACGTGCGCGATTACACCTGCCGCCGGGCTTGATAGAACTGGTGGGCCTTCTAATCCCATATAAAATTCAACATATTGGTATAGCTACCATAGAGCTACCGCCGACATGGGTAGCCAATAATTATGAGACCTGGTTAATTACCGTTCGATCATATTTTGCTCAGAGCTATATCAAAGACACCGCTGGACTACCCGTTAGATTTTCTTTTCTTCACATCTCCATTCTCATAGACAGCCTCGTAAAAAGAGAATCTCCACACCAGAGCTAATGTTGACTGTTGAGATATTCGTGCGAGCGATTACCAAATCGATTATTCCATGGTCGAGCATCTGGCGCCAACAACGTTAAACTCAAAGTTAAAAAAAAGATAGATTTAAAAAAAGTTAGTTGTACACGCGCCCTCTCAAACCGCAAAACGTCAAAAACGTTAAGGGGCGAGGAGGAGGACTCGTAGACAGAACGCCTCAATAAAAAGTTGCGAAACCACATTCGTGGTTTGTTGAGCCAACAAACGCTCCGGTTTACGAGGCTCTTTTTGTCGGAGCTGCGGTGAACATCGATGCTTTGTTGAACCATCTCACTGGTGCTGTAAAAGACCCGCATTATGGGGTTTCCAATGTCTATAATTTACATATTAATATACCTCGTCTGAAATAATTTCTTTATCTTTTTATCCTTTTGCCTATTTTTTAAGCCTTTTGCGGTACCAAATAGTAAGCCATTGGAAGAAATAGTGAATTGCCACGAAGGGAACATCATTTAACTATACATAACCTCATAATTATATTATCACGCCTAAGTTGTGTAAGTAATGTTGAATTCAAAATGACTTAATGGAAAATATTGAAAAATGAGTCACCCGATGCTAATTTTTCTTTAATTCATACACCGTACACCTATTTTATATTCTTCGTCTGCCTATTGTAGATGTATATGATGTACTACAGAGCGTATATTAATGTTGCTTTTATTGGCCACGCTTCCATTAGTTCTATCTCGGGTTGGTATCTCGTGGAAAGTGCATGTCACGCGACATCGACATATCGTAAGCTCCCGACTCCTTCCAAGTATACAAGTATATATTTCTACATAGACGTATATATATATATGCTATACATTACTCGAATAAAAATTTAATGATGGCAATAAAAAGGAAAAATCTTGCGTGCGGGACATCGTGTGACTCGAGCTCTGAATGAACAACAAAAAGGACGAGAGTACAATAGATAACGAGCGAATGTATAGTCTCCCTCTGTACTTTTCCAGTTCGCAATTGCAAAGTATATCCTTATTGTGTCAATAAAATTGATTAGCTTGAGTAGGAGACAACGGGAGCTACGAGAGTTTATTCGTTATTACCATAAAAACCTTTTAGTTATGCTATCAACAAGATTAAGCGGTTGAGTACTAGGCCTTGGGTTATCCTGTATATCACCTTAAACGAACAAAATTGAACACAAAAGTACATCGAAAAGAGTGAATATAGCGAGGTCCAGAGCTGCATTTTCAGATATAAAAAAAGCCTGCGCTTTTTTTTTATATTCAAATTAGTTTGAGGCTGCTTTGAATATATACGCAGAATGGTCCTGATGGGAATTCGAATGCATTTAAATATCGTTACCATATGTAATTTATTACAATACAAAGGATACCAATAATCAAAGATTAAAAACTTTGTTTATCAAAGCTTGTTTTGATACAAATTTATTGTATTTTTGTAAATGTATTTAAATACTGCTCGAGCAGAATATTCTTTGATTGCTTCACGGATACGCAGTTGCTAAAACAATTAGCGTGAATTCGTGACAGGAAAATTAGCCAATAGCAGATATTGCACGTTAGATTCAACGGGACACGATGGAAAGAGGATGCAACATGGGAGAAACGTGAAAGACGAGACAGAACCTTGGGCCCGATTACACGCCGTTTTCCAGTGGCACTTGGGGTACAGTGAAACTCAATGGCGGCGATACGGCCGGCTTGGAAACCCACGAGACGTTTAACGTTCAACACCGGGACTCGAGGTTGCACCACACTTGTTAACCACAGAAACCTGAAGAAGCAGTTCGAACTACCCGGCGGTGCACGCGAAAATTTCTATGACGCAAGTACTAACGGCGGCGGAATACACTTCGACGCTATAGGTACGCGATATGTACCTAGATGAGCTGCATGCGAGTCATACGCTTAAACGCAATCGAGGAAACTCGTCGCTATCGCGCGCGGATGTGGCATTAAGGTGTATAGCGCATATGCGTGCCGGTCCTCGTGCCCGTTACCAGCTATGAGCCTCGCGGAAATTCTCCGCTTCTATGCATGCATACATCATCATCATCATCATCATCATCATCATCATCATCATCATCATCATATACACATGCACCACTCCGGTATCGACTACACACTTCAAGACACCAATAAAAGTGTTATACAGCACTGTTCTATGGACGCCAATCCCGCATACGTATAGTTAATTACTTAATTCGGATTCGGTAACTATAGTGCGCAATAAGAATGGCGTCTCATCCCTCTTTGAAACTCCATTGTATTGCAATTATTGTATAAAGACACAGATATATATCGTATACAAACACAGACTGCAGCATTTATCTTAGATATAATAATACACGCGTTGCTGAGATTTTGACAGTGTTCATAGTCCTCATAGTCCTCATTCGTCGTAATTATGGCAATGTCGTAACATTGATGTTGACATATGTTCATTTTTGTTTTTAAGGAATAAAAATGAATTTGAATCACTTTTTAATATTTAAATTATTTCACATTAAATTCTGTAGGATAATAAATTTATTTTTATTTTCATCATTGAATACTTGACGAAAGAATCTTTGGATGGGACTTTATCGGAAAATGAAGCTATTTTATGCGTTTCTTAAGGGGATTCTATCGGTAAAAATGATGCTAAGCAACTCCGGTTCTATGTTTGGCGAAAATAAATAAATAAATAAATTTTTGTAACCCTATTCTGGTTCCTAAGTTTGTAAATAATAATTCTTGATAATTGTCAGTAAATTTTCATAATAAAATATTATTGTCTTATAATTAAAGAGATATTTGGATAGAAAACGTAGATTTTCAACTGTAATTCGAGAATTTATTCGACAAGTTGGAAACGTATGGAGACTCTCAGACGCAGATAATCCTCTGTGTGCCGTAGTGTATAGAGCCGCGAAAGGAAAATTAACATGTAAGAACGCAAGGCGACGACTACGGGGACACGGTTGCGGGTGTCGTACCGGGAGTCGCGGGAGCCACATGGCTCCAGGCACCTCGACGCCCCAAGCCAATCGGCGCCTCCTCGTTTCGCGCGCTCGGGGGGCACACAACGACTGTAGGATTGCTTGAATTATGGATGCTCGGCCTCTTTGTCGAGGTTCCTATTCACCGCCCGCACCTTTCTCGCACACGGAGGACAAGACTCGTCTCGTTTTTCTTCTCTTCTCTGTCATTCTTACGCCTCTGTATTGCCGCCCTCTTCGTGTATTTTCTGTCCTTCGGTACCTTTGCGCGATCACACGCGACTGATAATTCGCTCTCTCTCTTCACGTGACCGGTAAACTCTAGATATCTTGAGAAAAATTATCAGAGTAAATTACGCAAGTATTATTAGAGTATGAAAAAAAAAAAAAAACTTGGACAACCGCGATAAAAATGACAACACTAACGTTAATTCTATTTACATGATCACATGATAATTAAGATTTAGATATTTTTAATCTATCAAAGGATTTCTTCATTAATTCTGATTTATTTAAAAAGTATTTCTTCTCCAAATGATTGTGTAATAACAACATTGTAATTTTAACTTGATGGGAGACAGGTTGATTAATCTTGAAACGTAATATTTAATTATGAAAAGTTAGTTAAAAACCCTTAACTAACTCCTTCCCTGTTCCCGAGAGGAATATAAACCTTATTTGAAATTAATTTCTCAGAAACGCTCGGTCTCTGGTCACTCTGAATTATTCCTACCGATAGAATTATTCTCCAGAAATAGAGTTATAATCATTTCCGAGCCCGTGCTCATAGCGCAATGTGGAAATTGTCGGTGAACTCGAGTCAGCGAGCTAGAGGAAGCAATAACGTGTTCACCCTGCGCACCACCCCCCTTGACAGCTGTACGCCAGAATATTCTCGTTGTAGAATCTACCGATACACCTTAGCTTGTTATACTTTGGTTTAATTTTCAATTTCTAATTCGTCCGTTTACGCTACTCCGGTTTTACATTAAACCAGCCATACGTAGACGTAGGTATGTATAGTACGATTTATTTTTTTTAATTACGCCTCTTTCTCTCTCGTTAACACACGCACCCGATGCTAATTTATGCTAACTACGAACAAGTAATTAGGCGCGTATAATAAATTCTAGGCGTAGTACCTACGATATGTATTAGGAGCACTATGTACACGCGCGCACACACACACACACACATGCTGCGTGCACTGTGTAGTATATTAGCGATCTCATGATGGCAATAATCCACACATTTTTTTTCGCATCGCTATAATATGGAGAGCACGCTATTGCCTCGTTAATTTTGCGATTCGAGGGTCGATCGACCAATTTTTTTTTTCATCTGGTGAAAGCCAACACAGCGAACACGGATTTGCATCGAATTTACCGAGATAGATACGATAGACAACGAATATATACAACGCCTCCGACACTGACAACTTAACGACAATCGAGCGCCTCGAATAATCGGCAGAATCTTGGAAATTCTTCGACCGATTAATTAATCGATCTCGCGCGCTCGTTCGTTTCTTTTGTTGTTGTGTATAAAAAAAAAAAAATTCAGTAACGTTAGTTTGTATATTCTTATCGAAGAACGAAGGAAGGTTCGCATGGATCTTTGGGATTGCGGGAGATGCTGCAGCGGAAGGATTCGAGGGAATCTCCATGAGAAATGCGAAAGAGTTACGGGAATCGAAAACAAAACTAACTTCGACGAAATTCCTCATCGGCACCGACAAATCGTCGTCTTGCCTCGTCCTCCTCACTGCGTTTATGGAGGAAGGGTTACGTGTATATATACGACGCGTTCCTTGCTCCACGAAAGGACAACGAAGTCGCGTTCCTTCCAGCGTGCCGACTCTCGACAAAGCTAACGATTATTTTCGCACTCGGGATGGCAGGACGCGCGCGGCACGTAGAGGTGCGAAGCGAACGAGCTCAACCGAGAAGATCGAAAGGGGCGAGCAGTGTGTGTCCGATGCAGAAAAGGGCTGTGTTGAAAGAGCGTGCGAGAGGGAAGCGCCGGGGCGCTCTCGCTCGACCCGGTGAGTTAGCACCGTTTCGGACGCTGTTTTTATTCACTTCGCCAGGATTTAAACGTGGACGCCTTCATTCCGCGAATGCCAAAGCACGGAGACGCACCGCGTTGAATATAAGAGACGGACAGAGCGAAGGGTGAAGATGAAAGCAGATCCGAACGGGTGAAATATACGTTCAGAATAATTTCAAAATTTCAATCGACGCTTGTCGCTTGAAAAAAAAAATGTTTAGATACTTTTTTTATTTGTGTTTTACATAATAATAATAATTATTAATATTTTTTAAATAACAACTTACTTCCTCGTAGACTTGTTTCAATAAAAAGGAATCGAGACTTTAATGACAGGATACTTAGATCTGTAATCACTTTGAGTCATGTCGACTGCATTGATTATAGTGTTAATGTTAATTGCAAACTGACTTCGAGTGACCACGCAGGGTTAATAACGTCTGACACGTGCAGAATAGTGTTTTAGTAAAAATGTCAGATGTTTGTGTGTGTTCGTATGTTTATGCCAAAAGGGAACCGTAACGCCATAACTTGAGAACCTTTTCAATGTTGAAATTATTAAAAAATGTCAAATGACGTTAAACAAGTTAACTCTTATAAATGTCAAGGTATTGAACTAAAACTTGAAGTTGCTTGATATTCAGTTGATGTGAAAATGGATAACAACAATTCGTTAATTATCGATAACTTTTATAAATATTTAGAGGATAATCTAATAGTGTATATAGTTTTTAAACAAGTCTGCGATGTACAATTTTGTTTCTTTATTACTTTCTAACTTTTACAAAGATTCCTCTACGAGGAAGACAAAATTCATCATCATACTTTCTTATAATGGTGGCTTTGTGAAAGGTGGAAAGTAATGTGGAAACAATGTGCAATGTTCTACTTCGCAGAATTTTTATTTGTACCTAATGTGTGGCACATTTGTAACTCTGTCATTAATTTCTCTACCGCGAAACAACTCTACCGCGATTTTATTCTCGAAAATCTTTGAATCGAGACAACTCTACGATTCTCTAGCTCTAAATTAATCGAAAATATTAACGTTTTACGCAAATTTTGTTCGCTCGTAACGTCGCAATAGTATATTTGATCATGTGCTCCTTTGCGCTGTCGCGATCTTAACACAAAACTTTTACGTTGACCATACTGTAACATATCGAGTCAATCCCGAAGCGTTGACGGACCGCCTGAGAAACAAAAGGTTTAAGTCCAAAATCACGAACTGTGGTTAATTAATTAATGTCTGTTTAATCATCTCTGACACATAGAAGTTCTCCAGTGTCTTATGTATTCACACATCAGATTTTGTGGTTCTTTAACCGTTTTAAGCGTATGTCATTCGTCGCATGGAATTACGAGAAATGAAATATTGATTGACAGTTGTAGCTAATTACTGCAATTCGATCTATAAATTAATTTAAAGGATTTCTAGAAAGAATTAAATGTAGTTTCTTTTTCGAAATATTTACAAATTTAAATATGCAATTCGTGTGGATTGCAAGCAACAACAAATTAGTTATCTCTAGAAAGTGAGGGAGTTTCTGATAAAAGATATCTCACTTATGCGTTGACGTTTCGGTCTCTCATTGCGGACTCTACAGAACATTATTTTATACTGTAAAGCGTATAATAAAAAAAGACTGGAGAGTGTGTGTGGCCACAATAAAAAAATATAAAATAAAAATCCACTGTTGGTACAACATTCCTGTAGGACGAAATACAATAACGATATAAACCTTCCATAAATCATTGCTTATACATTGCCGACGAACAACCATTAGTCGTTAGCTATTTGTACTTTTTTTTCCAATAAAATTATGAATTGCTTTTATCATTTGTATACGCAACGTGCGCCACTGTTGCTCAAATATAGCAAATGTATTGTACTTAACTATTTATTAAAACAACGAAGTGTCATCAAATACTTTTTTGTCTTATCAGTTCATGTGTGTGATTGAGTGACGGACTCGTGACGTTAGTTAAAAAAATTTCATTCTATTCTATACTAAGTTAAAATGTGTTTTTGTTAAAAATATTCTCTTCCCACTCTTGTTTCACAATTTTGTAATATTTTTCATATTGTGCATGCATGATTAAAAATATTATGTGTACGTTGATAGTTTTCCTAAGCTCTCCTGTCAAACAATGACTCTTTACGGTTTTGTTTAGCGCAAAGAGTGATTCACCTGTAATGTAACTAATTGAATTAAATCTTCATATCTGTACCAGAAATTTAATCCTTCCTGACCTAATCACTTGTTTTTCGTTTTAATAATAAAAACAAAAAACACTAATGAGTCTCAGAGTTTGATGTTTCCTTCACGCTACGTTATTAGCTTTTGGTGACAATGATATTATCTGATAACCGATAGTAAAAAAAAATGCAATAAGACTATCTGTTTATCTATATTTAGTCTTGCTTGTTTAAAAATTTTGTGCGATTTAAAAAAAAATCATTAATATTTGCATTAATCAAAAAAGAGAGAAAGTAGAATCACCAATCTGTGGTTAACCTCAAACAATTGCGCGATCAAGTATTCAACGTTTTGTTTTCTCGTGTACCCTGTTGATGTTTGTTCTCTTTTTTTACTCTGATTGACACGAATGCCTATTCTTTGCGTTATTACGACCAATGACTGGATTCCGTATACTATAGATGTCAAAGTATGTAGACCGAGCAATATATTTAATTTCACGAAGAATTTAAATTCGTTGTACACGTGTAAATATATTTAACACGTCGTAAGACTTTAAAATAGGTAAAAGATTCAGTGTTTTACCAAGGTCCTTAATCGCTGATCAAATAAATAGTTAACAATACTTTCAAGTATACGTCAACATCTGTGTTTCACGCTGTCATGCAATGAAATTTGATATTCGCTATGCTTCCGAGGTATGAAATTCTATGAAAGTCTATGGGTATTTTCATTACCTTAAAAACTACCGTGAGATAGACATAACCATTGAGGAGCTAATGATCATATCGCTTATCCTAAATCAATCTTTTTTATTGGCTTACGATTCATTATACGTTTGTAACTGTTATTGATGCTAGGAGTAGAAATTACAGTTAATTCCAATAAAATATATTGATAAGCGATTCTCACTTTACTGGAATTAACATAATTATTAACAACTTTGATCAAATGTCAAATGAAATATCAGCAATTTTTCTTGTAACGTACAGAATCATCGGTAATTCCTTTCCTTAGTGTGTCGAAGTTAGTATTTTTTTTCGTAAAGAAATTAATGGTAAAGTTGTCCCATAAGTGTATCCATTAAAAAATATCATAAAACTGTTAGGAATAAAAACATTTAGATTTATACGTTGTAGAAGGATTTTTTTTTTATTCGACAAGAACATATTCTTCTATGCTCCGATGGGAAAGTTATTCGGAAATTATTTAAAAAATATATTTAATTATAGTATAAGAGTAATCCTTTTATGGTATTTGAAAAAATATTTTTTTTTTTCGCCATGATAATTGCACCGTCAAAGGTAAATAAAAAATAGAATATACGAAAAATATTGATTACAATCGGATAATCGTTTTTTTTTTTGAGCTTCCCGATGTAATATTTTGCCATAAAACCTATTTTCCTTATCGAATGGTGTAGAACACGATATTTGTACAAGCTAAAGACAAACGGTGATTATAAAAACGGATGTACGGTATGGAAACGAACGAGAGAAGAGCAAAGCGGAGAAGAGTGACGAGCGACGGCCGGGAACGAGAAGCCCCGCGGTCTTAACCGAAGCTAGCATCTGCTCTCTTTCGCGTTCTCTCGCTCGCTCATTCATTTTATTTATTTCTATCGTTCTCTGTCTCTCGTGTAATATGCGTGCTCGATATCGAAGCCAGGATCTGAGATGCGTAGCTCGCGATATCACGCACTCGTGCACGCGTGGCCCCGTGGTTTCCGAAGTTGCGGCCTCGCGCGCCCGCCCGCCACCGGCCAAGAGCAAGTGAGCGACGTTCAAACGGCTACTCTCGTACTGTCCCAACTTTTTTTAAAAAATCATTTGTCCAACAAAGAACAGACATAAAAAAAAATTAAACTCAAATTCTCTTTTTGCAAATTAAAAAAAAATCTTTTCCTTCTTTCTCTCAAGGTTTTCTCTGAATTTTACAGAATCCGATAAACCGAATCTTCAGTAATTAACCTATCATTCGATAGATCATTTATTTTTATTCAAATAGCCATTTACCAACAGAGAAAACATTTCATATAATTGTGAGGGTGAGGGTTGAGCTTTATGTTCGTTAATTAGTAACGTACTTAACGAAGCCCAGCAGCAGCAGGAGCAGAGCTAGTCATCGTCCTCATTTTTAGTCGTAGTAGTCGTTTCCACCCCTCGGTCTACATCCGCCGCGAATAAATTACCGGGGTGGTCATTTTTTGTCGCGCGTCGTTTCGTTAAGGGCCGGCGGTACCTGGGCAATTTCTCGTTTCTTCTTTTTTTTTTTCTTTCTTTCTTTTTTTTTCCTCCCTCTTTCGTGCCTTCTTCCTCGTTTCAGCAACGCGCGAGCGATAACGAACCTCTTTGGCAATGTGTGTACCGGTATATGGTCACCAAATTGGTTTGTACAGGGATCGAGGAAAACGAGGGGCCCTCTCGATGACTTTTTCAAATGATTAAAAAGTATAACGAGAGCTACGGAT
Organism: Cylloceria caligata; assembly: GCA_963942595.1. Lineage (NCBI taxonomy): Eukaryota > Metazoa > Arthropoda > Insecta > Hymenoptera > Ichneumonidae > Cylloceria > Cylloceria caligata. Next base: position 14,116,257 of record OZ012704.1, read on the forward strand.
AGTTATACGTCTCTTTTTAATAAAACTAAACAAACATAGATAAAAAATATCAAAACTATGCATCTACACGGATAATAGCGTACATGAGATCTTGATATGATTTTAGATAATAAATATTGCGAGCGACACAGAAAAAGAACAAGAACAACAAATATTGTACTTTGAATAACGGTTCCAAGAACCGCGTAATATCTGCAACATCCAATGTCTGAAGGTAAACAATACATTACATCTATTACCATGACCAAATATTAATAAAAATAGTAAATGTCGTCAATGGAGAACGAGAGAAAATTTTGTTCCTTTAAACGATCGTTACAACAACAATTCTCAGAAGACGATAATTTCTTAACTGATAATGATCAAACATATAGCAAACATGAAGGACAGAACGTATTTGATTGAAAATAATAAAGGCGATTAAAATAAATACTTTTTCTTACGAATTGAAAAGAATTTTGCCATGCAGCATAGGATCAAAAGAAATGTTCATACAAACGAATTGCACCATTGTCAATACACGTTTGTCGCTAAAAATGCATGAAGCATGTAATTCAGTGAAAAGCTATTTTCCCCAAAAAGTGCTAAAGAGTTGAACAAATATTTGCCAAGCCACTGATAATTATATTAGGTATGGAACACGTATCATAATCGACGTTGCAGAACAAAAGAAAACTAAAGTAAACTTGCTATATTTCTGTTGGGAAATAGTTGCTACCGCGACCATACTATCTACATGAATCGTAACATACAGGCGTTATTTATACGTTTCTAGACAATACAAATTGAAAGGTTGAAAGGTACGAAGATCATGAACATAACATTAGAATATGAATAATGGTAACCAAGAAAATAATTGTGGAGCAACCAATATGCCACTTCTATTAGAGTGATGGACTAACAAAAAAAAAAATAATAACTCCGTCGATGCACCATGAAGATGGGAAGAAAGCGTACAAAACATTGAAAAGCGATACAATAATTGCCTGAAGATAGCGACAATTATACGTTGGAAACACACTAAACGAATATAGATAGGTACGTAAATACATTTGCCGGTATATATAAACGAAGGAAAAAGCATACATAAGATCTTTCGTTGATGCTAGATTGTGTCGGCTAGTGTACGCGGACCGTTGAACATAGCGTCGCATACATGCCCCGGGTAATAAGGAAGGTATAGCTAGAGCCTTCCTATATATAGCTAGAGGTATACTATAAGGAGACGTTTCAGCGAGCATGCAGGAGTGAACTGCAATCCACGATAGGAGTGGACGCACTCGAGTGTTCCCTGTTATTAGGGACAATTTCCAATTGACCCGGGGCTTCCACCTCGTGCGCGCGAGAGAGGAACGCAACGGCCGGGACCAGAGGGACTGCGCGCTTCGAACGAGCAACGGAGGGAGGAAGATATGAGAAAAAGAGTGAGTTCGAGTGTACGGAAGAGAAAAGAAAAGGGCCAGGATATGAGCTGGTGGCTGAGCAAGATAAAGAAAAAATAGATGTGCATTTTTTTTTTCTATAAAGAAGCGTCGAAGAGGTTCTTCGTGCATATGAAACAGGAATCACAAAACGTGTAGATAATAGAAAGTGTACGGTAACGTCTGTGTAGCAGTTAGGGGTGCGTATGTTCTATCGAAGAAACTTATCGAAGAATCCTCCAAACTACCAGAGCTGAAGTTGGAGCCCAAGTTGCATATCAAACACAAAAAGTGTAGAAAGTGTATAGCAATGCGTGTGTAGCTGCCAGGAAGTGCTTGCGCGTACTATCGTAAAAATGTCGTCTTTGCTAATACCAGAGCTGAAGTTGAAGATCGAGTTACATACGAAACGCAAAACGTATAGGAAGTGTAGAGTAATGGCTATGTAGCGGTCAGGTAGTGCGCAAGTGCTATTGAAAAAACTTGGTCCACACAAATCACCAGAGTTAAAGTTGAAGGTCAAGTTGCATAAGAAATACAACAGCCGAGAGGTGCGCAAGTTCGATCGAAAAATCGAAGCTTAAGTTTTTCGTTAATATTTTTTTTCCTTCGTTCTCGGTCTCTTTTCTAAGGTGATATAGTATCTCATCACTCGTCCCTATAAGTGTCCTGGTAGTGCCACAAAGTGCTATTCGTCTTTCTCTTGTCTTTTTCTACTTCTCATCCCCCATATTCATCCCTCAGTCATCTCTCTTGCTCCCCTACTAGTCCCTTCCTTATGCGATTTTTGTCTCTCTCTCTTTCGTCCTCTTGTTCGTGTATTCTCCTCCAACGTGCGCGTATAGTGAGCATATTTTATGATAAGCAGCGGCTGGCATTTTTCTTCGCGAGAGCGAGTTTCTCGAACGAAAAGAGCCGGAGGGCATCGCGGCGTGCGCGCACCAGCTCCAACGAGCACCAATATCGACGCATTCTCTCTATCTTTCTCTCTCTCTCTCTACTTGCGACGCGAAGCTCTTCTTTGCGCTTCCCGCTCAAAGAATAAAAGGATAAAAGTAATCGTGAGGCTCCGCGCGAGGAGTGCAGAGCATAGCGAGCCGGACGCGCCCCGATGGACCAAACGCAGGAGGTGCGGATCCCGCTGAGGAATCCCGAGGAGGATACCAAGGGGTGGGGAGAATATATATAATCATTGTGATTATCTTATATTAGGTATTGACTACGGATTTGCATAATGTTACCTACCTAAGGCGAGCGCGAGGTTCCTGCGTCCGCGAGACCTCCACTCCGTGGTAACCTGTATCGAAGCTCTTTTCTTTTTATTATTTTTGCTTTGAACTGCCCTTTGCATAGCTATATCAAAGCCCGAAGCAAGCCTCGGGTGATCCAACTTATAGTCGACTTGAATGTAGCGTGAAAAAGAATTTCGAGAGAGCTTGCAGCTCCAGGAACTCTCGCGTACTGCAACAAAACATTAATGTCTATTATGCTTATAAAAAAAATTAATGAATTTCTCTTTCCGATACGATGCAACATTAATATACAAATTTATAAAGCTGTTTAAATATTTTGCGATACAAAAAGTTTCTTATATTCTTTAAACACAATAATTTAACTTTGGACGTAAACCAAAATGATTTTGTTTTTTTTTTTTTAATTTTCTTTATTGTGAAATACTAAAAAATTCATAATAAAAATTCTTAACTTTTAGTAAAAATATGATGTTGCTTTCAATTTTAGACTTATGATGTCGAAGAAAATAAAATATTCGGTACCGATCACTAGTGTTAGGTAAATATTAGAATTCAACATTTAAATACTAGAATGACGCATGTAACCAGCATGCGTCATTCTTGTAACCGCGCTGTTCTCGTAACCATATTCGGCAACGTCACTCCGTTATTAACTTGTTTTTCTCGGATACTTCTTTTTCGTCGTGCCATTGTACTCACTTTCCGACCATTAGTTGCCTTTTTTTTTTGGACCATGCCCATTATCTTAACATTAATGGGATCATGCCCATTATCTTAACGGAATTAATCTTTTATTTCTGTCAGTGACAATCTGGCCAATCTGATTGACGAGTAAGTCTTATTCAAAGTCGCTGTTTACCGGTCGATCTAGTATAAAGGACATGCTGTTAAAAAACCTAAGAAAGAACGAAATTTAAGTAATTAATTAATCTATGACCAGTCATGTATGTTTATTAGAATTATGAATCAATGCGACAATCCCAATTGTTGTAATTCCATCTTAACAATTGGTTGGGATTGTCGCATAGATTCCTAATTCTAACGAAATTTAAGCACAACCCTTGAATTGCTCTCTCTATCTGTCTGTGGTCATCCCATCCGCTATATGGGATGATATTCCGAGGTCCGTTATCAAGTCAGGGATTGAGTCGTGGAAGTCCAAAATGGCGTTCGATATAGAGTCTCGGGAGTCCAGGATTGGGTCCGGGATAGAATTTGAGACGGAGTTCAGGATGGACAATGGAAACGGATAAAATCCCATTGTCCATCCTGGACTTTCTCCTGGAGTAACCAGACTCCATCCCGGACTATTTTTTTCTGCGGGGGTTATAATGTAATTATACAAACATACCAAAACGTACTTTCAAATCGTGAAATCGGGTTTCCGTGACACCAAACTATGACGATATTCAACCAAATCCGACTGTTCTCCGCCCATGCGAAACAATAATCGCAACAATTTTTTATATTTCTTGTAATATTTTATGTCAATCATATTTAAAACGTGATTGAAAAGGAATTACGTGATACGTCAATTGACTGAAACCGATATGAGGTACGCACATATTAATAATATGGCGGATCGCGTGTCGCTGTCATCATCTCGTTCGCAAATGACGACCGTGGTAATCAGCCAATGTAATTAGGAATGCCAACAAAATCAATTAGTATTATCCATTTTTACTATATTCGCCATAAGCTTTGTTATACCAGCAACTACCATTAGTCGTGGAAACCAATTGTCTTGACTGGTTTATGATAAACAATCTGTTACAATTGTACCTTCGTCCTATTAACAAAGTTTGAATTACCGGAGGTACCAACTGTACGAGGTTACGACAATTAACACAATGGTTATCAAAACCAATGTTTACCGTTCCAATAAAAAATGTACGAAGCTTTTCTCGACAAACGCTCCAACATGCAACAACTGGGAATACTCAGTACATTTTTAAAAATTGTACGAATCATTATCCGTGGAACTCAAATTCTCAATCTTAAGTTAATCTTTGTCTACCATGGTCTGAGCTGTATATCACTGTGTACATCCTATCGAAAAATAATTGGAGCATATAGGAGCGTCTCGCTCTGAAATCATCAAACGACCAGCAAGAACCGGACCAGCGATTTCGAAACGTGTCTCGAAAGTGCGTTCGCTTCTCATCTCTGTGACCAAAGTATTATAGCAATAGTGCGTATGTAATTATATATACGCATACAGCTAATTGTTGCGTGGGTACCAAAGCGGAACCAACCGCTTAACTGTTATACGCACCTTGTACGCCTTTTTTGTTCCATAATCCATATACTATATGCGTCTAGAACATCCAGAACGTAACGCGTCGTAGTTACAAATATGTGGCCGTCCACGTGGCTTGTAGAAAGCGAGACCACTTGTTTTTTTTTTATTCGCAAAATAGTTAGCTGGTAACTCTCGACTAATGATTACAAGAGAAAAAACTAAGATACAAAAGAAAGTAATGCAAGTGAAAAGTAATACAAATTCACCGACAGAAGAATTTCGTTGAATCAGCATATTTATCGATGGCTTAACAATCTTGTTCAACTCATTTTGGAGCATTCAATAAATGTACGCAGTTGTACATTTATTTAAATAAAATCAAACTAGCGATAAATATTCGTTTTTAAACTAAATTTCAATCCAATAGGCTGGGATGGGAAAACACCCCGAAAACTGAACGTTACAAAAATTACGACTTCCACATAAAAGAAGTAAGGTTCGAGGCGGTCGCGTCAGAGAGCAAAGTGCTACGGTTGCTCTCCGCGAGAGTGAGAAAGGAAGAAGAACCAGGTGAGACGGTTTTGCGGTGAAACGAAGCATGACCGACGCGTCCAACCCGCCGCGCGCAAGATAAGAATCCCCTCTCGATTTGGATCACAACGCATCGCGTCGCTTCGGCAGCACGCACTCACTCACGGACTAACACACTTACTACGGAGCATATTTCGTACATATTTAACTACATGGAATACGTGCACACAACGAAGCTTTGCACCACAGTGAAAAAGCAATAAGTCACACATTGATAAACTTCCATAAGCTATGACACAGAGACGATACTGCGCACACTAAGCATCATAAAGGGTGGACGCCGGCTCTCGTTTACATATACAGTTAACCACCTACACCAACTTCCTCCAATCCAAAAGTCACTGCCACGAAAGAGGGAGAGAGAGGACGCCGGAATTATTTAAAAAGTTGGCTTACTCGCTCGACGCGTTACACGCGGAAAGCACACAGCGGTGAGATTTTAATCTCTCAACGAACGGCAGGGCCAACTACTACATACTGTGCCGTCGCGGGGCGGCATATGGGATAGCGATGACGTGAACAAGAGAGAGACATACTTCGTGGGACCGCGAGCAAGCAAGCGGCCGTCATTTGGCCGAGACTCGCTAATTACCGGGTTCGCGCGAGCGTGAACCCAATTTCTATGCCGGACGCGACAGAAGGTGAGACAGAGAGAGAGGAAGAGAGAGAGAGAGAGAGAGAGAGAGAGAAATATATAGCTACGGTATATAAGTCTGCGACGAGCAGACTACTAACACGCTCTACGGGACGTCGACGCACGTCGTATATTGGCTATATCGTATAAGCATAAATGTATATATGTATATGTACTGAGGACTCGAGTTCTGTCGACTACAGTGAGTACCCTGTAATATCGATGCCAGAGCAATGCGCTAGCGCTTGAAAACTCCTCGGTACCCGTAGAGGAGAGGATCGAGCACGCCATCGGCAGCTCATTCGCCTTGTCTCTTTTTGTCTTTTTCGATTTCACTCTTGCACTCCCTCACTTGCAGCAGTTAGTTCTCGTGTATGTACTACCAGTGCACAGAGTATATACCGTACATTTGGTATATATATATATATGTGTGTGTGTGTGTGTGTGTGTGTGTGTGTACGTAGTATACAGTCGCCTATAAGGAGAATCGAGAACTGAGGAGAGTAGCTAATGCAAGCAACCATTACTCGGATGGTGAGCCAATGGAGAAGAACCCCACGCCCCCTTCGGACTCTCTCAGAGGTATCTCAGCTCTCGCGAGCGTCTCCACGCTTTGCAAACGGCATGCAAATATATATCGCCTCGCGGACTTCTCTCCTGCTGCGGCCAACTCGTCCGTATGGCCTCTGTGCTGCTACGGCTGATGCTTCTTCTGCTGAAGAGAGAAAATCTCTCTCTCTCTCTCTCTCTCTCGCTCCTCTCCTCAAAGTATCTTCTCTTTCCGGCCTCGCATCTCGCCTCGACTCTCGATCCTCTCATCTCGAGACAGCGTGCAACTTCTGCATACGATCCTGCAACGCAGCTTCTGCAGAAACTTCCTTCTGTCGTCGCGCTTCTTCTCTCTCTTCCTCCTCCTCCTTCTTTCTCTTCCTCTTCTTCTTCTTCTTCTTCTTCTTCCTCTTCCTCCTCTTCTTCTTCTTCTTCTTCTTCTTCTTCTTCATCTTCTTCTTCTTCTTCATCTTCTTCTTCATCTTCTTCTTCATCTTCTTCTTCATCTTCTTCTTGTTCCTGTTCTTCTTCTTAGTCTCAAGTACACAGCTTTCACTGTAGCAACCGCAAACGCTGATATTCCGCTTACTCAACTGTTGAACTTGTTATCGCGGCCTATCACCAACGGGATATCGGTAAGACTCCAAGCTCATCGAAAATTCGAATACCTAATCTACCAATACTGTCTCAGCTATACAGCGTAATAGCTATTAATAGCGATAGATTGGACACAATTGCGAGTTTTATAGTATGCTAGCATTCTATATTTTTTCAGTCCTCGCGCTCCTTAAAACTCCAGAACAGAAATTTGCTTCTGAATACGAATCTGGTTGAATTTATATAGAAACCTCACTGAATCATTGTTAACTGTTTCGTTCCTTATTGTCGTGACAACAAATTCAGATGACAAAGTTCATATTCGTGTACTACATGGATCAGAAACTACAAATCACTCGATTATTATGATTCTGAAAATGGCAGCTTAGTGAAAAAAACTTGTAATTTTCCTTTTTCCGTTTACGTTATTCAGATAAAATCATCTCATACATTTTTCCCCCAGAATGTTATAGTACGAAAATCAGGGTCGTGACTTTTGACACAAAGAAATAAAAAAAGATCTTATACGAGCACCCAATGATAAATATACATCGAATCGAAGGGGGTCGTTCAGCAGCCATTATAAACTTTTTTTTATCGTCCCAGGAACGGTTCGCAGGTGGCTTCCATGCTGCTCGCCTGGGACAGTGAGACCAGGGACCCTTCGCATGTAACTCTTTCGAGGCTGAAGGTATACCATGGTATACAAGGAAGGATACACGAAACGAGAAGTAACAAGAGTACGAGGAATCGGAGAGCCGAGACACGAGGGTGAGAGTCTGTAGAAGGGGTCTGCAACTGAGGAGGAACTCAAGAGAGACTCGAAAGGGACTCCGAAGGGTCGGGGCCCTCACCGGTGTTCGTCGCGATGCGTCCTTTCTCCGAGCTGCAGACGCGAACGGGGCACACACGCCGGGACTCGGATACCACCGGGAAGATACTGATTATAAACTCCATTCCATTTGTAACGAGCTCCATCTATTTTGGCGTCCAGTTGTATGCTAGTGTAGCGTAGCAAACGTCGAAACGATATGTATACGTATATCCGTGTATGATTGTACGTATGTAGAAGTATTCAGGGTAGCTTCTGGGTAGCTGCTCGGTAGCCCCAGATTTCAATACGATATACCGGGCTGCATTATCATTCGTATTTTCGGGAGTTTAGAGAAGGGCCCAAAGAAATCGTTCTTGTCTCTTGACTATTCTCCACCTTCTGGCATGATATATTGTAACGGAATCAGGCTGACCACTGGTACGAACTCTGTCACTTCCCACAACTCCCGACTCATGAAGGAAATTAAATATTTCAAGAGAGACGGAAATTGATAAAAAGGAAATAGATGGAAATTGAATATTTATAATAAGATGACAATGTTTATAATTTATCTATATTATTACTATCGAAAATTTATAAAAGTGGTTACGGATAGAACAAATAAAGTCTCCCAGCTTTATACATAGATAACATTTAGTTTTGTCATTGGGCTTGGTATATCTTCTGCGAAAGAACAGTCGAACGGCAAGTGTTCGTTTTCTGTCTGTCAGCCTGGGTTTTTCGACCAAGGCTGTCGTTTCCCGAATCAGGATCGTCTTAGGATAGATTTTCCAGGAGCCAGAGAGCAACATATTTTTAGATCGGACGACACACAAATCACGGTATGCACGGTCGTTTCGTGACATAGGTACGTCTCGAGGCCGGGGGGACTACGGGTCGTGAGAAACATCCCTAGGTGCGTTGGAGTCTGTGCTCCGGTCCCCGAAGGGCCCCAACGGCACGAGTTATGCTCCAGCATGCGGTGAGATGTCACCTCGCATTGTCTTAAGAATTCCTAACGGGAGATCTGCCCTCGAGGGAGAGAGACAGCGGGCCATCCAAGAGGTGTGGGACAGTCTCTACCAGGTAGAGCCAACCAGACTTTTACGACTTTCCTGTAGCATGTAGAATATATTCCTGTTTCTGGTCGCTTGGCCTCCTGACAGGGTCGCAGCGTTGCGTTATGCATAGGAAAAACTTTGAGGGGTGGTAACCGTATAAACAAGATTTTTGTCAACAGCGATAACTACCAAACAGTCGAGATGGCAAATTCTATTTCTATTAATCATTTCCAAAACTTATAATTATTATTTTACATCTTATTATTTAGTATTTGCACTTATAATTAAAATATGCATTTACAGTTGTACACGAAAAGAACAAAAGTAGTTGGAAAAACTGACATATTGGTTCCGACAACCAATCAGAATAGTTAGCATATGCGCCAACTACTCGGTTGATTCAAGAAACTACAATGTCGTTGGTAAAATATCGGTAGTAACGGTAACCAACCGAGATGGTAACCTCAGCTTACCGATTGGTCGGTGTAATCCATCGGCTCAGCGTAATACGATTAAAAAACCAGGTTAATACGGATATTTCTATTTATTTACAGTGATGAGGACCGGCACATACTTTGCGCGATGCTTCGATAGACGAAGATCATCTATTCACAATTTTCACTGTGTATTTACCATATATATTCAATGCATTTCACTTTTATTTTTTGAAAACTCTCGTCCCTCCACAACCAATTGTCACTTTAAACAATGCCGTCGTTTGTCTTTGTTAAAAGTTTTACTCGTAGCACGTACCAATCGGTTGGTTATAGAAGGAAAACGATTGATAATGGGAAACGACTCGTAGATCGCCAGGACTATCCAAATGCTTGTCGCAACTATCGCTGACGTTAATTGAACCACCTAACGACTCGCGTTTGCGACAGCACTGTGATTAATTACAGTAATCAAGTCGTTGGTCTTCTGTACTATTTTTCGCTAACCAATCGAAAATAGTTCGTAATACTATTTCGATTTGGTTTCTGTAATTAATTCGCGACACGCCATATGCTGGAAATGGTTATCGCAACTACTTTTTTTTTGTGTATCACGTAGTTACGATGTAGCTTCGAATGCCAATTCGATAATTAGTTACATAGATATTTTCAACTTAAAAAAATGCTCGTTTCCGGTCATAGTTACAACGCGAATGATTAGTGTCGCTATATACTTGCCATTGATAATAAAATGTTATAATTGGAATTCTCAATCAAGAACACAGGTGCGGTGATCCTTTTGACAAAGGTTCAGGACTTAATAAAAATAGAATCACTCTTCCCAGATTAACTCTATGCAAATGAAGACAAATGATACTAAAATGATTATTCTGAAAAGCCTGAAATTTTGCAATGGATAATATATTCTCACAGGTTGATGGTTCGATGAAAAGATGCTAAACGGAATGATGCGTCTGTTGGGATGACTGTCCGCTCGTGGATTCGTTGTGCCACTTCCCGTTGCACAGACAATAATTAGAAGTCCCAGGGTCAGTCATGCAGAACAATTCACAAATCATGTCCGAACGAGAGGGGTGAAAGGTAGGGTGTCTCAAAGAGAAGAACAAGAAGAAGCAGAAGAAGAAAAGAGACAGGGTCGTGCTGGCGCGCGTTAACGTCGTGAAGTCCTGTGGCTGCTCGAGAATGCCCGAACTAAATCTTTCTGACGTTCCTCTCTGTCTCTTTTGCTCTTTTCTTCTTGTTTTTTTTTTTTTTTTTTTTTTTTTTTCGTCCCCTAGAAAACACGACACGAATACGAAAGTAGGTATAACAACGCTGCTGGCATACTCCACACTGTGGTATCCAACGAGAGCCCTTCGCGCAACCGTCCCAACTCCAGAAAATAAAGTTTCCACTTTATTACAGTAAACGCGGTTGAAGGGAAGCTTCTTGGGACAGAAACAAGAGGCACGCACAGGTAACGAAGAGGAATCCGTGCTGGACCCGGACGCTTCGTCGCCTGAACATCCCGCACCGGCATCTCCTGTCTCGTAATTAACAAGGACACGAGAGAGAACGATAATTGCGGTTTATATTAATTATTATTCAAAGTGGCATGGAGACTCTCCAACCAGCACCGCCATGGCTACCGTTTTATTATTCGGTCACAGCATGCCACAGTTAGAAGTTCGGAATTCGTGGAATAAATTCTTGGAACTGGTATTTAGATACATCTCCGTCGTTTTTTTTTATGATATCTGTCGATATCAATGTCTAACTCTTCTTATCTTTAAAGTTATTTCGGGTTTCCGAGATAACGACGATATTGAGTGATTATTACTCTTTTCAAAGATTTTATTCTATCAATATATAGATTCGCAATTATTCTATCGGCTACTTGTAATCATTAAATTGAAGTAAAGATAATTTTTGATGCCATCATGAGAATGAACAAAGTATTTTCTTAATTGTTAAAATACGAAATATTTTAACAAACACAATATCATCTTTGTTAAATTTGAATATATTTCAGTCAATGGGATCAAAAGTATGCTTTTGATGAAATTTTATTATGTTTTTTCTCTTCGAAGGAATATTTTCTTGATGATTTTTCATTCATGGATATTAAAATATAATGGAAATTGTCAGTTTTTATATTGTCTTAAAACGTGATCGTTATATTGATACCCACTTAACGTTACACTCCAAAAAAAATTAGGCAGATTCAAAAAGCATTTTGATCATCCATAAACAATTTTGATGAATTAAGAAAATGTTTGTTGTAATTTAATATCTGTTGGAACTGATATAGCAATTATTTCCAAGTATATGAGATGCCCAATTATGTATCGAACATTCATGTTATCGTACAAATTGAGAAAACAACGAATACCTAGTATCGATTTCTTACCAAACCGGCTTATCTATCATTCTTATCGAGTTCAGTCTTCGATGTATCGGTATTTCAAGCATCTGTTTAAGATTCTTCGGTCAGGGCGTCACTTCTTGGGATTCCTCACAATCTTGGTCAAGAGGCATCAAACCTGTAATCGAAAAAAGATCGTCAGATAGGAGCGAGCACATATGTAGACATATTAGTGATGTATTTGTGCATCTGACTCAATCAAGCAAACAGCAAGAATGCGGAAACTTGTAACAAAGGGTACAAGAGTTCCGAGTGTGTAATATAATTAGTAGTAAAGTCGGTATCGGTAATAAATCGATCGTGTTAAAAAGTAATCATCGGGAGTTCTCTCTCTCTCTTTCTTTCTCTCGTCGTGAAAGTGATTTTATGAACTTTAAATAGTTTACCATGGTCTTGGGACCTCACTAGCGGTCGTTAAATAATTTATGTAATATCCTCGAAGGAACCAGCATCCCGACGGTTCAACGCTGCCGTTAATCTCTCGATGAGAAAGGGTGGCTGTGCGAGAGTCACTCTTCTCTCTTTTATACTCATTTTCTATACGTCTCGCACTCCACGTTGTACTTGCTTCGTCACGAGCACAAATATCGTTGGTATATAGAAAGAGATAAAAGATCTTTTTAAAAAAGAAGAAGGATAATAAAGGTAGAAAAAAAAAATAAAAAGTATAGTATTACTATTATATGGCTACCTAGGCATGTGAACGGGCACAATAAGCTCCCAAGGTTCGCTTGGACCTTTTCTTCTGGCGCTACGAAATCTACGGGGGGTCGATCGACGAAGAAAAATAAAACAAGCATCTTATTCTTTTAGACAAATTGTAATATATTATAGCGTAGCGCGGGTCTCTCTGTGCCGTTCGAACACCCACAATACATTGATAAAAAATTGTCATTAGCGATGTAGTCATTTGGCCGAAGAACTTGATAATTTCTCATTGAATTCTCGTAGACTTTTAATTATGAATCATTGATTCCATTTGTTAATGATAACATAGATTTTTTGATATTAAAATATTGTTAACGAACTAATAATAAATATTTTTATCGTATCAATAACATTTTAATTGACCCAATAAAATATTATTTATGGGTCAAAATATATTATTTAGGTTTCATTCTTTTTGTAATACATTATAGCGTGACGCGCGTGTTTCTTTGTCATTTGAAGACCCATAGCACAAATATCGTTTCATCATAAATGGTCATTGGCGATCTAGTCATTTGGCCGGAGGATTTGATAATTTATCATTGAATTCTCGTAGATTTTTAATTATGAATCATTGATTCCATTTGTTAATGATAACATAGATTTTTTGAGATTAAAATATTGTTAACGAACTAATAATAAATATTTTTATCGTATCAATAACATTTTAATTGACCCTATAAAATATTATTTATGGGTCAAAATATATTATTTAAGTTTCGTTCTTTTTGTAATACATTATAGCGTGACGCGCGTGTTTCTATGTCATTTAAACACCCATAACACAAATATCATTTCATCAGAAATGGTCATTGGCGATCTAGTCATTTGGCCGAAGAATTTGATAATTTATCATTGAATCCGCATAGAATTTCAATAATTAATCATTTATTCTATTCCCAAATGATAACACGCATTATTTGAGAGTAAAAGATTGTAAATGAACTAATTGCAACTATCCCTGCCTTGCTTATAAGTAGACGACTTTAATGAGACGAATATATAGGTGACATCATCGCAGTGGTTAGCACTCTTACTCAGCACCAGAACAATTCGGGTTCGATCCACGGAGATGATCATAAATTTTAACTCTTCGATGCTTCGGCATGTCATCGTCACTATCATTCTACACAATTCTCCAAATTCTTCGTGCCGATCATCACATAATAATAAATATTTTTATTGTGTCAATAACATTTTAATAGATCCAATAAAATATTTATGAGTCAAAATATATTATTTAAGTTTCGTTCTTTGTGGAATACATTATAACGTGACGCACGTGCCTCTGTGTCGTCCGAACACCCATAATACAAATATCATTTGATCAGAAATGATCATTGGCGATCTAGTAATTTATCCAAAGGACTGGATAATTTATCATTGAATTCCCATAGACTTTTAATGCTGAATCACTGATTCCATTCCCTAATTGTAGCATAAATTAATTAAGAGTAAAATATTATAAACGAACTAGTAATAAATATTTTTATTGTATCAATAATATTTTAATTGACTGAATAAAAGATTTATTGGTAAAGATATATGATTCAAGCTTCTTTCTTTTTGTCGGTGTAAGATTTAATGACCGTGGACCTTGGAGTTTTCAAACGCCATGTCAAACATTCCCATCTCTCAACAATTTGCCTCATAATTTTTCACTCCCTGCCAAATGAATATGATCCCAACTGCAGCGGAGCACAGGTGTTGATACGTTCGGTGAACCCGCGCGGTTAATTAGCCGAGCGAATGAGCGATGATCGCAAGAACGAGTGTGCTATGCGATCCTCAACGTCCCGAGTACTTAGCGCATTCCAGCACGTACATACGTGCGATGGTTGTACATAGTAGCTATATATAAAGACTGCACAGTCGTATGTACTGTGCAGGACAGGACATATATGCAAGAGGGTACATTTATACTTGGTATCTTCTCGCTGCTCTGTGTTACTTGTACGTTTCACGTTCTCCGATAAGGAGGAGTCGAGGGTTTGACGCGTGTCTTGCGCGAGCTCTTTGCACGCATACCTTCGGGTATTCGAGAGGTTTCTTCGCGGTCATTCGGTCGATCCATCAACCAAGAATTCGATCTCTAATAAAAGCTTGGGACGTCGTCCACGCCTGCTACCTCGAAATTCGATTCTTCATTATTATTCTACCTTGGTGACTAATGAATGATCGGGAATCGTATGACACTCGCACACGTGAATACGATACGAGAAAAATCCTTGAAGCCTTTCCTGAAACTAATCATCGTTAAATCCTTCGGTGAGAGTCCAACAATCGTCAGAACAAACCCATGTAACGATATACTATGTATATATTAGATATATATGGTTAGTAGATATATATGTATAAAGCTATTAAGCAGTAACTCGTAGCTGTATACTTTCCACAACTGTATCTACATCTATTTATCTCACTACTTCGACTATATTAAATACGTCCTCGTGGTCCCAACCCAAGATCCACGCTCTTTCTCACTGGGTGGGCCCCGCGAGAGAGGGCATCAAACATTAAGTAAGATTCCAGGGCGAGAGGTAAACAAATTTCTCGGAAGACAATCGAATTCGCGAGAGAATCGCGGCGAACGTTTGGAAGAGGAGCTACGAGAGCGGCGTGCAGTTACAGAAGGAACACCAAAATATACGCGAAAGTCTGTAGAGCCTTTTGCAGAAGAGGACAGCGGGGAAGAATCGTACGGATAGGATTAGGACCAGAGACCGCCATGATCTACCGATATTGGGTACAAAGATTGGCAAGTAGAACCAATCTCACTCTCTCTTTCTCTCTCCCCTTCGTCTCTCTTCTATTTTTCATTATTCCTAAATTATGTAATAAATTTTTATCAATAGACAGAGACGCAATGCCAATAATTATATTGATCATAAGCATCGAGGACCAGCCGATCATTGGTAATTCGCATATTTCTGATCTCCGCGATATCTTCTCCATACCGTTCAATGTACGCGATTAATTGTACTATATAGAAAGAGATAGAAATATGCCGATAGCTGTAGTCACGAGGATCAGTCGAGTGGCTAACGACTGTAAGGTTTACATTATCCTCCAGTATTCTTTTCTTCGTTCGCCAATCGAGCGGGAGCAGTGCCGTGCCGCTTGCGGCACGAGGATAGTAGCGAGGGCGCGCGCGTTATCGACGATAATGTGTCCGGACTAATTTAAAGACGTCTCTCCTCGCCCGGGCTGTCTTTCTCTTTCCTTCTCTGCTTTATATTGGCGAGGGAAGAGCACACGGATATCTCTAGCGCCCTCTTTCGTTCCACGATCCTTCGCCACAGACTCTTGCCGTATATACCTGCTGCTACAGATGGCATTCTGACTGGCGTCCTGAGACTCGGCTGTACGCAAGAGTGAGAAAGCGGAGAGCCGCGAGAGCCACGCTAACGAGGTCCTGCCAGCACGGGTCCCAAAGACCGTACGCGATCGCGCGCGACTTTCAACCGAAGAGGCAACGCGACCGGGACCAAGGCCTGTCAATTAAGGACACGACTATCCCGGTCCACATTTCTCTACGCTCTCTTTGGACTCCACGTATATTTATCCTCCTCCTTTTACGTGTATGCTTCTCGCAGTGTTCCATAAAGCCACTCTTCTCTTTCTTCTTCTCTGCTTCTTCCTCTGCTGCTTTTCTCAAGGATCAACAGCATCGGACATTGCAAAGAACATGTTTTCTCTTACGTATTCGTAAGACCGTTTAGATACTTTAGTTTAGTTTTTATTCATTTTTATGATTTTAAATGATTTTTGTTATTGTGAAGATTTAATGAGCTGAGCTGAGTTTAATTTAAATCCTCGGTAGATCATTGAATGCTAAATTATCGCAGTACATATGTATGGTAAATCATTTATTTCAAGCAAATAAATATTAACAATTTTGTATGCAACTTTCATAGCGTGTTTGTGGTACCAATTTCGATGTTGAGATCAAAGATTACAAATTCTAAATGGCTTACCATGTGACGGATATAAGTGTAGACAATTATCGCAATTACGTTAAAATTATTTTTAAATTTATATTTAGAAGTTCAATACTCAATCTCGTTTTTACGTTAATCCGATCAATAGAAAAAAAATATCCAGGCTCAGTGAGATAAATAAAGACGATTCAAAAAGTAGGATAAACATTTTAAAAAAAGTTGCAAGGTAGAACGTTCCACATTGCTTCTTCATTTATTTAATTCGTCCTACTCGCAGCATCCATTGTGATAAAGTACGTTCTTCAATTTTAACTTTTTCACAGAGAAAGCTTTGTGTATTGCGGAAGAAAATAAAATGAGATAGTAACGTGCAGTGTTCTACTTTGCATTTTTTTTTGACAATTAAAAGGACAGTTCTTTCAGGCTCTCACTTAATATTGAGTTCGAAGTTTTAAGAAATTAGCGAGGTCACCGAAGAAGCCGGCACATTTTCATAATTAAATTTACGAAAGTTGTAACGATCGCAAATGAAATACATCGTCGTTGCAATCGGTTTACCTTTAAGAAACAAATTAACGACTTTCTCAAAAGTTTTTTACGGATAATTTCTACAGGTAAAGCATGTCGTGAAATTAAGTTTTCTATTATTAAATTGGATTTCTTAAAACATGCTTTGTAATTAAGGTGTAAAGTTACATATTTGTAAAAAAAAAAATCGGTGTCAAATAATTATTTAAGGCATTTACAATTTATCGAGGCCCTTTATTAATACAACACCCGATACACTGTTAAAAATTTAGGGTCTCAAAGGCGATTGGTGTGAACATTCCACCAGTGTTGACCCATTTGATGTTTAACAATTTTTACAGTGTTAAATTCACACAAGCGATTGTGTTATAATCATTAACACGGATAAAAAAGTAGTCGCAATAATCATTTTTAGCATATGCTGTGTCGCGAATTAGTTACAGAAACCAAATCGAAATAGTATTCCGAACTATTTTCGATTGGTTAGCGAAAAATAGTACAGAAGACCAACGACTTGATTACTGTAATTAATCACAGTGCTGTCGCAAACGCGAGTCGTTAGGTGGTTCAATTAACGTCAGCGATAGTTGCGACAAGCATTTGGATAGTCCTGGCGATCTACGAGTCGTTTCCCATTATCAATCGTTTTCCTTCTATAACCAACCGATTGGTACGTGCTACGAGTAAAAATTTTAACAAAGACAAACGACGCCATTGTTTAAAGTGACAGTTGGTTGTGGAGGGACGAGAGTTTACAAAAAATAAAAGTGAAATGCATTGAATATATGGTAAATACACAGTGAAAATTGTGAATAGATGATCTTCATCTATCGAAGCATCGCGCAAAGTATATGCCGGTCCTCATCACTGTAAATAAATAGAAATATCCGTATTAACCTAGTTTTTTAATCGTATTACGCTGAGCCGATGGATTGCACCGACCAATCGGTAAGATGAGGTTGCCATCTCGGTTGGTTACCGCTACTACCGATATTTTACCAACGACATTGTAGTTTCTTGAACCAACCGAGTAGTTAACGCTGTGCTAACTATTCCGGTTGGTTATCGGAATCAAAGTGTCAGTTTTTTCTTTCCGTTGAGTCATATTTAAAAATTTACAACGTATATATGTTCGGAATGAGTAAATGAAAATCAATAAATTATCAGGAATCAATACAAAATGATGCCACGAGTATAGTCCAAAAATGTAAATGAATTTTATTCACCTATTTTCAAGTAAATCGCATTGAACATTTTGAGGTTATAATTCAAATTGACACCAGCTATTGAACATCGGACGTTGACACCAGTCGTCAGTGTAGACTCGTATAAACACCGCGCGAGGATTAATTTTAACACCGTATTTTTAACAATGTAGGCTCTGTCAATTATTACCAAATTTGGTACCAAATATCCTTGATCGTTATTACGTACGTGTCCAAAGTTTTAGCTCATTTTGTCAAACGTTTTGATAGTAGAAGTAGTTAATGGTTTTAACAATTTCGAATTTCTCTAAAACCCGAAACTTTCTTTCAATCTTTACCAAATTGAATATATAGCACCCCTGAATATTATTTTGTCCCTGTAAAACATTTGGGTTTAAATGGTAAACGTCGATGTGAGATAGAGCGATAACATGCATTTTTTTTAAATTCAAAAGCTTACAAAGTTAAACATTTTTTCATAGATTCATCTCAAAGTTAGACATTTTTTTCATAGATTCATCTCAAATTCGATAGATTCCGTCTTCGAACATTCTTTGTCTGCAAATAACTATTTAACCCAAGGTCTAAAGATTTCCAGCAGCTAGAGCGTGAATACAATTTTTTTGAAACATTCAAAATCTAATCCAAACAGCTTTTTCAATTGTTCCGTAAGTTGTAAAAAAGAAAACAAAGAAGCATAACTGTTCTTCTTATGTGCCACATTCAATTTTTCAAGCGAGCCACTCACATACGCACAATATACATTTTTTCAAAACCATTTTCTCGATATTTTTAGCCATTTTGAGTATCCTGACATGAAAATCTCAAATTTTTTACTATGACGAAGTAAAACGGTTAAAAGATAATAAAATAATAAATATCATTGAAAAAGGATTGTATCAACGTTCCAGAGATAGTAGAACACTCGATCTCTGTTTGACGAGACGCACGATGATTTCCAGATGCGACTTCGTCTGCGGTTCCGTTAACGCCACGGGGGGTCCCCCGGCAACGATGCGCTGTCGTCTCGACGAGACTGGCGAGACACTCTGCTGAGAATCGCGCCCCCAGCTTTACACGCACGAAAAAACACACGCAGGTGATTATTCGAGGATCGCGAGAGGTGCTGTCTCCTCCGCGTCGATGCATCCAACATGTCTCGTCGCACTGACGAGACTCACGCACCGCACACCGAGTCACAGACGTATTAGGCAGACATTCATTCAGCATAATGCACAACGGCGCCCGCGCGTGACAGTGAAAGTATAAATAAAAGACAGCAAAAGAGAAGGAAAAGGGCACCGCTTGGACTCTGCACTACCGAGAGGGAAAAGCCGAACCGACTGATACTATATGCAGGATCTGACTGATTATCGCACCCCACGAATCTCTCATTCATTATCATTCTCAACGCTCTTTCCGCTCGTCCTCTGGCCACAACTCATCGCTCTGCGCTTCCTCCCTCGACGCGCGGCACCTACGAGACTCTCTTTCCGTCTTTCTTTCACACTCGGCATGTCACACGTCGTCGCGTTCATTCCTGCACGAAGCAGAAGACGCCGGCTTGGAACATTGTCAATTTTATCGTACACTCGAGTTACTTACATTCTGTGTCAACGAGGTGAATAATTAAGAACGTTGGAATTACCGATTCGTGAAAACTAACTTTTTGTATCTTATTCTATGCTTAAAAGTCATCAAAATGATACTAAAAATTCAATCACCTTGTAATTTTTGTACTAATCGTATAATACAGAGAACCGATTAATAAAAATGATTCCGCGCAGAATGATATGCTGGTAACATGGCTCATTCTTAAATTATATTTTGTATTTTACTACTCAACTCTTAAATGAAGTTTTTTTTCTATACGCGTTCTTTTTCTTTTTCCGATAATAACTTCTAATCATAGCCTTAACATGATATTCGAGTTATTATTGTTTAGAAATTTAAAAATTCTGCAGCAAAGTCCAAAGATTCTTCTGACTTTTCTTCACTGTCTTGACAGAAAGGAAAATGGCGTTGATCTTCACTCGTGTCTGGGATTATACAGTTTTTCTTTAAAGGGTCAATTCTCGAAATTCACACTTACAGTGGAATAAACAAAATAGCAAACATGATCTTCGTTGGTGCAACTTAATCTTCTTAAGCTCATCCTTTTCGGAGCAACGATTATTATAAATAATAATAATAATAACGAATGCTCCAGAGCAGAACTCACAAAATATTAATATAGCATATTCCAGTATGGCGATACGACAGACACAATACAATTTGTTTATTATGCAAAATCTATTGAATTGCGTGTGGTCAATTATATTATGTTAAGTAGAGCATACAGGCATTCGTCGTGTTGGAGTTTTGTGCCATTGTGGGTACGGAAAGGCTGTGTTATATCGGTCACGGGGATCTTTGGGCACGAGCAACCCTCCACCACAGTAGTAAAGGTATTATGTTTTGTATCTCGCTCGCTCTTCTTATTTCTACATCCATATACGAAAGCTATCCCTTCCTCGCAACTCTTTCTCTCTTCATCTTAATAACGCATTGTGTCGGTGACATATTAGGTTTATGCTAATACCAAAAGAGTCTTGTTTTGGTGATTGAATATCCGTGACATCCGTGCGGGGAGTTGCGCGGTAGGCTAAATCGTTGAGGTTATCGGTTCACCCTTACAGATTTATTCCTGGTAGCATTCGAGACAATAACATATTTTTTTTCACTTCTCGTACTCGGATAATTGTCCAACTGAAGAGAAAAAAAAATGCTCGCCTCTCACCGTCTAGTTTGTCAAGGGTGTGTTTCACCGCGTTGTCTTCCGTTAAACAACTTGTAAACGTTTCTCTCCGCTGATGTTTAACGGAGAATTACATTTTCTCGTGTAATAATCAACGAGGATTATTATGTTTATTAATATGACTCGAGCTTATCAGAAGAGCGTGCCAAAATACGTTGCCCGTGTTGTTAAGAATTTGGGGTTGAAGCCAAAAACGAGCAAAGCTGTTTGCGAGAGGTCAAAACTCAACGAGTCAACGTGCATCCTGCAGAGAGAATCCTTTACATAGCTAACGAAATATCGCGGTCGCGACGTGAGAGACGAAATCCGGTGCTCTGCTTCGCTCTCCCTGAGATAGAAGGGCGAGAGGGAGAGAGAGAGAGAGAGACTCTATCCCCCTATCCGTTGAATTAGCATATAGGTATAACGCTCCTGGCTACCAGCCATAAAATAATTCCCCGAGTCCTTTTCGGGTATTTTCATGGATATATAAAATAAGGAGAAAAAGCGGTGAAACCCGAATCCCCTGGCAGGCGTCCATATAGGTACACCTTCTCTCTGATATCCTTCGCTCGACTCTGTATACCTCGCTATGCGGCTCTGCTTGGCTCATCCTCAACCTATGCCGATCCTCGACTTCTTCTCTACTCGACTGGATCTTTCTCCCACGTTTTCTCACGTTTCTTTTTTCTTTTTTTTTTTTTTTTCATCTTGGTTCTCATCATTTTTTTTCTTGCCTCTTTCGGTCTTGGTTCGTCTGCAGAGAGAAAGAGCTCTGCAACACATCTTGCCTGTGACTTATCTCTGCATTGGCATACATTTTTCAAAGACGGATGTCATAAGAGATTAATATCACTAATTTCTAATTGCAAAGATAATTCAGACAAAAAAATTTATGCGGTACTTGTTTAAAAAAAATTTTTATCATTATTATCTGTTTAATATTTACTTTTATTCAATTATAAATTTCATAAATTTAATATTTTTTTATTCACGGCGTACCTTAGTCTTTATCAAAGTTTCTTTATTTCAATCGGAAAAATATTTCAAAGCAACCAACTGCATTTCTAAATTTTAAATACCTTTTTCGGTATTTGATATGTGAAGCTTAAGTTCAAAGTGTTGTTGCTTCAAATGAATATTTAAAAAATGTACATTCGTAGCACTTGAGGGTTAGGTTATGTATCAATTTAAAAAAAAAAAAAAAGCCATTAACGTTTCTGTCGTTACAAAATAATTGCAAATAATTTCAATTTTATTTATTTGACGAATTTATCTAATTTTTACTTCAACATGTATAAGATATTAAATTAATAAATTAATAATAAATTTACAAATGATATTACGAACGCCCAATCAACATTCAATGACACGCGCAAGTCGTAGACTTTGCATTTTTCTTAACCCTTTAAATAAGTCACAAGAATGTCCCCAGTTCTCTATCAAAATAACGCGTTAATCCAACTCTGCTCTTCATAGTCCCATTCCGGGATGTTTTCAGGCGGGTGTCACTTGTAAAGGCTTAAACATGTATATTAGATATTAAGGGGAGGCGAAACACTTGTACCATTACATCGAATCTTTGAGATTTTTTTTCTTGTAGCACACCGAACATAATTGAATAAAATTTTGACAGTGGACTGCGCATATGTGTATCTCTGTTGTAATACTAGTAGAATTATCAAAATCCTATTATTATTTTTTTTTATTATCTTCAGCTATGAATGAATGGAAAAACAAATATCTCTAATTATTTTACGCAAAAAATTAAAAAAAAACGTATAGCATTAACACATAACCAGCACAAAATGGTATGTTCATTCCGATTGCAATTTAGATGCGATAAACTGAGAAATGTTTCTCGGAGATTCTCGATAAAATATTCACGAGACATGGCAGAAAGCTCTGCCAAGTACGAATGCTGCGTGAAAGCGCTAAAGTTCCGTTTTACTACCAGGAGCTTCGGACCCGGCTAACCGTAGAAGAACCGTAGATTTTGACAATTTTACTAGCATTACACAGAGATTCACATATAGGCAGTCCACTGTCAAAATTTTATTCAATTCTGTTCAATGTGCTACAAGAAAATAATCTCAAAAATTTCGACGGGATGTTATGAGCAGGTGTAAGTAAGTGTTTCGCCTACACATGTATGAAAGTTCCGCCTTCCGTTAAACGTTAAACATGAAACAATTTGACCCCAGTCTACTCGTAACCCTGGACAGGTTCGTTAGCTTTCGCTTTGAACACATCGTACGATGGATTCTGTCAAGTTTAATTCAAAATATTTATTACCTGCCGCGAGATTACTGAACTTATCGCGAAGTTTCCACGAGTGAGATTTTGGTGAAAGATTTGAGATGTTGTGGATGAAGCATTACGACACGGTACACTAAGCATGATAAGATTAAGAAGTGATGTTGACGTTACGATCTCATTTAATATTTTGAACAAAAAGCACACTCAACATTCAATGAGTTCAAGAGGACCAGTGAAGGGACATTCGTTAAGGTAAAAATTCACGCGTAATTTTAATCATCGGAACCCGTAGGGGTTCCAGACCGGTACGCGAGGAACTTTATAAATTTGTGCTGGACAGTTTTAATTAATTTCGAATGAATAACGTAATGCGGTGGTCATACTAACGAAGGTTAAGCAGCCGAATAGTAGATTGTAACTCAAAATCATGATACCGAGACGTATTTAACTAAACCTAATACTTACAGAGGATTATTAACAATGGCGACAAGATGCTTCGAAAATTATATTTTTTTCATAGAACAGTAATAATTATAATAAACCTGCAAATATAATTACACTGAATTATTCGTACTTAATTGCAACGAAATGTACTCTTTCAGAATAATATTTAATAATTATTTAATCAGAATATTACTAATAATAATAATTTTAGAAATCTGAGTAAAATTTCCTGCATGACAATTAATTTTTTAATGAGATTCACTGTTTTCTCGTGCATCTCTCTCATAATTCTTTTACAACGAACCGTGTAATATTGTGAAGGAAACTCGAAGAAGCACATGACCACCGCAGGATAATGGACTTTGGAAAAGTAAACGACGCCCGGAGGATGATCCTCTCGCTACGGGTGGTTTCTCGCTTCGAATATGCATCGAATTCGTAATTACCCGGGAGAGGCGTGTTTCAGGATGGTGTTTCGCAGTGCGTTTAATGGCGAACACAAACCGAACGCGAACGCACCAGGTGAGAAATTAACGCCGTGCGGTTAGGCGGTCAAACGTCCGTCAATTATCACGTTGGTCATTAGTCGAACAATTTTTCATCTTCAAAGCTGTTGAGCGAACAAACCTCCAAGAGTAATTACGCATTCTCGAGTATTGAATCAATGTTAATTTGTAAATGAAATACGAGTCTGTCCATAACTCAGTTAAAACTGATATAAGAATCCACATTTCATTACAATCAACATCAGAAAATTGACGAAATATAGACCTTCGTCTGTAGAAATCGTTGCTTTTTTTTTTGTGGCAGCAATTACGTTAATAGAAATGTAAGTATAAAAGTGGATGAGTAAATAGAGAATTCTACTCACGACTTTATATCACTTTTACATCCCATCACGCAACGATGGAAAGTACTTTTCGTTACGCTCGTTCCTTCGATAAACGACTAATCATATAATTTAACAATTCAGTCGTCGTGCTCCAATTTTCTTTCACTCGCCTGCGTTATTTTCTACGGAGCAACGCGTATAAACTCATCTTCTCGGAACTATAATAGCAATTAAGGTGAAAGATTTATTCTATGAAGACTTATGAAGTCTGGATTATATCTTAACGGGTGGCTCACGTTTTAAAAGTCGCAGGGTGAAGGCGCACCGATAAACGAACAATCACCAGTGAATTGATGAAAATTTCGTTTAATGCTCATGAAAATTTCTGATCATTTAGATCAACGTATTGCCTGTTAAATTGACAAGTTTTCTTCATGTTTGGGATACTTAGTTTGCCATTGAAACCTATTTTCGATTAAAAGTGTAGTTTGGCCGATTAATTGATTCGTATTTTTTAATTTTTCGATAGAAATATTTCCTTTTATTTACTTTTTAACGAAAATATTATCTTCCTTTAAAGTTCTTTCATGTATTTCGTTATATAGATTGATGGGGAAAAAAAATTATCGAAGCTTGTCTGAAAATATTTCTTTTCGTGAGAACTTATGATAAGGAAGTGATTGCTTTTAGCTGTTGATTCGACTGGTGACTTAACCCTAGCATGCTTCGTTAAGAACCAGAACCACAAGCTAGTGTAGTCGCGCGAGTTCCGACGGCAGCTGACAACTTCTCTCAACTCTAAACGAAAAACTTTCGCCTGATATCAGATAAATGTGATATAAAAAAAAAAATTTTTTTAACATATCAAATGAAGATTTTCAAAGTTTAGAAAAATTCGCAAACATTCAATACTAAAATATAAATAAGACAAACTGTAATTATTTAAAATTTAAAGGTTAAATTTTGATTCACTCACAATATAAATTAATTTATACTTTGTTTCCTTATTAATCAAATAGAAAAAGCACGTAGTGTTTGAAACATAGGGTCTCCAGCTAATGTTTTATCGTTCACACTGTTGAAAATATTTGAAAAATTCATATTCTCGTATAGGTAGCATTTGTGCATAAACCGTTATATTAAATATAATAATGATGAAGCAATATTAAAGTACTTGTATATTAAACGACATTTGTAACATATTTGATATGTCGTTCGTGTATTTAATGCATAAATGATTTCTCTAAAAGTATATTAATTTTTTTATAGAAAATATTTACAGTACAGGGTGCCCGGTAAGGTACTGGGTATCTTAATTTGACAGAATCTATTTAATAGCAATCGTTTAAATGGATAGATACCGTTTGACGGTATTTCCACGAGTTAAAAAAAGATGACTCATGAATTCATTTGTCCTTTGTTGAGGGCATTGATCAATTGACTTGCAAAGAGTCTTAACGACTCTATCCAGCTTGCGAGTGTCAACTGAATCGACTTGCCACCAACGCTGCTGCCATTCGTGCTCCGCAGTGGAGTTTCCGTGACATACAACGAGGTATAGGTACCCATATCGAAACGTACCCTCGGGTTTCTCTAGCATTCTGTTTAGTACAGAATCGAAATCACGTAAACCGTCAGGAATATAACAATATAAAATATATAAACGTCGTTTATAAAGACCAAGAATGTCAATGGACGCCGGTGTCGATACGCTGATGTTGCTGCGGAGCTATTTCAACGACATCAGCGTACAGACGTATGGATAATAAAATAACGAGGGCTCGCACGAGGGTGAAGGGTTTCACGATTTCTGCAGTACTTGGCAGCGTCGTATCTACGTAGCATGCAGTTATAGGTACGTACAGTGCCAGTCGTCACGCAGCGGAGAAGCGAGACAATACTTCTGCGCCTCGAACGATGCCTATAACGCGAGCCAGACGTAATGAATGGCCTTTTATATTATATTTTATCATTGGCGGTTTGAAATAAAAGGAGTTCTCTCACTCCCTTGGCGTCCCTCTCGGACCTTCCGCTGGGATCGCGCGGGTGCAGCATGGACGCAACCGTGCGCGCCCGCGCGAGAGCGAGAAAAACGAGAGAAGAGGAGCGAAGAAGGCAGAGAGCATAGAAATAACCGCGATGCCGCGAGCGAGCCGCTGTTTTATTATTTTGTTTCGATGAAGCTGCTGCTGCTGCTGCTGCTGCTGCTGCTGATGTTGCTGCTGCTGCTGGTGGTGATGCCGGTGCCGGTGCTGCTGCTGCTGCTGGTGCTGGTGCTTGTCCCGGTGCTGTCTTGTTAGCGCTGGGACCAATGAAAGGCGTGCTCCCATGGACGCCCCACCGGGTACCGACCAATCCCGATCTTTCGTACTGCTAACATGCTACATCGCGTGTCGACGAGCACCTCCTCCTGGCGCGTCGCATCGCGCCCCAGCAAAGAACACCAACGTCCGCGACGTCGCGTGTTTCTATGCCTTTAAAACTCTTGAGGCCCGAGCTTCGAAACACTCCGTCTCACTCACGCCTTCAACCTCCTCCCACGCGCGCAATTGCTATCCGCGATACACCTACTGTACTCCCTTCTCTGTTTGCGTGGTACCGCGCGCACGGCCTCGCGAACATGCACCCACCATCGCACGGTAAACTTGCAACCGATGCGCAACGTGTTCAGAGGGCTTCTCTTCGACGCTCGACGATCAACCGCCGGATGTTTAAGCTGACTTTTTACAACGAGATTATTCGCGGAGAGTCGTGTCATGCTTTTTGTAATTTTGAAGAAATAGGTGAGAAGATTCATTCGTTTAACGATATCCTAAGATGGATACAGACGCGGAACCATTGGACACCATTTTGGTACCGTTCGCTGTGGAGAACCTCCAGTTCTTATTATCGAGTATAGAGGGCTCAACGAAGGTTCATCTAAAAAATAATATTCATACTTTTTTTTTATCTAGGCGTCTAGACGCTACCGCTCTCTCTCTCTCTCTCTCTCTTGATCAAAGTATTAAAACGCAGCAGATATTTCATTAATTAAATAAAAAATTTAAACACAAGTCAATAAAACTTTAATTGAATCAACAAAATTCTTTTCGGTATTACAAAATATCTCTCTTTGTTTAGTTTTATGAATGCTAACGATTATCTACCGCATGATATGCATTTCGAACTAAACAATGACCTTCTTCAGTCAATTTATAAGTTTAAGTTTAAATATTTTAAGTAATTTAGTAAATATCTTGATTTAAACGCAACGATGCGATAAATATTCACAAAAGTTGAAGATGGAAAGGTGGCCTCCGAGGACCGAACGAGCAATTGACGATTCCGTACCGGTTGTTCCGTCCAACTGGGCTCAGGGAAGACTTACAACATAGATAGATTCATGCACGCGGCTGTACATTTTGAATAATGTGACTCTTCGCACCTCGGACTCTGAACGTGACGGGGGACCGAAGCAAATGCTACACGCAATCGTACTTCACAGCAATATGACATCGAACGTGTGTCTGTAGATACATAGTCAACGGAACAATAGTGACAGATTGCCAAAAATGCAACAAGTTCTCCTTACACGCTTTAAGGAGGGTGGCTAGGTTCAATTAAATTCAAGGAATCAATGGTAAGTGTGGATAACACGTTCCGTGGGTTATCGGACGAGCAACATACGCGAGATAATACGCGTACATCGTTGTTATACGTGTCCCGAGGCATTATATTTTGAAAATTTCTGAATAATTATGTAAGCAAAGTATTTCGCTCTTGGTAAAATTCTTTCCAAAGATGTAAAAAATTATTTGAACACATTTTCATTTAATTTTTAACGTTAGTGTGATTTTTGTTTTTTAAGTAGACATCGTAAGGTTTTTGTTATGTCACCCTTGTACAAAAGTAATACTTCAATAATTAATTACTCAACAACAATGCAGAGAATTGATTCGAAATTTTGTACAAAAACGTAATTCCCATTGACGAACGTCCTCTATAAATTTAAGCTATTTCTTAATATTTTGAGATGAATAGAGATTCTTATCAACGTTCAGACGAACTTAACCAATTAGTACAGCACTTAATATAAAACAACAATTCTAATTAATAATCATTTGGTACAATTACTGTTTTTAACAATGAAATTATTACCGTTTTCAAAAAATTAAGCAATTATTCTCAGAGTTAAATTTTCTGAGTAATCCGAGTTATCATCAGTTTCATTTTTTCCGAGCTTTTGGTAATCTTCTCAGAGTAAAATTTCAAACAAATGATTCATCAATGATACGTAATCTGAATTAGATTAAACAAGTGATTTATTTAAGAAAAAAAGTACCTTTTGACTGACCCTTTTTTCCTTAAGTCATTGAGTAAAATAATATTTGTTTTTTTTTATAATTAGAAATTATATTTATGCACAAAATGTTCAGTGAACAAATCTATCGGACTGTTCATATCGCTTTGGCTTTTCATACCTTATCGATTAATATATTAAATATCGGCGGTGCTTAATGATAATTGTATAATAAATGAAAAATCAGTGAAGTTCGTGGGACAACTTGGTGTCAATTATTGGACAACTTATCGAATGTATATTGAAATATCTCAAGTCCGAGATATCTATAGATAGATATAGTGAGGCAGCACGTCTTTCCGAGAGATTCGAACCACAAGGGATATGTCTGTTTCGGGGAATCCGGCAATTAGCATAATTCCAAGGAAATCGTCTCTCCCACGATCGTGACCGGGACTGAGAACTCCGGTCCTCTTTTAATTCTGTGTACCATACGTATACTATAGCAACGATATATACCAACCGTATATACGTAGCGTAAGTATGTATAGTACACCGAGACTCCTTGCGCACGCGGTGGAGCCCAGAAACTCCGGAGGATTTACGAGAAAAGTCTCGGAGGTATCGTTACCGCGACATCAAACGGACGAGCGAGCGAGTCCGGTCCGAAGCACGCACGAGAACCAAACAAATCACGTCGCTCTCGCTCACGCGCGAGCGCGCTTCGCTCCGTTCACCGTAGTTCTCGCACTCGCGTCACAACCATGATTCTCAGTTTTATTTATTTTTTTATTTTCATCTTCCGTCCATCTCTCGTTCGCCCCTTGGTCCCACGGCTTAACCAGAGAAATTAAATATCTCGTTCATCAATTTCATAAATCTCATTTAATTACCAAGTTGTCGCCCATTACGTCAAACCTATGCTTGTTACAAAAATAAATTGTGTTGTGCGATCGGAACCGATGCGAAGGTAAGTAAACAGGTACAAGCTACATGGACTACAAATGTAAAGTTCGCGTGTTTTAGCACTTAATAATCAAAGACATCAACTTTTTTAATTCTGTATTTGTAATAAACACGGGAATCTGGTGGTTTTTTTAATCAACCTCAACCATCAAATGCAGATATAACGATGGGTACCGGTACACTGTAAAAAAACTACGATAAAAAAGCTGTGAGAAAAAAAAATTAACACCGGTCCATGTGGTGCACCATTAACGCGATGTACTCTGATAAAATTTAACACCGAATAGTGTAATAAACCACGTTGACCCTTAATCGTGTTGTTTTCCTTAGTAAACGACCCAATTTGACTCTCCGATTTCGTGTTAAATGTTACTTTTTTCGTGTTAATAGGTTGTCGCGGTACCAAAAAACAATCCAGAATGAAAATTAAGAGCAAAACTTTGAGCTAAGATATGCAACAATCGGTATCGGTATTAGCACTGCGAATTCTCACGTGAAAACAGTTAATGTTACACCGAGTTTGTTACACCGCTCCCTTACACCGACGATTTAAACGCAACTAATGGATCTATGAGCACTACATAGTCGTGTGGTAATGTTGTTAATTTAAATATCGCATTTTTTACATTGTAATGTTTATTTCATATAGAAGAAGAGCGTACGGTCTTCTTCACATTTTCGCAATTAGGACATTTTTCTAGCAATTAAAAAATACTAACTGGTTTCTATATTTCATGATTTTAATAACACATTTTTGAGTTCGGTCTTTATGTTTTTTTTTTGGTAGGATTAAGGATAATCAAATAAAACGTTATTATTACTCGAAATTATTATTGTTTGTAGTATTTCTGTAATAATATTTTATTTTATTTTTTATTTAATTATCCTTAATCCTACAAAAAAAAACATAAAGACAGAACTCAAAAATGTTTTATTAAAATCATGAAATATAGAAAGCAGTTAGTAATTTTGAATTGCTACAAAAATATTCTAATTGCGAAAATGTGAAGAAGAGCATACGCTTCTACTTGATTGTATTTCTCCAAATTTTTGTTATACACCGAGAGAAAAAGTTTCAATGAACCAAAGAGATGAAATCTTGACCTATGAACTATTATTTCCCGTCAATGAAAAAATATATTTAACTTAAAACTATCTTTTATTTAATTGATTTCAAATTTTATTAAATTCGGTGGCATTTAATCAATGAAAATTGTATTGAAGCCTACCAATGGCTTTGATTTACGTCAATGAAACTTTTATTTGTTGCTCAGTTTTACGATGATAGTATGATTCATTTCGTTCAAATCCTACATTTTAAATCTCTCCGGTGAATCTCATCAAATTCTAAAGTACCTGGCGTGCCGTATTGGGCACGTTCACTTTGGATACTTGTTCTTACGTTATTTTACTTCAAAGGAGTAAAGGTTAAGGTGTAGTAACATAAACAATACAATAAACCAATTGTTATTGTAAAAACGGCGTTTTTAGCTTGAACATTACACACATGATGCGTACTATAATGATATTTTAGCATCAGAGGCAGATCATGATGCTTCTCCATGATGAACCGAGAAAAAGTTTGAGGATCCGTTTAATGTTAATTTATTATTGAATACCTTCGAATGTAGTAACGTATTCGCGGACACCAGCCTCTATCAAAAAATTCTACATTTGGATAACAATCTAACAATCGACGTTTACACCGGTTTTGCGCTCTTGATACGACACTAATTTAAAAAAAAACAAATCGCCTCTCCCGTCAACCGGTGAAGTGCATGATACGATCAAATGAATATCTCTTTGAAGCAGTGATTTCAAATATGTTATTTATTTGAATAAAATAAATAATTCCTTTAGTAAGTACTAACAAATAAATGTTTACTCGTAGACAATGAAATAACCTCAGCGTGGTTCAAATCCATCACAACATTAGAATCAAGTAATTATTTTCATTGAATCAAATAAATATTTACTTGGTTCAGTGAAAGAAATTGCAATATGTCGATTCATTCGAATCAATGAAATCTTTTCTCTCGGTGTATCAGCAGGGAAATAACGTTTTATCTAACACATTGTAATATCTGCACAATGATAGCTGTCATATTATCATCGACATACTCGAAATAATAACTTCTTACCGTACAATGAATATATTTATGCCAAGAAACGTTAAAGAGGATACTGTGTCACCGCGAGAACCATCACTTTGAAGCACAAATCCATAAAAGGAAAAGAGAATGACCGCGTTTTTTTTATTATAGTTTTCAAAGCAATGATTTAAGAAGTCTCCACTATAATTTTGCAGAGGTATGAAGACACGGTTATTTTCCGTGCTATTCTAACTCCACGGAAAAGTATCATTGACGTTCTGTCCTAGAATAAAGGATATGTTTTGACTTATATAAAAGGCTTTTTACTGATGCTATGTAATTCCTATAATAGCGTATCGTTCGAACGATGTGTCCTTCCGTTCAGCTTATGTTACACGCAGGTATATACTTTATTTTAAACGATCAGGAGCAGCGATACAGGAAATTTGATGAACACGTCAAGCTGGCTGATCGTCCGTTCGTCGAGTTTGTTATGTCGCACGCCCGCGTTTTGGTTAATTTCAAGAGTTTAAGTGTGCGCACTCGCCATTCTCACGCCTCTTCTTTCAACTCACGTGTATTTGGCTGTCTCGCTTTGTAACGTTACCTTACCCGCTTGCAACCCCTTTAGATGAAAATCGGTCACGGGTCTGTATTAATTCTCGTTATAAATTGGTCGGGTGTGACGATATGAAACGTCGATATCATTTATACAAACAGACAACAATATGCACTGCGAATAACGAGTATTTAACGCGTCATAAAGTGTTTTACGCATCTTTTAAATATTTTATCGAAATCAACGAGGGGGTTAAAGTAACTAATAAAATCTTTCGTGAGGATTTATCAGTTATTTTTATCGTTTCATCATAGGCGATGACACAACCGCATTGTTTGATCTTATTTTTGCTAAAATTCTGAGACGTTATATTAATGTTTTATTTTATTTTTCATTCCATTATTATATCAGTTGATATTTCTATTGTTGTTTCAAATAAATAATTGTTTAATAATTTACCGATAATTTATCTCTATATACGAAATATGTCATTTAAAAGTGATCAGGGAATACTATTCCAACAATTACAACGTACTCTCTTTCACCTGTGATAAAGTGTAATTCTAAGAGAAAAAAAAAGACACTGTCAACATCATATAAAACGTAATAGACGATACAATATACAATCGCGACGATCTTATTTTTTACGGAGAGTTAACAGAAAAAAAATATATATATATATTATATATATATCGCAACCTCGTCACATGGAAAGTCCTCGAGCGGAGCTGGGTTACACGCGTCACGAATACGTGTTCTTCATCCTGCAGCGCTCTATCACGAATCGAAATACATACGTATGCATAATACCTTCGTGATATCGATACGATGACCAAGCGAGAGAACTGAGGCACATAACACAAAAGTAAACGTCGTGCGACACGCCACCGTCCGCACCACGAATTGTAATAATGTTCCAATTGTTTTATAGCGAAGCCCTGACAATAATACGGCATGATACTACTATTATAAAACAGCTGTACCGTCAGTACTTGCTACATCTATAGCGGAAAACCGTGTTCCCATTTAATCTTTCCTTCTTTTCATTTTTTATTACTTTTATCGATAAAATAAGAGGGTCAGAATAATAACAATAAGTAATTAAAGTAATAGCAAAAGGATGATGCTAATCGTAGTGCAAAGGTATTCCTCGTTATAGTGTTTGCTATATCTACTTTTGCTATGTTTCGTCGGTTGTTCCACCGCCTATATGGACGTGGATACGGGGTGACGGTTTGACGATAAGCTAACGCCAATAAATAAACCCATTACACGGTATACGTACAGAGAAGAGTGCAATCGCTGTACGTATACGTATCTATACGGTGGTACGGAGCAGGAGAGGCGTATTCACGAATCGCGGTTAATTAATTAATTAATTGCCTGGCGGCGCATCTTATCGAGGGATCAGGTCGCACGACTTGCCCAGTGTTTCCTCGCATGCATGACCAATTCACTGTATGCTTCTGGTTACCAATGCTCTCGGGTTCTCGGTTTCGATTCCGCATGCAGGATACCTGATGGCTAACCAGGGATACGAACTATTCGAAGCTTTCTGGTAATTCTATCCAGAATATTAAACAATTACTTATCATCGTTATATTAATATGTCGTCGGAATGTTTATTTCTATTTTTTCATTTATTATTATCGAAGGTATTAATAATTACGTTAATAACTTGATTTTTTGTGAATCTAATGTGAAACTATTCTTTTTTGTTTTTAATTATTAATTATCAAAATTATATTTTACGTTGATCGACTTAACCCTCGACGGTTAATTTTTTATTATTAATTATTATTATTAATTTAATTATTATTGCTACACAAATCGTTGTTATTATTGATTATTATCAATGATATTTATAATCACATTACCTAAAATATGAAAATTTATATAATCATAAGTAAAATTATTGAGGGTCTCTCGTTTTTAATTCTAAAAATTAGTTACCACATTGATTGAATTAACGCTTAGCAGTTACTTGTAAAATTAATAAGACAATTACAGCATCATAAATAACGATTTCGTGTGTGGATCGTAATCTAAACACGAATTAGAAGAAAAAAATTATCTATTTATAAAGTTTAACATTCGAATTAACTCACAGGCTCGTGGAATACATTATACCGTCTGTTCTTAATTTATGCATCGTTCTAAGGTGAAGCGCGATGCATAATTGATTTGTAACCTGGCACGTACGAGTTCATAACTTTTCCTTACGTTATTAACGCCAACTCGCTTGGAATTAACGAGAAATATCTTACGAACGTGATTTCTACGGGTACGCCACGTTCGGTCCTAATTAGAACGAATGAACCGAGCGAACGGGCACACAGTTCTGGCTAATCCCAATTATCCCTACCTCTCAAGCAGCACCCGGTATATAGTATTAATACTAACTACCCCCCACTTTCTCCACTTCCTATTAGAGAACGACTGCCAAGACGGGAGTCAAGTCTTCCAGTCCAAAAGGTCCCTCCGTATCTTTGTCTCTCTCGTAGCGTGAAATCACGAAACGCGAGCTAAGCGCGCGTTGCGCACAGGATAATTGCCCGCGGAGCGCGCGTTCTCTCATTGAAATGTATAGCGTAGAGTAGATGACACTCTCCCAGGACCTCGCGTGCATTATTTTACGGCGAGCTTCGGGGGAGAAGGAGGAGGAGAAGAATGACGGGGAGGGGGGAGGGGGGTGTAATGTAATTCTGGTCACACATACTGAGAGTACGAGATTTTTATCGGGTGGCTCTTCGTGGTGTCTCACAAACGCCTCGCGCGCTTTACTCGAACTCGCGCGCGCGCGCGCGCGCACTCGTCACGCATATATTTCGCTCTACGTATACACTTACGCTACTTCAAGCCAATACGCACTTTGCACCTATTTGTTTTCATTCTCACAGGAGGTCTTTGTCATTGTCAAAATTCAATGATATTATAATTTTATCCAACACTCATACTGTCATAGACAACTCTACGTAACTATAATTATGAAAAAGGAGACTACGAGAATTAATGCCATCTCAGTTGTACGGAATACAGATTGTAGATTTGCTGATAAACTCGTAATTAATTTCGTACGACTGTCGAGCACAACAATAATTACTGAAATATATTTTTTTTATTTCCTAATGCTTGTTAAAATTGTACGAATTTAGGGTTCGTATCTTTCTCTCTTCTTCTTCGTTAATTATGAAAATTCAATGAGCGATGAAAACCAGATACCATTATCATAACAGATACTTTCAGATATTATTATTAAGGTTAATATACATTTTTATGCACTCAGAGGAAAAATTTGTCAAAATCAATTGAATCAATGTTTTCGAGTGGCTAACTAAATATCTGGTTAGCTGAACAAAATCTTTTTTTGAAAAATGAACGATGAGTACCAGATACCATTGTCATAATAGATACTTTCAGATATTACAATTAAACTTAATATACAACGTTATGCACTTGGAGCAAAAACTTGTAAAAATCAACTAAATCAACGTTTTCGAGTGGCAGACTAAATATCTAGTGAGCGGATAAAAACTTTTTTTGAAAAATGAGCGATGAGTACCAGATACTTGCAGATACGATTATTAAACTTATTATACAACGTTATGCATTTGGAGAAAAAACTTGTAAAAATCAACTAAATCAACGTTTTCGTGTAGCGAACTAAATATCTGGTTAGCTGAACAAAGTCGTTTTTTGAAAAATGAGCAATGAGTACCAGATACCATTGTCATAACAGATACTTTCGCGAACTAAATATCTAGTTAGTTAGAACAAAATCTTTTTTTTATTAACTAAATATTTGATTAGAAAAATTTTCAGTTCATTCGATTAACTAAATATTAATGAAATCAACTAAAAATTCATTTTGATACCCGAAAAACGTATTAGTCAATTTTCCTGAACTTTTTTCTTTCTCAATATATCTTTGTGCACACAATATTCGACTCATTGACAGCTAAATTATGACGAATGCATCTCTATTATAACGAATTTCATGTTACGCATTTATAAAACGATCAATTAAATGTCATTAACGAATTTTTTACAATTTGTCAATAAAACAGTGTTGATTAGATATACGGATGGATTGCAGTATTAATTTCACTTCTACCCCCGGTAAAAAATTTTTCATGGCTCGTGCAATCCCGCACGAGTTTCAGGTGGTGCTCTCCTGTAACTTAACGCGTGTTCCCCGAAACTCACATTCGGTTGGCGCGCGACATGAATGACAAAACGTTTGTTTTCGGGGCTAAACATTTTTCTCATGCCAGCACGTAGAGCTCGACGATGTATACGTAGGTATGGCTGCTGATGAACGTATACACGCGGCTACATCGTTTTCGTAAGACGTCGGCGAGAGAATCGAGCACGAGGACCGTGGGGATGCTTTATGCGTCGACCTCGAGCGGACGGTCGACCTCGGCGACGCTACCACGCATAGCAATGGACCTATCTCACGTTTACTCTTGCCGAGAGTCTTTCTGTTTCTAAGGTCGGTACTCGGGCGAAAGCTTTCTTCGAAATCTTAAGAGACAAAAAATTCAGGTCAGATTTAAACTTGTACGAATATATACAGTATACATACATCGCAATTTATTAGTCGACATTTGACGTTAGAAAATATTTATTCAACAATTACTTAGACTTTTTCTTTATTTGGATTTCCTCCAACCTCCGATTACGCCTATCACAAGGTCCGCCCGGGACAGTAGTCAGCCCCTCCCGTTCTTAATGCAGCCTCGTCCATCTTCACCCTATTGGTATCGCATTTGACGAGGACCCATGAAAATCTGTTTTAAAAAACCTGGACCGATACAGTCATCGTTGAATTCACTTAGCGGTACCGGAGGTGCCGGAGGTACATGTACACGACACATGTATATATATACAATTCTTTTATTTTTAATTCTTGATAAGCCAAGGATTCGAACCGTCGACCTCCCGATGCTTTGATTAAGAGTCGAATACGCCAAAGCACCGATCTTTTATTTAATTAAATATAAAACATAGTTGTTTAAAAAGCTCTGAATTTTACAATATACAGCCTACCGTGTAATTTTCTCTGCGATATATTCATTTTGATATGTTAAGAAATAAATCTTTCAGAATTTTCAAAGTTACAAATGTTTCAATTTGTTTGAAGCTGAAGATATATTGTAATTTATCGTGAGATTCCAGAAAGACAAAATTTCAGGGATTCGACTGTTAAAAATAAAAAAGCAAAGGGTAAAAGAGAAGGTAAGGGCGGAGAAACGAGACGAGGATAGTGCGAAAGAGCAAAGAATCAGAATATCCCAGGCTAGGGAGGGCCTTGCCGGGAACGCATGTCCTCCGGTTGTTCGACCATTTGCTCGCATCCCGTGTGGTCCATCGATGTCCCATTGTTTTGGTCTCACCGGCGAGAGCACTTCGGGGCCCCTCGGACCGGCTGCTGCTGCTGTTCCTGATGTTTGCTGCTCGCTTTTCGATGGTGCGCGAACGAGTCTGGGAGGGCTCCGCAAGGAGTGCGCCGTATTCAAATTCGATGCTCGCTTATTTCGAATTGGCTCCATCCGTGGTCCCATCTTGCAGTCGATACTCTCGCGTGGAGTTACCATCGCGAGAGTCGG
This sequence comes from Cylloceria caligata, assembly GCA_963942595.1. NCBI lineage: Eukaryota > Metazoa > Arthropoda > Insecta > Hymenoptera > Ichneumonidae > Cylloceria > Cylloceria caligata. The sequence continues at coordinate 14,154,480 of OZ012704.1, forward strand.
GTACACGCGGTGGGAGAAAAATCTGGTAAAGAGCCCGGTAAGGGTCTGACTGGCTTCATAAAAAAAGGAAATAAACGTAAAGCTACATATTTTAAATAAACTACCGTTTAAGACACTATATTCCACCGTAAAGCAAATAATTCCTCTGTAATAGGTGAAATTTTCAAGTGTTTCAAGTGTACTTAGGATAATTGGTCTGCTCTAGAAACTCTGAGAAACTTGAAAGAAAAAATACTCGAAGGAAATACTTTTTCTCTCACAGAGACTTTTTTCAACTCTGTAGTGTAAATTCACGTAGATATATAATCGTGAATTCAGACTCACGAACGATCGGAAAACATCGAAACAATTGGACTCGTGGTAAAACGTATTGAGAAGGAAGCGGAGAAGTATCGGGGTCTCCCAGAGTGCTTCCGAGGACCGAAATCTGAGAGTCAGAAGCGCGAGAAAGACAGTAATAAAGGTGGGTTAAGCGAGCAAGAGAAGACAACGACGACGGGAGAATAAAATATTCACAGCCAGGTCCCGAGCGGAGCCTTAATTGCGATCAGACGCGATCTCGGATTCCAGCGGCCGGTGGGCCCCGATTATAGGCGATCGCGCGCGCCCCGGACCACGTTTATATACGTATACTCTACAATATATATTGTAGTATGCGAAAATCTCTCTGTCTTTCACTACCGAGAGGCCAAACCACATTGGCGTGTGAGCGAGCACTCGTTTGTGTCAAGAGGACAGTTTTGCTTCTGCGCGCGCAGGCAGTTCCGAATCCTCCGCCTGTCCTTCGTTCTCTTTCTCTTCGATGTATGCTCTTTATATTTATCTACCACGGATTCGCGCGCTCTTTTCCCACTCTTGTTGAAATCTCCGTTGTTTTTTAAACATTTTTTTTATCAGTTGTTTCTTTCTCCGTCCTTGCCTCTTTCTTCCACCTCTTGGATTCTCTTCTTTATTTTTATCGTCTTGTCGCTTAACCCTGGCCCATCTCACCACCCCTATCAAAGCTCTCTCTCTCTCTCTCTTTCTCTTCTTTCTCTTTCACTGGCTTCTTCTCCCCCCCCCCCCCCCCCTCCGAGAAACACAACTCCTGTTTATCCTGTTAGTACGAGATGTATCGACCTGTTCCCGTCCACATCCCGAATACGTTCCCGTGGAATTGTTTAATTAGCTATTCGCGACGACGACGAGAACGAAGACCACGAGAGAAGAGGACGAAGAAAAAATAAATGGAGGTGGATGACGACGATTGGGAGAATTCTCTGCATAAGCTGTACACACCTATACTGCATACTTTGAACTCTCGTGGGATTCTTATGTACCTATTATTATTATTTTCTTTTTTTCTTTGAATAACTCGACTGAGAGAAACCGATGAATGACATACTTCGACGAGATTCTACGTAAAGTCGTGTAAATCTGGGTAAATGGAATGACATACCGCTGCTACTATTACTACTACTACTAACTAACTGCTAACTAAATACTGCTACTCGTAGTAGCGGTAGTAGTACTGCTACGATATAAGTAGTAGTAGGAGTGGTTAATACTGCTTCTACTCCTGCTGCTGCTTTTAGAAGCGTATACAAGTGTAATATATGTGATGTATGTAAGCTACGTCTCGTCTCGTTGTACGTGAAGCAATATGAGTCCGGATATTGTCCCGTTTCTGGAAACTGGCGAAATCTCTTCCGCGTTGGTACGTGGCCTTCGTACAGGCGAGTACGCGGGCGAGGATCCTGGGAATCTTGAATTTTTTTCTCTTCTCTCGTGCATCCTTCGTTCCTTCTTTCACTGCTTCTTTTCTGTTTCATACTTCCATATGGGTACTGTATATATGTATAGGTACTGTTGTCTTCAACAAGTATCGCCGCCTCGCATAAAACTCCCTCTTTCTTTCCGTTTACCTGCTTTCACTCTATCCGTTTCTACGGCGCGTACTCGCCCCAGCTGTACACAACTCCGCACGCGGTGCATCGCGGATGTGAACACGACGATAAGCTCGACTTTATACTCTCAGATCGTATACGCTTACACCGATATACAGACATAAGACAGTGTATTTGGCTAGAAATAGGAAAAGGTGGGGCAAAATGGAGCAAAGAAGGTTAACACGTTCTAGGAATTTTTCATCATTGTTTTTACACTTGGTGCATTGAATTACAATGAAAATTTCACTGGAAAAATACGATCTATCAAAGAGAATTAGTTTACCCGGGTGAACTAACTTGAAGGAAGCAAATGTGATGTTTCAGTCGATTGTTAATCACTTGTTAATTCAACGTTTTAGATGAGAAGAAAGGTGGGGAAATACATAGGTAGTGGCCATATATGGAACTTGGAAGAAAGAAGATGACCTAAGATATGTTTCAAGGATGACTGGATGGGAATAACAAATGGATAACAGTCACAGTGTAATTCAAGAAATAAATGTAATAGGTGGGAGGACAATTGATTTATCGAAGATTGGAGGAAGGGCGGAGAAGGTGGACAATGTGTTAAAAAAGTTAAACACAGAGGGACAGGGAGAAACCAGAGAAGTCATCGTATTGTTCTATCTACAAAAATATTAAAAGGGACCGTGAAAGGTATTAGGTGAAAAAAGGAATCAATGGGAGAATAAAAGAGCAATGAGGTTAGGATAAAATCTTACTCTAACCTCAAAAATATGAGAAATATGGAAAAAATTTGAAAAAAGGAATGAACATGTGCAGCGAGAGGGAATGAGTAGGATCCATCCTTGGAATTAGTGGAATAATTGAAAAAATTGCTTCAGTTATAAATTTATGAATAACCGAAAGTATTTGAAGAAAGTAGCTACACTCAGAGAAATCGTGATAGTCCTTGCAATTATTAAGTTATCAAATTAGATTCAAATTAGAGATTCAAATAGAAATCTAGGCATCACTGGATTTAGACGGGAGCTATGACTAACGTAGAATTGAATCCAATAAGAATTGGTCTAAAATAATGACGCGTAAAACAAATAACGAGTAATGTATATGACGACAATGTAACAAAGAAATACAATTAAATGATAACTATTGATTGTCAGTTAATGTGACTACTTTTATAATTGCATGATCTATTTTTATAGTGAGACCAATCACAGGTTGTTACGATATTTATTTAAAAATTAGCAGTTAGCACTCAGAGAAATCGTGGTAGTTCTGACAATTATTAAGTTATCAAATTAGATATTCAAATAGAAACCTAGGAATCACTGGATTTAGATCGGAGCTATGACTAACGAAGAATTACATCCAATAAAAATTGGTCCAAGATGATGACGCATTAAACAAATAACGAGTAATGTATATGACGACAGTGTAACAAAGAAACACAATTAAATGATAACTATTGATTGTCAGTTAATGTGACTACTTTTATAATTGCATGATCTATTTTTATAGTGAAACCAATCACAGGTTGTTGCGATATTTATTTAAAAATTAGCAGTTAGCACTCAGAGAAATCTTGGTAGTTCTGGCAATTGTTAAGTTATCAAATTAGAGATTCAAATAGAAACCTAGGAATTACTGGATTTAGATCGGAGCTATGACTAACGAAGAATTACATCCAATAAAAATTGTTCCAAGATAATGACGCATAAAACAAATAACGAGTAATGTATATGACGACACTGTAACAAAGAAACGCAATTAAATGATAACTATTGATTGTCAGTTAATGTGACTACTTTTATAATTGCATGATCTATTTTTATAGTCAAACCAATTATAGATAGTTACGATATTTTTTTAAAAATTGGCATGGACCAACAATTAAGAGTTGTAATTTTGGATATTTAACAGTACAATTTTTTTTTCACGGTGCATTAAAAGAAGCCGAGCAGGAAGGAGAAGAGCGGATGAAAATCAATTAAATTCTCTTGAGTAGTATCAGAGAGGATCGTAGATATTTTCTGTTTTTTTATTTTCGTATGTTCCAACATTTACCCTCAAGGGTTTTTACGTATGACCCATCCTAATTAAAACTCCCTCCTAGCATTCTCTACCTGCACTTCGTTAACCTAACTGAACTTTTCATGCGTCCGCAGCCGACTTAGCTACACAGTACCGCATTCGCCATAAGCACAGGGAAACAGCGGAAAACCTATGCCGATACGGACGACCCTGTGTTCTTCCGATTTTCCGGTGTATTCACGAAAGTAACTTACTTAGGTGCAGATACCAAGGTCTCAGAAATATTGGCCTTTCGCTCACTAATAGATGCGCAAGGCAGGTAAGGCTAAGCGATCACCCATCCGAGTAGCGGGAACACATAATGCTGCTTAACGATCGCTCATCCACCAGTGTCGGTTAGCTATTATGTATTATACATACAAAGACCATTTATTAAAACATAGCATTCGACGATTAAGGCAAGACGAAACCTCCATACTTACACAGATGTGCGTTTCTTCTTCACTCTGCCGTAAACGCCACACTAGCATATTTCTTTTGCACTCGTGGGTGGAATTCTCTTAAGGGAAGGCGAAATCTACTCAGTGGGTAACTAAAACTGTAAACAATAGCATTTCACTCTACTGGTGCGTGACAGAGAGAGAGAGAGAGAGAGAGAGAGAGAGAGAGAGAGAGAGAGAGAGAGAGAGAGAGAGAGAGAGAGAGAGAGAGAGAGAGAGAGAGAGAGAGAGAGAGAAACAACTATATAAATTACTATCAGCGCCTCTCGCGAAATTTAAGTGAAGCGGAACTATACAAGTTCTATCTCTTCCGCACTTATAAATATTTCGCCTCCTCTTCATACAACCGAACCATCGGCTATGTCTCGCGAATTTATTTTTCCTGATTATCAACAATAGTTTTCGTGCACAGTTTCGGTACTTTTTTCGTTTTTAAATTGCAATCGTTATCGATGGACCGTGTGTGTTTTTGTGCTAGATTCCAGGTGACAAACTGCGTTTTTTTTTTTCATTTTGTGCCCTAAATCATTTTAAAAAGTGATTTTTTCATTACAGGTAACTGCGGATAATTAATCTGTAGTTATTTTTTCTATTTTAACAATTCCTCGCTTGTCAATCGAGAAAATTACGTTTTTTGCAGTCTACTAACCGAATTTCATTCAATTCTATTCAGTCTACAATCGGAAAGTGTGTTCCAAAAATTAGATGCGGTGGAGTAAGTGTTTCGCCTCCCGTTAAAAACTATAAAAGCAAACACGTGTCAGAGCGTAGAAACAAATAAAAATATTTTATAACACCGGTGATACTGATAAGAATTAAGGAATGTTGTCTTAAGTCACTGTATTGAAGTATTATCGAATGGATGTCGAGAGTTGAAAAAACTATACGTTAATAAATAATAATCGATTATTAGTCGTTTTAGTTCACAAAAACACTATTTAAGGTAGTTATTTCGCAGCATCTAGTCAAATCATAGTCCAGCCATGAGGTAATTTTAATAAAATTAAAATATTTTGATGTATTCACAAAAATTATAAGGATATAAAATACGAAGGGATTAAATTCCTGATGAACATACTTTTAATAAAAATTAAGTGTAACGAAAGATGCACACCTCGGAAATTACAAATCCACATGAGCACCGCATTCAAACGTCGATAAATTCGCACACAATCGCTTCAATGCGAAGCGCGACATCATACGTGCGATGCGTAACAATCTTTAATACAAGATTGTAAAGTCGACTACAACAAGGCCATCCTCGAGATGTTGGCAGAGAATATTGATTGAAAAAATCACACTTTAACGTTTCAGTTTGGGATGTGAACTCTCGTCAGAAGCTGTTATTCACAATCTGAGATTAATCTACAACGTGTCACTTTTGAATCTCAAGACGTCCCTGTCACAGATTTAATAATATTTTATTATCAATTAAACATAACCACGAGCGAGTGTTGACAAACACGTATAACGTTTCATTGAATCTCAATGGAGAAAATATTACACTCAATCAGACGGATGACAGTGGATTAAACATAATTATTCATTATATTTTAAAAGTTACGTGTTTGTAGAAGTTCACAGCAGACCGAAGTATCTTTCTTTATTTTAATCTTTCTTAATATTTATATAACCAGGTTATATGAAATTAAAACTATTATCTCGGATCTCTCAAATCATTCGAGAAAATGACAATAAATTGAAACTTTTAATTACGTATGGCAAAATCTTCATTTTTCTATCGTTCTAATATAGTTTCAATAAATTTTTTATTAGAGATTTTATACAACGCGTAGAATCATGCTTATGAACAATTCTCTTCTTCTTTTTTTATAAATGATTTATTAGATTTTTGTTATACTTAACAGTTTCATATAGATAAAAGATCTAACATTCGTACACGAAGAGAAGAATATGGTTAAAAATACCCAGCAATATGATAAAAAGTGTTGACAAGACAACACAGAACACCAGCGCTATCACTGACGATAAGGAAAATTGTCATGATGAGGACAATTTTACATTTGAGATGCAGTGAGGTCAGCATTGCTAAATTGCAATTATCGACGCCGATATAATTCTTATCTACCGTTAGATATTTCTTTTAAACAAATAATTACATTGTTAACATTTGCCTCTACGGAATTGTTCGTTTTGCAAGACAATGTGATAACATAAAAAAATTGCACGTTCTAAAATCCGATTGTAAAGAAATCAGCATCGAGTCGCGAAATTGACGCTACCGATTACTGTATTTTATAGTAAAAAGTATTTATCTTTCAGTAAAAAGTATTAAACGTCATGATAACAACTGTGACAACAAAAATTACGATATCATCGAGTAGAATATATTTAGTTTTATAAGAATGTCGCTGTAGTCTCCATGTACCAAAGATTAATGGATGTTTCTGCTACATATATGATAATTATCATTAGTTTCTTTTCTCCGCATATATAAATAGCTTAAGAAACCATTACAGGAGAAATAAAAATCGTGTAACTTTAATAAAGCTAATTGTTTTAATGAAAAAATTAGTTAATTTTTCCTTAGTTGTCTACAATATCATGAATTGTAATATTTCCGTTTTGCCCCACTTTCTCCTGTGACTATTCACCCCGCCGGCCGAAGGGCCGTCTTGGGCTTCGTTACAAACGACGCACGAATAGAAAATTCGCGCTTGTATGCGCATACACGCCAAACACATATTCGTATTTTACGTGACCGAGGAAGTGCAATCCTCTCGGTACACGCAGTCGGATCCTATACGTGCTGTGTGTATTATGACGCACACCGACAAGTACATCGGTGGATGCGTTATCTCACTTTGTCTCGCACATGCTATCAAAGGGTTTCCTTTTTCTTTAGAAGCCTCTGGAACAGAGAAGTAAGGACCGCGAGCATTGTTCTTCGCCGTTTGCTGCAAGCACGCCTCTTGCCAGAAATCTCTCGGTACAACACACAGTTGTGCACGTATGTATGCATGTTGTACGTAGTTTAACGTATAGTATATCTACGGTATATTACGTCGTTGTGCTGTGAAGGAATTTGTTCTCTTCCCCGCTTTCGTCCGAACGAGGGAGCGAGAACGCGTCCAGGCGGTACTACGCCCGACCGAACTCCTGAATTATCTCAGGATCGTGACGGAGCCCCCGGGGACCGAGTGGAACTCCGCGCGCGCACCGGGGGCATCTTGATTCGTATTATATGCGAGAATATTTGAAGCCAACGTTTATAAGTACACCACAGATGTATACCAACTTCCTTGAACCCTTTACCTCGACAAATATCTTTTATTTCGTTTTTCCAAGACTCAATAGAATTTATAGTAAAGCGCACACTGATATAAACTAATAAATTTATGTACCAACGGTTCAATTTTTGTGTCTTGAAAATGGAGAGAAAAAAAAATCAAAGATTCACATAATAAGAATTTCGCCAAAGAATTTTTACTTAATATTTTTTTTTAGTTAAAAAAATATTCAATTGCATTGATATTTTTATTTTTCTTAGCGCTCTTTGAGACGTTAATTTATGGTACAGGGAAATAAAAATTGCCATTTCGGGTACGGCGTTATCCAATGACTCACTTCAACATCAAGGATCAAACCCTTTTGATGAAAAATTCCGCCTAATCCTACAGAGACACGCAACGGTGCGAGAGATTCAACATTTAGCCAAGAAATAAAATTCCTAAAGTAGAAAATTCAATACGATTACGGATACACCCCTAGCTTCCAAAGAGATTTGTAAACAAAATTCGCGATAGCGATGGAGAACGACGATAAGAAATAAGTCGCGAATACGGGAGTGCGAGTATAATTCATCGAGAAGAGATCACCGCAGCAACCTCGTGCTCTTCGACGATCGAAAAACAAGCAAAACTACCGTTACCTCGGAAAGGACAGGATTAGTACGCGTTAGACGCGAAAGGCGAGAGCTATCGCGTATACATATAGTTATAGATAGAACGTAGAAACGATCAGGGTTCCACAGCGTCTAGATTCGAAACAGTGATGTCTCGAACGCAAACGCGCGCGTCCGGCATTCCTCGGGCTATCTGCTCTCGTCGTTTTCTCACACGGTATATACAGGGTGTCCAATTTTTTTAAATATCCTCAAATATATCGAAAACTAAGAATTTAATTGAAAAATATTTCCAACTAAAGTTGTTGTACATGAAGGGGAACATCCGATGAGCAGATAATTTTTTGAATCCGTAGTTTCCGCTGGGCCCGATGAGGGCCAACTTTTGTTTTTTTTAAAATTAAACTCCTTATTTTTTATCGCATTTTTTATTTCTCGTTAAATAACGAGTAAGTTTTACTCCGAATAATTGTTCGTTTTTTCATCTTCGAACAGGCCCAAAACGTCATTCCAAGGTTTCCCGTGGAAAGAGTGGCGATGCTTCAATAATTGGCCGCTTCGTCGATTAAAAATTAACACGAGTTCTACGATGAATTGTCAGACATTGAAGAATTTTTCAACGTTAGTTTGCATTGTTTTTTAAACATTGCTAAGCGTTTAAGAACCACCGAACATTAACGTTACCCGATGTACACCATGGGGAAGTTGCTCGGTCGGATTTCGTACATCGTGGAGCCCTGAAGAGGGCTGATTTCATCTAAATTTGTTAGTCAAGTTCATTTCCTAATTGAGGTGTTCGATTTATTATTGTTTTTTTTTGCAAAGATAGACGTATCGTCACTCTTTCCAAGGGAAAAATGTTGAATAATATTTTGGGCCTGTTCGAAGACGAAAAACGTAAAATTACTCGGAAGCTTATTAATTTTTTAACGAAAAATAAATAAATGAAATAAAAATAGAGAGTTCCATTTAAAATAATAAAAGTTGGGCCTCAATGAGCTCAGCAGAGCTCCCGGACTCAAAAACTCATGTGCTCATCCGATGTTGTCCTTCGTACACAACAACTTTTGTCCGAAAAATTTGTCAATTAAATTCTTAATTTTCGATATATTTGAGGATATTTTGAATAATGAAACACCCTGTATACGCGCCCGCCTTCACCATCGGCTTCGTGCTATGGTTAAATAAATTGTCCTGACTCGTAACTATACACGATCACTGAAAATCTTCCATTGAAATATTGCTCGTTGACTCTGCGTCTCCGAATAAAAAATTTAAGAGAGTCCGAAGTATATCGAATGCTTCTTTTCTTCGGACGAAATGTTAGTTGTTGTTTATTTATTTATTTTTTTCTAAACTTTATGTAGCAAAAAAATTATCTGTTGGATATTGAATACGACAGAAAGACAGAAGATTATAAGGTAGAGGGCCAGCACGGTAATTCGGTAGTTCCTCGACAGGAGAATAGAACGATGTGTCGCGTATATCGAATGTATGTATAGTAGGTAGTTAGGTAGTATAATAAGACGACGAGAACGTGTGGCTCGTGGGAGCGTCCATGGTATCCCTGAGAACAGAGGACTGACGAGCGACGAATATCCTCCGCGCTGCCGTGAAATCGATACCGAAAAAGATTGTATCGGTAGAGATCCAACACGTGTAACGTACTACCGGCGCACCGCGCGACGAAATCAAATTTATTTCACTGTTATTTCGAACTCTGGACACACACACACACACACACTTGTACCAAAGAAACGTAGAATCTTAAAAATCCTGTATATCGATAGGGCTACTTGTTAGTCGTCATTCAGCTGTTTGTATTATTTATCAAAATTGCGTAACGCGTCATTTAATTGATAAATTACAGATCATTTGTCAATCATTTTATATTTTGCTTCCTCATGAACGAAGCTCTTTGGTTTTGAAGAATATTTTCATTTTTTTCGTTAATTATATGTCAGGATACTCAAAATGGTTTAAAACATAGAGAAACGTGATTTGAAACAAGATACCTGAATGTGTGTGCGCGCGCGCGTGTGTATGTGTGTGACATTTTCGCTGTCAAGACTCTAACTCTCGCAATTTCTGAGATATCAGCCATAAATTTAGTACACCAGTTGACTATCATTGAAAAAGGTTTGCAATTGAATTGCGCGTAATCGGTCATGGGGTATGATATCTTTAGGATAGTAACTTTCTTTCCCGTCCTAGCATGAAAAGTAACTTTTCTTATACAACTAAACATATTCTACTCGATGATATCGTAATTTTCGCTGTCGCAGATTTTATCATAATCTTTAATACTCTTTACTGAAAGATAAACACTTCAAATTTTAATTTTGCAAAAAAATACCAATCAACACTGACTTGTGAATTTTAATTTTGAACGTTGAAATTCTTCTGTTGGTTTTATCACGCGTAATCTGTCGAAGAGAAACCGTGAAATGTTCGTCTATGAGAAAGTCAAAATTGATCATCATTCTTCCTCATAGAGATGGTTTTGCAAAAGGTGTAAAATAATTTGCCTTGTTTGATACAATTGTTGTTGTTGATGTTGTTATTAATATTATCGTAAACATACATTTTAAGGCAAACAATCAATTTTCACGAGTTGAATTTCCTTTAGGTAAACATACTCGTACACTGTTAGAACTACGGTGTTAAAATTAACCTTCGCACGGTGTTCATAAGAGTCTACACTAACGACTGGTGTCAATGGCCGGTTTTCGAAAGCTGGTGTTGTCGATTTGCATCATAACCTCAAAACTTTCGACGTGATTTACTTGAAAATATGTGAATAAAATTCATAGAAATTTTTCGATTATATTCTCTGCACAATTCTCTATCGATTGCTGATTATTTATTCATATTCATATGTTCATTCTGAACATATATATGTTTTAAATTTTTAGGTGGAACTTAAAGATAAATAAAACACTGTGAAAATCCTTAAAATTAATACCAAATGGATCAACAGTGGTCAAAAGTCAACACCAATCGCCTTTAACATCCTGGATTTTTAACAGTGTATAGATATTTACTATATTATGAAAATTACTATATTTAATTTACTTAAAATATTATGTATATATATACATAATATTTTATTGATATATACATTATATATCATATGTATTAAATAATGTAAATTAAAATAAAGTAATTTGTATTTGAAACCGATTAAGTAATTTTATTTTTCACTCGCTCCATTCGCTTCATATTCGCTCCATTAATAAATTATGTGTCACGTGTCAATAATAATATCACTAGTCTACGGCATATCTATCAAATTCTGTAATTCACCGAAGATCTATTTATTCGAACGATAATTGCACGTAAAAATGAATAATAAATTATTAAACATTGTTATATCATTAAACATTGTTATATCATTAAACATTGTTAATATCACTAGTCTACGGCATATCTATCAAATTCTGTAATTCACCGAAGATCTATTTATTCGAACGATAATTGCACGTAAAAATGAATAATAAATTATTAAACATTGTTATTTGAGGTTGATTTAAGTAAAAGTATAAATTACGATGTAAAAAGTTCATTTTTTTCTTAAATCTGTTATCGTACACAAGAACATTTTAATAATAATCGTATCGATTGAATTATTATATTTTTTAGTAGTTTCCAGTTCACAGAAGTACTTAAAAACTGTCGAAACATTTTATGGTGACATTCCGTACCTACAAAAATTGGTGTATACATAAAATTCCTAGATTGCTATTTAATGACGAAAATATTTAAATGTAAATCTGGACGACTGATGCACCTTCGACAATTCTCTCACGTTTTCACGCTTCCTGGTTCGAAAACGCGACGAGCGTTGAAGAGTTACGTGCGGTTAGCGCCACTACAGAATAGTTATGGAGGATCGCGATATATCGTACTTCCCATAGTGGAAATGTGGACAGTCGTTGTATATATAGTATGAGTGAGTGAGGCACGCGTGTCGGTTCGGGGTTACAAGGGACAGAAGGACGATTCGAGGATGGCAGGTCGCGTGACGGACGGGGATACCTGTCGGGTTCACGGGGTGGTCCGGGCGTCAAGCTCAGAGGTCCACGCGGTCCTTCTTCATTGACTTTATATCCAACGCAACATCCTCTTCTGGTCACCGGGAGGCTAAACCAATGCTCGCTCTTCTTCGCCCCGACGAAGGGCGAGCGAGCAGGCAGAAGGGAGAAAAGAGTCCTTTGCCACAACAGACTAAAAACAGACAGAAGTAGAGAAGGAGAAATGGATATATAGGATGCTAACGAAAGATTAAGAGAGAGTGAGAGAGAAGGCGGCGGGGATCACTACGACGACGACGACGACGACGACGAGTCTCCCAAGGTATACAACTCATGGAGAATCGCTAACGAGCCGAACGGACACCCGAACGATGGATGCGCATGGCCGCCTGGACCTCCGCACCAGAACCAACTGCGAAGCGACGGCTCCGAGCCCAAGTTCCCAAAATTATGTTTCTCTTTATTTCACTATCTCTCTCGTCTGACGTGATTTTTATAAATCTAACTGTCTGTTATAGTATAATATTATATTATTGTTGGTAGAAGAAAATGACAAAATTTGAACTCTTAACTACTTGCGCGCGGTGTTACAAACCTCGAAGCGCCGCTGAATTTCCCACATTCATTATCGACATATCACTCAAAACTTTACGTACGTCTTTTGAAACTTAGCGATTTTCATGTTATCGATTACTTTTAACACCAGGTTTACGGTAATGTTTATACAAGTATTTCTGCAAACGCGAAAATCGTCAAAAGGACGCGTCCTGTAAACCTAGTGTTAGAGTCTAAAAAATTGGTAAACTTGTCGTAAAGTGCAATTTCGATGATTTCTAATAGAACTTTAGTTATTCTAACTGTATGTAAAAAGAATGCTATTGACACCAGGATCGTGGTAGTTCTGTCAACAATCAAATGACAACTGTTAATTGTTAGCCATGAACTATTCTTATAGTGAAATAAATTAAAGGTTATTACAGTAACTATAAAAAATGTTGCAGGAACCAAAAGTTATTGCTAATTTTAATAATTGCTACTTGCAACAACCATTTAAATTGTTAAATAAAATATTAATTTCATTAATTAAAATGAATTTAATTTCTAATAAATTAAATAAAGAAAATTACATAAGCTCATCAAAACTTTAAATTACAATGAAAAGGACTGTTACGTCCTGGACTTGTCGGACTTTGTTCTTTTCTCCATTTTGAGCCAGAATGCGCTGGCTCGGGATTGGAGGACGGATGGTGAATGGCGAATTTTATTAACAAATAATAAATAAACACAAAATAAACATAAGATGCGCTATATATTGACACGAACATTAAAATGGCGCGCACAATTGTAAATCAGTAAACGTTTATGTACGGTAGTATTGTCCCGAATAGTCCTTCACTGTATATATATATATTAAAATAGTTAACACGAAATAGATGAGAACATGTATGTGTATATGTATATATGATAACAGTTTAATGGTCGCGCATTCAAACATTTTATAAACCTTTAAACCACTAAAATTAAAGTCATCGAAATAGTATTCACTTTTGCGATAACTAAAGTCACTATATGTATTAGAATAAATGTTATATTATAATGTTTATTGGAACGCAGAATTAATACAATTGTCCGACTTATTGGATTGGAGCACTTAAATTACGGAACGTACCAAAAAGTAACCGAGCACTACTAATATTGTCATTATACATATATGTATATATTAAAACACTTAACCGTATATTATTGGATTAAATATCTGAAGCAGATTGTTACGAGGACCGACCGTCGTGGTCGGCCCCCGGAGATGGACTGACTAATTGAAAATGAATAAAGCAGTGCAGAAGGCACGCGTAATAATTATTTGCAGGGCGCAGCGCGTCTTGTCGGTGCGCCGCGTCCCGCTGGCCAGCGTGTGAACGCTGACCTAAGCAAAAGGCGTGTACCCAGCAGCGATAAGCGCTACTGAGTTGCGCCAGGAATAAATGAAATAAAAATTAAAAAATTATCGCAGACTCAGGACGTAACAAGGACATTGACTGCTTAATACTTTTGTGTACATACCAAAAATGGTATCTTACTAACCGTTAGTTATTAAGTAAATGGTAATTTCATTAAATAATATTAATTAAATTTCTAATAAATAGAATTTATTAAATTGTACAGCGTTATCAAAACTTGAAGTTTCAATGCCAAAGGCACGGACTGTTAAATGCTTTTGTCTGAATGTAATGTTGCGCTGCTTTGAATATAAAAATACGCGCAGTAGCCAGAAGAGATGTTTCGTTCGATGAGCTTAAAGCCATTGCTGTTGCTTCGGCTGCACCACGTTTCGCAATCGATATATCGCGTTGATCGTTGCCGGTACGCGCGTTCAATGATCGATACAACGCTCTTCGTCCCGGGCAATCCAATCATTCTTTGAGGTAGGTCACCACCCGTTTGTTCGTCGCTTCTTGCTTCGCGTGACGTTGTCATTTGCTGCTTGAGGACCACTTCGGGACAACAGAACCGCTTCAATATACTCGAAAAGAATTCGCGCTGACAATTCTCCAACAAGGATTTAAAGATCCTGCCGCGATTTGATCATCGACAATCGGAGTTCTCTCGGTTTCACGTAACTCCAAACCAGAGTGGAGAATGTTGTTTCCTGACAATGAAAAAATCTAGATCTATCGCGCGAGAAAAAAAAACGATTGGGAATTTGATGACGGGCAGTAGGGCTACACGAGGGTGATGGAGAACAGGCCAGAGAAGAGACGCGAATACTAAAAGGAGGTGAACGACGAAGTCCTGTTCAGCCAGGTTGATGGATCGCCTCTTGAAATATCCTTGTCCTACACTGTACAACCTCGAGCAGACACGCGGGGAACGCGTTTTCTCAAGGCATCCTCACGGTATACGAAAGTTATACACTCGTATCTTTATACCTGACCACTCCAAATCCATTGGTATCCAAAAACAGACGTTGACGATGAAACAAACCCTATGGTTGTCGTCTTGTTCCATCAGGTATTAGATAAACTGTCAAGTCTGAGATATATTCTTCGTTATGCCTTAAATTAACACCAAATTGTACGGTCCTTTACCAATTATTTCACCAAGAAAATTCTACTTAAAAATGATTAAATTAACACTGTGTCATACAGAGACAGTCGCTGAATCAACAATGTATTATGGAATTTCATGTATGATTCGATTAGATAGCATTGAAAATAAATATGGTTACTCGTGGGTCTGATTATAAAGATTACAATTTAATTGTGAAAAATGCAGCCTTCGGAATATTTTTTATACAATTTTCAACATATGACTCAAGAGAATTGCAAAATCGGTGAATCAAACGAATTATAGTGATTTAAATCAGCAATAAAAGTCATTAAATTTTAATAAATAAACTCTTCTGGACTCTTCTCATTCAGTTGATACATACAAGTTAATGCTGATTTATAAAATCAGCTGAAAAATTGCATTAATTTTTGTCTTATAAGGCATATTTATTTATAGATAACCTTAACTTGACTATCACGTAGTAAAACAAATCCCTGTTCCGGGCCACGAATGATATCTTGATCAATATTAGGAGCAATCGTTTTCTCGGGACATTAATAGAGTATCTGTAAATGGATAGCCTTTCATCTTGTTCCTAGAAATTATGGAATATAAAGTAATTGCTAGGTGGGAATACGCATTCCCGGAGGACGCGTTGACGGGTCGGAAGCCATTTTTTTCGAGAGTTCGTCGCTTCTGACGTTTCTTTTACCGAAGTTTTGCAATCTGCCACTTAAATTAACCTCAAACGAGCTATAATTTTTTATTAATAATGTAAATATGTTGTGTGAATATAATTTGTTGCGAAATTAACTTTGAAACATACGATTTTTTACTTCTATTCTGACGATCTTTGTATCAGAAACATTAATTGTGCATTGTGATGATTCTGCAATCTGCTACTTAAATTAACATGAAGTAAGCCACAATTTTTTCAGATTTTTTACTCCTCTTTCTGACAATTTTTATGTCAGAAACATTGCGAGAAAATGACCTGCAAAATTTTATCAGTTTTAAAGGGTTCCAGGAATGGTGTCTTAAAAAAAAATTAAGACGATTAAATTTGCATTTTTTCTGATTACATTGAAGTACGATTTTCTTTAGCTATATTTTTTGTTTGTTCATGGCCAAAAGAATTGCAATTGAATAATTTAATTCAGTTATTATCTTCATTGTAATCGTACGCGAGCTTCAAAATGGCCCATCATTAATTTGGCTATAACTATTTTTAAAGATTTTTTAAAGGATTTTTAAAACTGTTTGAAATTTTTATCCCAACTTTCCTTCAACGATTTTCAAAGAGCTCTCACGGTCATAAAAATACACGAATAGAAATCGGTATGTCATGACAGCAAAAGTTCATTCGCTAATCGTATAGAAGTTTGGCTCGATGCGCAAAGAGGTAGACCGCGGTGAGTCTCACAAACAACCGATCAAGGAAGAAGTAATACCACTAATTACTTAAGAAAAAGAAGTATCGCAATTGCAACTGCATCTTCTACGTATATGGGAATTACTCTTGTTGATCCTAACTTTACAATAACTCATTATTCCGCCCTCCGCAATAATTCTGTAGGCATTGAAATAAGAGCTCACAATAAGGCAAGCCAGTGCGGTACACGTAGCTGATGACTGAATTAAAGTGCGTCAAGATGGAGAACAATGTTTCTCCGGTGTTGGAACTTGGTGGTTATATTTTATGTACTGCAATGCTACTGTAACTATACGCTACACGCTGCTGCTGCTGCTGCTGGGAAGTACCGCGTACGCGTAAGTGACCCACACGCAAAGATTCCTCTTCTCCTGCGTATTGCCTACAGGCCCGATAGGTACACACTCCGCTGTATCCTCGCAATTTTATTCGTACGTCGCGTTCCCATTCGTTAGTCGTTGCTGCGGGCTCGTTGCGCGTATACGCAGCTTCGAAGGGGTAGCGAGCGGTGCGGGCGGTCTGCTTTGGAATGCACTCGCGCCCCGGAGCGTCAGAACGCACGCGTGTTCGTTGTTGCGCGAGAGCAGATCGGTAGAATGGATCCGGGCCCAGAGCGTCGGCCACGCTACGCGAAACAACAATACAATGCCCTGATGTACGCGCAGCTCTTTTTCTCTTTCTTTCACTCGCATCTTTTTCGCTCTCTCTCTCTCTCTCTCTCTCTCTCTCTCTCTCTCTCTCTCTCTCTCTCTCTCTCTCTCTCTCTCTCTCTCTCTCTCTCTCTCTCTCTCTCTCTCTCTCTCTCTCGCGTATGATCCTCGCGCGCGAAAACTCAGCTCACGCTATATTGCGGGCGCCATGCATAATGCATCTCGACGCGGCTGCAACGCACGATGCAATGTTGGACTCCTATAAGATAGCTATAGAGAAACACATGCGTTCGCATTTCCTCGTGAACCAACATCGTGTCGACCATGGGTGGGAGTGTGCTCTTCGCACTCGTATATCGACGCCCCATCCGTGTCGTTCGCGCCTCCGAGCCATCATTGCGTTTCATCTTTATTTTGTTGCTTTAGTTTATTTATTACTCTTTGTCCTGCAGAGATGCTGAAGCTATACTCCGACATTTTTGAACTTGGAAATTACCGACGAGTTATTCAATATTTTTTTAAATAATCTTGCATGGTGAAATAATTTCGTGTTTTTTTTCATTAATTCTCACATTAAGTTATTCTTTAACTTATTTTACAGCTTGGTTTATTATTTGTTCTTATATATTCTTATATACGGTACACAGTATACGCAACTCTAACCTGAATATAATTACGTATTTGCAAATCTTTGGGATTGATCACACGAGACTTTTTCACGTCGTGGAATTGACACTTTACTGCTAGGTTACTTTCCCTGTGTATCTCTTCCAGAAATAAAAAGCTGCTCATCGTGTTGCATACGAGCTATCCTCTCATCCACTGTTCCATTAGGATCGTTTATGGAAGTTATTACAAGAGTGACTTTGAAAACGTCGAATCCCATCGGGTGTCTCGACGGGGGCCGGCGCCTCGTTCGGCGCCCCCTCTCACCCCGCTAAACGATCGAATTACAAGTTCACAAAGCGCTCATCGAGATGCCTAATATTCTTTTCGAAATACACACACATATACCCAACTGTAAGTTTCCTTATACATGCGTAATGAATTTATATTATGTTTCTACATAGAAAAACCTTAGTTTTCATGTCGGAATATTCAAAATGGTGCGAAACATCCCGAAAAGTAGTTAAAAAAAAAATTCCAAATGTGTGTGTCTGTATACCTGTGTCTACAAATTTACTTCACAAATGAACTATCATGAAAGACAGTTTCGAATTGAATTTGACACGAATCGGTCCACTGGTAAAAATGTTATAGCACTTAAAATTTTATAAAAAAGATTTCATGCCCTGACTCTCTAAAACTTGTTATCGAGCTGAAATTAAAGATAAAACTACAAAATAACAAAATTATTATATCGCTTAATTATTTTTTTTCTATTATTTTAAAAATTACAGATAAAGTTTCATCCATGAGGAAATCATAATAGTTCACCATAACTTGAAGTAACTTTGTAAAAATGATAAATGAAGATATAGCAATACGCGAACTTGTTCTTTTTAATTCTATGAATATTAAAAAGTGAAAATCTTTTTACTTTAATGAAATAAAATCTCTCGTAAGATTCGCGAGAGCTTTGGTACGAAAGAGGAAGGAAGCAATAATAAGATGCTGCACGTGGAATATAATGTGATACCTGTACGCGTGGAGAAGCGAGAAAGCGAGGGTGGGGCAGGGCGCCCCCAATAACGAGGCACCCCCGTGGCCGAACTAATTCCCCCGGATGACTCGCGAGCCTGGTCCCCGCGGGGGTCTGAAACAATGCGCAAGAAACGAACCTCAAGAGCAAAGGAGCGCGGGGGCTCTCGCGTACCGTTCCATCGATTCTTCGTGAGACTATTCGCTGATTCATCCGAGAGATCCTCTCGATTTCCCTCCTATACATCGACTCACGCCGCCGATACGTCTGCAATGTTGGTACTCCTGTGCTCTCCGCATATATACCGGTAAGTTGACGACGAATGTAGCCAACGTCTTCCACGTCTTTCCACGTTATCCATAATGATCACTTAAACAGACAAGATTCAAAGTGTTCTTTATAATGAAACCAAGTTGAAATGTAAAGGGTGGTTAAATTTTAAGGGCCGATGTTGATTTTCAATAAAACACAAATTATTTAGGAAATTATTGTCAATTCTTTTTATTATGATAATATGGTATGGTTCAATTATGTATGGAAGAAAATATCGGCCAAATGGCCGCCGCGACCTCGGCGGCACACCTCCATCCGATGGTCCAAATTTTCGATGACGCTTAGGCATAATTGAGGTTCTATGCCGTTAATGTGCCGAATTATCTCATCCTTTAGCTCTTGAATTGTTGCTGGCTTATCGACGTACACCTTTTCTTTCAAATAACCCCAAAGAAAGAAGTCCAACGGTGTCAAATCACATGATCTTGGCGGCCAATTGACATCGCCACCACGTGAGATAACACGGCCATTGAATTTGTCGCGCAAAAGAACCATTGTTTCGTTAGCTGTGTGGCAAGTGGCACCGTCCTGTTGAAACCACATATCACCCACATCCATATCTTCCAATTCGGGCCATAAAAAGTTCGTTATCATCTCACGATAGCGAACACCATTCACAGTAACTGCCTGACCAGCCTCATTTTGAGGTGGACGGCTCTTCAGCCACACTATCGCGAACAGCAGCAATATTTTCTGCAGTACCAGCTGTACGAGCATGCACTGGTGTTTTAATATCTCCTACAGACCCGGTTTGCTTAAATTTTTGCACGATTTTTCCGATTGTACGCACATTTGGACGATTAAATTGACCGAAAAAATCACGAAGTGCACGATATGCATTTTGATTTGAACGCCTATTTTCATAATAAGCCTGAATAACTTTAACGCGTTGCTCGATTGTGTATCTTTCCATGGTTCAAATTGAGTTAGTCTGAAATTGAGAAATGTCAAATGAAATGCAGAAAAAAACTTGACGTTTAGGTGTGGTTCACATTCAACATCGGCCCTTAAAATTTAACCACCCTTTATCTTCGAAAAAGTTATCTGTATATAACTAGCGTATAACATTGCAAAGATAAAAACAAAATGAGTTTATTATAATCGAAATGTGTGTTGGTCATTAACTATGACCGATGAACTAAATCGGTATTGACTAAAAAAATTTTAAAACGATCTCGCCATAATTGTTTTTTTAACAATTTTTTAATGAAAATATAAACGTTTGCTTTTTTACAGTTTTTGCGTTTGTGTAGACTTTTAAGTAATAGAAAAAACTGAGTACTTCTTCTTACTTTGAAATATACTGAGAAAGGTGTAGTTTGATGTAGCGAAAGTTAACATGAGGTTGAGGCGACTGTGTGTTAGTTCCCTCAACTTAACCTTAGTTGCATTTAGTTGAGGAAACGATGTTTTCATCTATGATTTAACTACACGATATGATTGTAGTCAATTTTATCGTTAGTTTTATCATATCCAACCCCACGCGTAGTTGAGGCAACGTAATATCGGTTTCAACGAAATTTGTTTGTTACAGTGTGCTCATAGTTGGTTCAACCTCACTTCTTTTTTTCATTGTAGACAGAATGCTCATTGCAAAATAAATTAAGGGTATGTACGATATTTCATGAACACTTTTTGCCCACAACTTGGAACAATAAAGCGATTATTGATGTACCGTTGCAAATACTGTAACGAATGCTATTGCCATAAAAAAAAAACATTTACGATTGTTATGTATAAACTTTCACTCGACAGCAGCAGCGAGTACCGAGTGTAGTGAGTTGCAGTGTCAACGGTGGTCCAGAGACATCTGCCCCATGCAGATAAAATAGCTATTGTATTTAATTGGCCTACCGTCTTAATTATCATTCTTCCGGAGAGTCACTGGCTCAGAGCTAAGATAGCTTAATTTTTTTGAAGTGTGCATCAGTGGATAACGTATATGACTGTAACATACTTCAACCGCATTGACAAGAGGCTGAATGCGGACGAAAGCAAATCGAGACGTCGATTACAAGCGACTTCAATACCGTATACCAAATATATACACTCGCATCAGAGGCCTTGTGCATACCAGACGCAATCAAACTTAAAGGGATACCGCCGAAGGATACCGTCGAGTCATCGAGTCATCGAATATCGTCCTCTCTCAGGCTCAGGCTCAGGTTCAGTCTCAGGCTCAAGCTCAAGCTCAGGCTCAGGCTCAGGCTCGGGCTCAGGCTCAGGCTTGAGCTCAGGCTCAGGCTCGGGCTCGGGCTCAGGCTCAGGCTCGGGCTCAGGCTAAGACTCAGGCTCAGGCTCAGGCTCGGACTGAGACGCTCTCTCTGTCTCTCTCTCTGTCTGTCTGTCTGTCTTTCTCTCTCTCTCTCTCTCTCTCAACACTCGCAAACGCGCCCATACGTCCCGTCGAGATGATAAAGAAATCTTATATGGTATGCCGTCTCATCGCCGGCAACGTACGAGAAATATTCAGAAGTGTTTTTTGCGCGTTTGACAAGTTCCTCGCATTGCGCTCCGCAGAAAAAATGACTTGCTCGAACAGTCACTAGCCAAAGTCCCATTATAAATCAAATTAGGATATTCGTATGCTTTTTGTCGAATATTTTCAATCTATTAGTATATGAATTGCTATTTTATTGATATCTTATTGATCTTTTTTAAATTCTGACTTTTCATAGGGCAAGAGTTTTACAAGTCGAAACTTTTACGTTTCACGAGATAATCTACATTGGCGTATTTTCATTCATTAGGCACATTTATCGAGTTTATTTAAAAATATTACTAGTACCATGCTGTCCATTAATCATTACACATTTTTAGATTAAATTATACTCAATGTAAGAAGAATTCTCACGATTTCCTCACATTCCTCTCTCAAGCGGACAGGATATGGCGAAGACGCGATCACCTTCGTACATACACCGAACCGATGATGGACCGAACAGGTCGATGACTCGTTGCTTTCGACGGGTTAGTAACATCGTAGCCAACAACCAAGTCATAAACTTCGTGTCATCGTGTTATTACGCCCTGTCAAACGATATATACTATATCGTACTGTGATATATAGTGATATATAGGTAGGTCCATGTAGCACGTTTCACTACGAGTTACATGTTCCAAAAGGTAAATAAACTCATGGCAGAGTCATAGGTTTTTTTTTTTCTTAACCTTCCAATTATAATATTGCAATTACAGTCCCAAGGAATGATTCTCCGATTATTAATCGAGCTGACACTCACACATAGAAATTACAATTATTATTGCAATTGAACGACCTCGACTCTTGTAATGCAAACTTGAACGCGGAGCGAAATCGTAGAATAAGAATGGAGACTCGTTTTCCTATGAGACACACAGGAATTATAGGAAGAATATGACTCTAGCTCTCTGGTTCCCGATCTAGTTGTACTTCTCGTTGAAACTCACGATATATTGCCCGGGGTGCCGACGAGGACGATGAGGAAACCGGAAACCGGCAGTGAGTGCTGCAACTATATACGCGATTCTCTTCGTCTCTCCACCTACGAATTAATCGTTTATTCGCCTCACGTACCAGCAGGATTGTCGTATCGTATCCTAGTACGTTACACGTGTGTCATATAGCTCGTTTCATACGTATATATCTGGCTGTATACTATCCTGAAGCACATTTCTGCCTTACGATATCTCTCTGACACACCGTACCTTTACTTATGCACAAGAATCAAGGTATAGGACAACGATGGTAGCGCAACGTATCGCATTGCGAAATCTAGATGCGTCCAGGTCATTGTGCCAACTTTTCGGAATCTTTGTATATATAAACACATGTAAAATATCTCCCCAAAGTATTACGATCTGTATCACCCTTGGAGTTAAAACGACACTTTGCAAGTGTGCTATTTATTTATAAAAATACTCTGTAGACACTGGAGTCAAAGTTTTAATAATAATAAAAATTATTTATGTAAGAAATAACAAATATTTCGAAGGGTTTATGTCTCCTGCTAACTTCAGATTGTGAATTTCTTTAAATTAATTCATCAGCTATTTTCATTTGACATTCTTATGTTGGCAGTAGACGCATTGCCTGAACCTTATACAGTAGAGCGTCAATTATCCAAAAGTCAAATAACCAAACGGTCAATTAACGAAACCACAATTTGGTTAATTCACAAATTAAGATATCCCAACGATTGTATAAAAATGCTAAAAGTAACCGCAAAAAAGGGCTTTCCGACTGTAAAGGGAATAACGCTATCGTCTATTTGCCAAAAAAAAAATCGAAATCATCATTAATATATTTCATTCATAAAATATAATGATGTTAACTCTTTTCAAATAGGAAATATCTTAATGTTCATTATTTTTAAGTACATATTAATTGTCACATTGAACGGGTTAGTGTTTTTTTTTTCTTCCATGAAATATTACTGTATGGTTATCCGAACGGTCTTTCAGTTCCAATTAATTCCGATAATTGATGGTCTACTCTATTTAACTTTATTATTATTATTACTATTTACTATTACAAATTATTATTATTATTATTAATCAACAACTGTATTTAAAAGAATGAAAATTATTTGTCACAAGGACGTAAGTTCATTCGAGTGTGATAAGCATTTGGTATTCATCCCTTTCCGTAGACTAACCTATATCGTTCATTCATTCATTCATTCATCGAGATTTATTTTCCTCCGGTTTCTTACTATGTCCAAAATCGACTTAGAATTGTATTAAATAATTTTCTAATTGTTACTTTTTATACGTGACGTAATTCGAGTAATAAGTTCTTAGATGTATTTGACCGAGGCTATACACTCTTAAAATCTTTCCTCGTACTTCTGCTTCTTCTTTATTCTCATCCTATCCTAACTCTCTGCTACCGAGACTTCTATCTACCTCCTTCTTCTTACTCGTCCTCTTCTTCTCCCTCCACGATATCTCTCAGCGTGCTCCCTCTTCGTTCTCTCGCGACTCCCACCTTCTCGGAAGCTACGGAGATTCTGACGATAAGGGTGCGGATTCAGGCGCTTGCCCCGTCAACGATCCATAAATCCAACAATTTGTCCCGGTCCCGTCCACCGGTGTTTTGATCTCTCGCCCAAACGATTCCGATCTCCTCGACCGCCCCTCTGCATTATACATACACCATATACACGTTTCTGCATAATTATATTACCACTAGCGATACACGGTATGACTCTCGTCACGGAACTCATTTTAATATCTTGAATTAATAATATTTTAATACTTTAATAATATTAATTCTCTTTAAGAATTCTTAATGTCGTTAATTGATAATTATAACAATAAAATAATGAAATTTCCATTGATTACGAATTTTGAAACACGGAAAACTAAAAGGAAGTTTCCTACTGATTACAAATTGAACAGAATGTTCATCGGATATTCAAAAATGTCGTAACTCAAGTAAAAAACACAATAACTTGACTTTCAAGCAATCGGTTGCACCTTCAGTCTCACCGGTAGTCAATCAACAAACTAATTATTACAGTTTTGAATTTCTGTACAATCGTGTCACTGATTTTTTATCAAGGATGCGTCACGCATAAACAAAACCAGTAACAGAAAGAAACAAAAATAACCATAAAAATTATAACTATAGATATACGATATAGCATTCTTGGTTTTTGGCGAGCCCGTGGCGAGCGGTACCTTTGTCCTGTCTCGAAGAATTTCAACACCGCGAAACAAAACTACGAGAGAAGGACTCGTTATAACTGGCTCTTTGGTATATACGCACATACACGGTTATCTTCATACACATATTATATTCGCGGATAGGATAGCCCGGAGAGTCAGGCACGTTTATAACCAGACGCTTCTTTATCTCTCTTTCTCTCTTCCTATATAGTTACAACGATGTATATGTACTATTACCGATGCCCCTGCCACCGGCAACAGACACACGGATAGAATCCAACGAGGAGAGAGTGTTTTATTGGGAGTTATAGCGTAGTGTGTATAGGGTTTTGGTCGGGGGTGCGTCGAGCGTTTGCGAGCGACATAGTCGGCGCGTTTCGAGCTTGGCCACCGCGGATCGCATACGAAATGCGAGCTATCGCCGAGGAACTCCGCACTGCAAAGAGTCTGCGAGATTCTCTGTTGCTTTCCGTGTCTCTTCGATGGTCCTCGGGCTACTCCCATCGAACTACCGACTGAACTTCCTATATAGGATCACCCGACTTCTTTTCCGTTGCGCTCGTTGACGATATACGACACGGTCGAGTATCTCGAGGGCGCTGCAACGGGAGAGTGACATTAGTATCGCGGATTATGCATACAACGAACTCACGCGCGCACGCCGTCCCATGGACGATCGAACGTCGATGAGAAACTTACGTACAGCATCGAACGTACATACGCAACATACTTGCCAAGCTATTGAATCCTCGTTCGACTCTCTGTCTTATTCTTCGGCGACCATGTGTATACGATATTCGTGTATAAAATCCTTGTAAACCCTCATCAGCCGCCCGAAGAGAATCGGTAGGTACGTACTCGTTTGTTTCCAACGATGTTTCAAGGTACGTTTTACGCCCAACCAATATATGCGACGACCATCGTTTGGACAATGACGAGTGTTTCAAGTGTTTTGTCGTCAGTTATGTATAGCTTCGAGTTACAAATCTCCGTGGAGTCTGAGGAGCGACACGGACGGGGGACATGGTCGGTCGAACGATCTTCAACGTGACAGCGTCAATTGCATACTGAATTATAGTGGGAGATTAAGGGCTTCGCGAATACTTCTTATATATTACAACATAAATTGTTACATTTCTTATTGAACCTAAAACAAACATATATATATATATATATATATATAAACAGGAACGCCCGAATTACTTCGTTTTCCCATTGGATCTTCGTCGAGTGGTAAGGAAAAGCTGACTATGATGATTGATGGAGAGATGCTGACTCAGAGATTGGTACATGATCGGTAATAGAGCCATTTTACCTTATATGGTAAAAATTATCATTAACACTTGCACTTGTCGATGGGTGGCGATACAGTCTCACAATACCAGATGACTGCAACAGGTTTTTTTCAGATGTATAGTATAGTATATCTTTTTGCTAAATCTTTGCTAAAGTGTAATTTAATAATTAAATTAAATTACTAGCAACAATGCGCGTGCCGTTTGTGCACATATTGTCTTTTTCGATAAACTTATAAGGAGGGCCTCATTACCGACTAAACAAAATGTCAGAATTGTGGATCTCACTCGCACGGTGACTCCATTTTTTTGACGTGCCTGCATTATCTGAGTTTGAGGAAACCCAGAAAACGTGTTGAAAGTTTTGAAGTAGAATGTCGGTATCGAACTTACCCTTAAATACATAATTTCTATGTATAAAGCGAACGCGGACGCTCGGAGGTTTATGTTTCTACATCCTGCGACGATCGAAAAGCGGTAACAAACTTTTATTACGCGTCTCTCTTTCGAAAGACGATATAAAAAATGTGGACCCCCGTTACTCGTTGGAATCTCGAAATCGTTGAAAATCGCACGATTCAAAATAGATATCTTTGAAATTATTAATCAACCCTCGACGCTACAGAGCCCAAATAAAATTTCGTTGAAAACAACTCTCTAATAACATGATCGACTGCATATGCTGCTGACTCATTCTCCCCATAGACAATCTGTACACGTTCACTATACATCCCCCACATGTATTCATGTAAATAACAATAAAATATATTGTACAATATATACACAGAGGAGACAGCAATGGGAGCTAGCATATAATACTTTAATAGAAACACTATCTGCTGAGTGACAGGCAGCTCTATTGTGTCCGCAACGTGTTCTCCCAGAAAACTCTATGTGGCGACACGTGCGAAAAGATCGATTCGTTCAAACGAACGGTAACAAACGTAGATTTATTATTTTTTAAATTTAAATATTTTTTTATCGACAATCGCCAATTCACGAATCGAAGTATAAATTCGTTTCAACCTATAAATTCACACCTTTCGCACGAGGTGAACGTTGTATATCCGTTTTAAATATACTGTATCGGATCGCTCGGTCATCTTCACGCCATTATTTAATAACACACTTTCAAGCGTACTCGAAGCCCCCAAGAATCTTGGTATCGCCTTACACCTTGAAACTTATGCTCGCTTCTCGTACTCAATCTCGTTAGCTTCTACCTTTTATATACATGTACACCACGATTACACCAAGTACACGAGCGTAAGCGAGCGTAAACCACGCGATCCATCGGTATCAATTAACGAGGAGAATTCTCTCTTACCATACGCATACTCTAACATACCTTTTCGCGCTCCCGAGATATTATTAATTCATGCAAAGTTAATATACAAGAATATGTATACGTGCGCTCGGCGAAAGGACTTTATCGCGAAATTGCTGTTACATCTCTGCTCTATGAAATAATATAGAAGTGTGGTAACACTATATCCGCTTTCCGGATAACCAATAAAATCTGTTGGGAATTCACTTTATTTCTTATTTCTCAAGCCTTCAAACTCACGTTCAAGACTCTACAATCCAAGAGCGTTGTTTCTGCGTGTACTTTAGACAGAGAAAATAGTTGATAAATTGTACAAACTATGTATCGGATCGGTTGTATTATTTTTTTTATTATTACAAAAGTTTTTATGATAAATATACCATTGAAATTGTAAAATTATATTTTGTGAATATGATCCAGGGACCCGTTTTGACACAGAAAAATAGAGAGTTGACAGAACCAAATTGGGCGCCGGAAAATTAATAATAATTGTATGAATCAACAGATTGTTTAGGTCAATTACTAAATCAGTTGGCCCAATACATAAGTTTTCGTTCATCCAACTATCGTTAGTTTTCTGACCCTAAAATTTATGACAACTCATCATTATTTTTTTCCTTCAAGTGGTGTATCCGTCGTGATAGCCCGTTGTACAGATATTGATACTGCCAAGATCTATTATGATCTATTTCGATCATTCATATAAATATTGGCGTTTTTCACCATGTGCTGGAACCATGCGAATACAGTGCTGGCATTTCAACATGTCGTACCGGTACAAAGTCGCTAGAAGCGGTCATAGAAAAAGAAATAAAAAGTTCAATTATTTACAGAAACCAAATCGAAATAGTATTCCCAACTATTTTCGATTGGTTAGCGAAAAATAGTACAGAATACCAACGACTTGATTCCTATAACTAATCACAGTGTTGTTTCCACCACGAGTTGTTAGGTGGTGGCCTCAATTGATCTCAAGCGAGTCAAAATTGACCTCAGCGATAGTTGCAAGAAGCGTTTGGATAGTATCGACAATCTACGATGTGGTTCCCATTGCCAATCGTTTTGTTTTTATAACCAACCGGTTGGCACGTGCTACGAATAAAACTTTTCACAAACGCATACGATGTTTGTAGTGACAGGTGGTTGTGATATAGACGAGAATTTGCAAAAAATAAGAGTGAAATGCATTGAATATATGGTAAATGTTTACAGTGAAAATTGTCAATAGATGACTTTCGTCTAGCGAAGTATCGCGCGAAGTAGGCGCCGGTCCTCGTCACTGTAAATAAATTTAAATCTCCGTATTAACCTGGTTTCTTTTTCATATTACGCCGAACCGATGAATCGCACCGACCAACCGGTAAGTTGAGGTTGCAATCTCGGTTGGTTACGGTTATTACCAATATTTTACCAACGACATTGCAGTTTCTTGAACCAACCGAGTAGTTGACGATATGCTAACTATTCCTATTTGTTATCGGAATCAATGTGTCAGAATTTTCTCAACTACCTTTTTCTTTCCGTGAAGATTGTATTCCGTCAGCATAGTGTGTCAGTTGTCACAATTAAAATGTTGTTATTAAATCAAGAAAGTATTATAACAAATAAAACGAGTTAGTAAAATTTTATGAATTTATTCAAATGTTACAAACTAGAGGTTTACGACCATTTACGAAAGATATTCGTAGTTAAATGTGACGATGAATCATTTCGCGCTATCTGCTATCCAATGATAGCGAATATCCTCTATTCTCGTTGGTAATTTCCCAAATAACGAGGTCAAATGAAGTTAAAGAAGAATTTCAGAAAGACCATTATCATAATAATATTATTGCAAACCTACTCGATAACTGAATACGCGTATTTGTTAGTAATACTATTAACTATTATTAAAACGTCCGAATCCTTTCAAATGTGCAATTCAAATTATTAGAATAATAAATTTTCCGCTAACGCCTTTATGTTACCTTAAGAGAGGCGAGTTCAGTACGATAGCTCGCAGATCTCGCCCCCGTTGTGACGTTCGCAACTTTAGTTCACGGGCGTTCGAGCAACCGCAGTCGTTTCTCGGTGTAGGTACCCCAAATGCAGAGACGACGCAACAGCAACCGGAGAACGTCGCCGGGAATGTATCCCGAAACGAGGGACGCGCGCGTCCCGATCTTCACAAGCGTTTAATGCATAAATATGTAAATAATGCATCGCCGCGGATATTTTTCATCGGGTGTCCCCGCGCGAGATGCTATATACGCGGGCCCCGCGGGCGCTTGCATCTAACTTATGGTCGTGGTTTCGACAGAAGGACCGGGGGATGCGAAATTCGCGGGCCTCTCGCGATCTTTCGTTTCTTCGCCGGTCGAGGAACATCGCGAATCTATCGTTGTGTCTACAACCTCGTTCCTCGTCCCTCTATCCTCTCTGTCAAGGACCGAAGCAGGGAGAGAATCGTCACGAAAATTTTACTCGATCTACCATTCATATGAGAAACTTCAATTCTTGACGCTTAACGTAACACCCTCGCATAATTGACTTTTCGTGTGAGTTCAGAATTGGTCTAGCTCAATCATTGGCTAGAGAAAAAAAAATTATTGCAAATTTGCGATTGCAATCAAACAGTTTAATTAGAAAATAATTAAATTAGTATTATTATTAATATTAATATGAGTGGAACTAATAAAAGTGCTTGTAAACTATTCAGAATTTTTCTATCGAAAATATAGGATTATACACCTTGAAACAATTTGCAAAAAGATTAACAAGAATTAACTTGATATTCGAGTTCCCAAGAGCAGTTCTAGTAGAATTTCTCGACGTTCTCCAATGAGAAAGGTAGACCGCAAGGTTGTTGTTGCGGTTAACGATTCTCCGCAATAAAAGCCCATCGACGTAACCCGATGTGACAAAAATGAATTGTTATATTGTTTTAACAAATGAAAAAGGTGTCCCTGGGTCTCCTCTTTCCTGTCTCTTCGTTCTTCTTTTTCTTCTTGAACTCTTCTCTTTTTTGTTTCCTTTCTTTATCCATATCTGCTAAACCTTTTCTTATACCTCGTCTCTCTCTCTCTCTCTCTCTCTCTCTCTCTCTCTCTCTCTCTCTCTCTCTCTCTCTCTCTCTCTCTCTCTCTCTCTCTCTCTCTCTCTCTCTCTCTCTCCCCCTCTGTTCCTCGCTCTTTTTCCTTTCCTTCGTTCCACCTGTCTTTTTATCCTCTTTGTACCACGTTATGTGACGGCGCGGACGTAGTGTGCCGCGCGTATACCGAAGAAAAGCAGCCGCGCGCGGTGTGCTTCGCCCTCCTCTCTCGTATTATGTATCTGGTCTCTCGGCGGTTTTGCCGCGGCGCGAAGCACGTGTTTTGCCAGTTCCTATTGTTTCCTGTATGATAAATGGCCAACGGGCTTCTTCTTCTTCTTCTTCTTCTTCTTCTTCT
Source organism: Cylloceria caligata (assembly GCA_963942595.1). Lineage (NCBI taxonomy): Eukaryota > Metazoa > Arthropoda > Insecta > Hymenoptera > Ichneumonidae > Cylloceria > Cylloceria caligata. The sequence continues at coordinate 14,185,609 of OZ012704.1, forward strand.
TCTTCTTCTTCTTCTTCTTCTTCTTCTTCCTCGGAGCGCGCGCGAGAGTATCGAAGCGCGCCCCGGGCGCAGACCCATCGCATTTTCTCCAACGCCACTTTACCACTGCAACGTGGATAGCTCCAGCTTGCGGTGAGAGATATTACAAGCGCAAACGTTCTCGCCGCGCGAGCCCTCTGCCTCGCCGAAGAATCGAAACCCTTCGAAAGTGCTGCGACAAGGAGATGGAAAAAGAACGTCGACGCGCAGTCTGCTAGACGCGGACTGCACTAAAAATTCTTAAAACTTGAGATTCGTTTCTCTGACTCTGCATTCAAAGACTCAGCAACATCAGTGAAGTAGACTTTATTACTGGACGTGCATGTAACACACGATTACCATCAAGACTTCGCAGTATATAGCAGCATAAATAATAGAACGGGTCGAGCGAGACATAAATATATATATGAAAGTACAATCGGCATATAGACTGCGCGACTCTTGCATCCGGTCTATTGATCCTTAACGTCAATCCCATGTACACTGTGTCATCGATAAATCAACGTTCCAACGTGTGGCAAACGCGTTACGCAAACGCGCAACAATAAACTATTGGAAAGGCCGCAACCTCAGGATTATCAGACACGCGTGTCGTCCGCATGTAGATATCGTACACGCAACTTTGGTTCGGTGAGTTGCGGTGCAACCTTTACTTTTTCAGGTTGCAGAGGATTTTGCTGTGCAATGCGTTTGTAATGTTGGCTGCATACACGTGCAGTTTTCATAGAACGCGCGAGCTCCGCCAGTGGTGCAGTAACCTCAGCAGGAGGGCTATAAAGACTCTCCGCACACATAAGCATAAACATATAAACACTCGGATATATAAGTTGGTAGCTTCTGAAATCCGTGGCTGATCCGAGAGCGATAGTGTTGGGATGCCCAGCGGGGGCAGAATAGCCCGTTGGTGCATGGAGACTACCATGCGCCATGCGGGCACAGAACCAACTCGAATTTGTGTCTGCAGCACCCAGCGGCAAGAAGGATCTATGGGTCGTGACGAGATACCGCACACCAGACACGATTATAACTATAGCAGCCCAGAATACCATTGGTCTCCTGGAACCTCGTCTTGGTGCAACATTATTCGCTACATAGCCTCACCCTTCAAGTAATTTTACTAAAAATCTTCAAGTACACAGCTAAAACAATACAATAATTTAACTATTATTGTTGTATTTTTAACATACATTTGTGCGAAATGTTGCATAAATATCGTTAATATTTACACAGAAAAATAAATAAGTTCCGACAACTAATCGTTTTTTTTTTCTTCTCTACCAGTTCTCTATAAATTTTCTGCAAGTATAGGTGACATCGATCCTGCATAAATTATCGTACAATTTAAATATTTATTATGGCTGTTTACATTGAAATTTTTATTTATTCATGTTTTACTAATTATTGCAATTTTATCGAGGAGTTTATCAATTTCAATAAAAAATGTATATTATTTTTATTTAACGTTAAAATTTACGCAAGGAGTTCCATTTATTTCAATATTATTTTCAATTTTTTATACTTTGCTATGGAGATTTTTTTTACATAATCAGAACACATAACCAATCGTATAGGATTCTTGATACAATTTTCTTTACCGAGAACAACAATGAAAAACTTTTTTTTCATTGATATCGTTGAATGTTCTTTAATCGTACAAACAAAATTATCATTTAATTCGATAAAGATAGAATTTGATCGGATTAATTTTGATAAACTGAACGAGATTAATAAAAATCAACAACAAAAATACAATAAATAATGTAAATTTACGTTGGCTTTGTGCTTAAGGGGAAGCCCTTGGTCATCCAATATTGAATGATCGAGAGGTCAGTGGGTCGTTGCACGCGTAACTATACATATAAAACGTAGCTGCGAAGAAATATAATGATGAAAGTGCAGGAAGGACGGTATAACGATGTACAAGCATTCCGGGTGCGCTCCGAAGCTTCCGTGCAAGAGACACACCACGCAGGATCTTTCGTCCCCGTGGACGTGAGCGCTCTCGAGGAGTCTCTCTCACGTCTTGTACAGTCACACAGTGAGAGGACGCGCGTTTAGGCTCAGCATCACTTTCAACCTCGACGGAGACCCTCGGTCATTCTTATCAGCATAGCAAGATCTCTCACTCGCTATATTCGTTTCTTTCCTTCTCACACGCTTCTACACATATCCACCTTCCCAGTTGCTCTCTCTCTCTCTCTCTCTCTCTCTCTCTCTCTCTCTCTCTCTCTCTCTCTCTCTCTCTCTCTCTCTCTCTCTCTCTCTCTCTCTCTCTCTCTCTCTCTCTCACTCTCACTCTCTCTTTCTCCGAGCGCTGAGAAAAATGTTTCTGTCCGATAAATCGAAGACGGTAGCATAGCTCGAGTCAGCCGTGCTGAGACAAAATGTGAGGAGAGAAATAATGGCCGATTACCGCAGTCACATTAATTATCCCAGCATCAGCATTTTATTAACCGAGTATGTGTATACATACACACATAGACGTGTGCATGCGTGCATGCGTGCGCGCGTGTGTGTGTGTGTGTGTGTGTGTGTGTGTGTGTGTGTGTGTGTGTGTGTGTGTGTGTGTGTGTGTGTGTGTGTGTGTGTGTGTGTGTGTGTGTGTGTGTGTGTGTGTGTGTGTGTGTGTGTGTGTGTGTGTGTGTGTGTGTGTGTGTGTGTGTTTATATGTATATATATAGACAAAACTCGTTGCTGTGAGATGAACATGAGGAACTCTCGAGAAGAAGTCACCCTCTCGTTAGTCGCCTCGATATATCGCGTTAAATCGTTGTATAAGCGTTAAGCACGCTCGGAGCATAGCTTTTAATGGTATATTGAGTCGCGAAGATTTCTTGCGTTTTCCGGACACGCCTCTCCCCAAGTCCGCGGACTATGCAGAGGGCACAGAGTGCATTACGAGCATCGTGCGAGCACTTATACAGCGAGAGAGGTCCGCGAGTGCACCTGGATAAAACGGCAAAGTTCTCATAGCGAACGAGACGGCGAAGAGCACGACGACGACGACA